>CM060676.1:79950093-80212905 GCA_030686995.1 Artemisia argyi
GGACCGGCCAAGACCGGACCGGACCGAAGACCGAGAACCGGAAAACCATAGACCGAGACCGGACCGAATATGGTCGGTCCGGTCTCGGTCCGGTCTCGGTCCGGTCGGTCTTCGGTCGGTCCGGTCCAATTAGGCAAGTTTTTTCGGGTTTTTGGTCGGTCCGGACCGGACCGGACCGGACCGACCGGACCGAGACCGAATTTGGCAAAAAGCTTAGACCGAGGACCGGACCGAATGTGGTCGGTCCGGTCCGGTCGGTCTCGGTCCGGTCGGTTTTGTCGGTCGGTCCGGTCCGGCCGGTCCGTTTGCTCAGCCCTAGATGAAACTGAGGAATTGGTGTATTCCAGTAGCATACATCGTATGCCTTCATCTGAGCTTACGACGTATTACTTAACCAGGACCATACAACGTATGATACAGCATTAACATACGCTGTATCAAACCCTTGTTCAGAAATCAAACCCATTTTACCTAAGGCACCAAAGGTGGACGTGCCAAAAGAAACAATCTAGGATCTCCCTTATTACTTCGAATATGCATTCCACATAGGTAACCCAGAATTACCAGTTATTATTTCTTCTGAATTATCCATAGAGGAAAAGGGCTACTATTACAAGTATTGTGATACGACTGAACTAAGGAAGTATCGATAGATTTGCATCACTTTTAGCGTGTGCTTGCTCCTTAAGAAAAGATAAGAAGAAGAGACGATTTATTTGACTAAAACTTGATTGATTACTTTTTATTAATGACAATACCTTAAATACTAGTTACATGATAACCCACACAAACACAAGACTTATCCTAAAACATAAAAAATACTTATCCTTAACACATATCTTAAACAATTGATAAGTATTGGCTATCCCAACCTATCACAAAGTCCATATGCATATCCACAGGAATATCATACTATAAAACATTGGCACAAAATAGTTTATTATTATAAAAATTGTACGAGAAAAAAGGTTGTAAAAAGAGTTCATTCCATGGTTGTTGCCCGATATATTAACGCAACCTCGTGTAGGTAATTTACGGTTTTTATAGGAATTAGTTTGATACTTCTTAAAGCTACTCAGACCTTCCGTTCTTGTCATTCATAAAATTATTGTAACGGAAATCATGACAACAAAAAATATGTTTTTTTACAGAAAACTTATTACAGGGTACTCGTCTCTATATCGTGCGATTACCTTGCTAGTAAGTATTTATTGTGTTATCAAATTACTAAATCGATTAGAGTACAATATCACTCTATTGCTAAATATCTTTTTAATTTAAGAATTATATGATACGGTTAAGTGAATCATTATAATGGGTTTGATGTAATGTAGGATTATATTTTTAATTAACATTGTAATTTAGTTAAAAAAACAATTAGGTACAACACACCGAGAAAACACCATGGTTGAAAAGGCATTGAATGTTATGATTAAGAACTACAACTACGTTATCAAACATTTATATAGAAAAAGCTGCTACTTTTTTTTTGAACGGCGGATTTTATAAAAGAACTAGCAAGACGCTAGAGAAACAACATTACAAAATAAAAAGGGACGGGTTTTTCACCCAATCAGTCCAACTAACATTTAGCCTACATCTATAATGTCGCCTTAAGAGGGGAACTAAAACAAAAAATCAGCTTATTTCAAAAATTCCAAACAAGCCACCATATGATATAGAAAACTCCTTCTAGCACCTCCTTGCGAAGACATTGAAGATGAATATTTGTCAACCAAATCCTCCACTCCTCAAACGGAGAAACCTCCAATAATCGGAAATCCGACCAAGTAGAAATCTTCCGATAAATATCTCTTGTCATAGAACATGAGAAGAAAATATGACTCGTGGTTTCAGCAACCTTACCGCAAATCGGGCATAAAATTGACGGAATATCCAGTCCTCTACGGGACAAGTTAAACCGAGCGAGCAAACTATCCAACTTAACCTTCCAAGCATGAACGTTAACTTTTTTAGGAACCGCTTTTAACCATCTAGTTTTAGAAGAGACATCAGGTAACATATGATCATCGATATATCTCCTAACTGAAGCAACATAAAACTCACCCGAGCCCATTAGATTCCAAACCCACCTGTCATGCATCTTAGGAAGCGAGTAACTACTGCAGACTATTGGTGGCTACTTCAGTGCTACTTCCTCCGTTCCAAAATATAAGTCTAGACTTTTCAATTTTTTTTCCACTTTAACCTTAAATATTTTTATTTATATTATATAATACTTGGTGAAATTATATCAGTAAATATACATTTAAAATTGGGTTAATTGCTAGAAAATGTATAATACTTGAAATAATACTTGTAACTTTTTGTTATTGCGTGTATCAAACATTTTTTTAATTATGTTGTATTAAACTTTCAAATTTTAATTATTGTGTGTATTTTATAACCACTTTATCTTTACTTTTTTTAAATTTTAAAAGGTAAAATAGTTATTTTACATTGCTAATTAGTCACAAAATACATAAAATAACAACAAATTTAAAAATTCAGTACGCACAATAAAAAAAATGTTTAGTATTACAATAAGAAAAAATGAGAAATATAAACACTTGCAAAATAAATATAATCTGTAGTCTCTGTTCTGGGACTTTCTTCTTCTGAGTTTCAAACTGTCGCCTCCAGCCTTGTCCATCAGAAGAACACTGACTGGTATGGCTAGAATCACTTCCACCCTCTTATTCAATCTTAAACCCTCCTCCTCCTCCTCCTCATTATTCCGCCCAAACCACTCCTTACTTTCCCGCCTTTTTAGCCGCAACACCAAAGTCAACTTCTCCCTCTCCGACTCCGAACTCGAACCCGAAAACAACGCCTCCCCATCACCCGAAACACCACCCACCCGCAAAACCAACCTCCCACCACCTTACGACCCATTTAACAAAACCCAAACACACCCAAATGACCCAACTAACCTCCAGGAAGTATTCCACAACATCCGAACCAACGGCCTACACGACCACGCAGTCAAAATGTTTGACGCATTGTCCAAACACAATCTCACCCACGAAGCCCTCGAACTCTTCTCCCAGATACAATCCAAGGGCCAAATGCCCGAAGTTATAGCCCACACTGCAGTAATCCAAGCCTATGCTGATGCGGGGAAGCCGAAAGAGGCGTTGAAAGTTTTTGAACGTATGTTGGCCTGTGGCGTCTCGCCTAACGCGTATACTTATTCGGTTTTGGTTAAGTGTTTGGCGGGGAGTGGGGAGTGGAAGATGGTTAAGGAAGGGGTGAAGTGGTTTTGTGAGATGATGGGGAAAGGGATTAGGCCGAGTGATGAGACGTGTGTGGCGGTTTTTGAAGGGGTTGTGAGATGTGGGAAAGTGGACGAAGGGCGGGAGTTAGTGAGGAAAGTTGAGGAGTTTGGGTTTGGGTTTGATGAGAAGGGTGTTAGGGAGGTTTTGAAAGGGAAACGAGGGCCGGTTTATCGAGATGTTATGGATGTTATGTTTGGAAAGTGAGATTTGAGAAGTTTGTGTTTTAGTATTTAGAGTTTAACTGTGTTTGCAATGTGGATTGAGTTATTTGTGGTTACTGTGATGAATGATCTTCGTATGCGCGTCAATGTATTGTTGGATGTATTGGCTACGGTAATTTTAGTTTCTTATAATCATACGTGTAATAGTCATGCGGTGTTTGGACTTTTTATTCCGAAAACATATATGAGTTTACTAATTCAAGTGCTTCAACATAGTTGAAGACTTTAAGCTGCAAACGGTGTCTTAATGGATTTATGTGTATGTTGCCAACAACCAAGGTTCCTGCAGATGCTGCTGATGTTCAGAATTTTGCTGGCAAAGACTACTCAAATGCTTTAAACACGATTCTTGATGCTATAAATAAGCAACAGGTAAATTAAGCAAGGACGTATGATGTATAAAACAACCCACGTAAACTACACTACTGTAACACCTTTGACCATAGGTTTAATGGCCACAAGCAACTAAGAAACGTAGGTCAAAAGTTCCTTTACTCCAATTTGCCTCTCGTCCCTCATGATGTGCCTATGGTAACCAGAGTCTTGTTTAGAGCATCGGGTGTGGGCATGCCATAGGGGTGCGCCATGGCCCTAGAGGTTGTGTCATAAAAAAGTTTATGACGTGCGGCTAATAAGACATTTATGGTCGTGTTACCAAACCTGGGCTACTTATCAACTCCATTTTTTTTCTTTTTTAATAATTTTATTATTATTTTTTAAAGTAGTTTATTTAAATTTATCAAGTTTTGTCGTCACAAGTGTCGCTGCAAAGTAGTTCAACTAAGCAGAGCTCAGTCTTGTTTGGGATGCACGCCAACTGTGGAGTCTACCTAATATAAGCTTGAACCTGGTTCAGGTAAAACTTGAGCCTGATTCACTCTCATTTCAAGTGTCTTACATGAACTAATGCTTGACAACTTCCAAAATAAATGTAATAATATAACTTGTTCTTCAAAAAAAACTTCCAAAATAAATGTAATAATGTAACCTGCAAGCAATAAGCACGGTAATGGGGTACCTGTGTAACAGCTTTGACCATATGTGCGATGCCCACACCTATGATGGAGATTATTCCACAGATGTTTTCCCTATTAAGTCTTAGTTTTTAATCAAATGAAAACTTCTCAAGTTGTGTCGACACAAGTGGGGGCAATAAATAGTTTAACTAGGCTGCAGCTTGGCCCCCATCTGCAACTTTTGGCAGAGCTCCATGTTGTTTCAGGTGCGTGTTTAGTCTACATAATATTAGTCTACGTATAAAGCAGGTCAGGAATGCTGCTCGCGAACCATCCCTCTTACTTAAATCAAGCTTGACACAATGTTCAAACAAATACAGTTGAGTACTTAAGATACAGTTGAACATTTAAGTTCCATTCAATCCATAATGTTCACGAAACCAGATAGAACTGAACTTAAAAGATATGCACAAACTATGGTATGCGGCTGAACAAACGGGTACTGGGATTTTTTTTTTTTTTAATGGTGAAGTTAATGTTTTTTTTTTTTTTTTTTTTTTTTTTTTTCCTCCCCTCCTCCTCTAAAAGTAGGGTAAAAATTCTTTAAAAAAAGCAAGAGCATCCACAATGATGAAGCTTTATATAAGTTTATAAGTTTGCATAATCATTAATTTATAAACTTATATAGGTATATATTATTATTATTATTATTATTTATTTTTTACACAAAGCAACAGTCATAACAAATGGGGCCTCACTTTTTTCACACAACCCACGAGGTGACCAAGTCACCCTTAACGTCTTTTTTTATCAGGTGAGGTGGAATGATGTCACGCGTGAGGTGATGGGTCACGAGTGGAGGGATCACCCTCTACTCCGTCCGGTCTAATATGATTTTAATCAAACATAAGTTCCCAAAATGCATATGCAAATTTCTATGTATCATAACTTATTTCGGCTACATCTTCTTTGCATTCTGAGGATGTTTGTTCAGCCATGATCAATTCAATCGAGCTTATATTGAAATCCAAATTCTTAGCAATCTATGCATGGAAAGATAAACATGTGTTGAAGTTGATACGATGAGTTTTTCATTATTATTTTAGATGGAAAAATACCGATCAAGAAATTCGGATCATACATAAAATCTCTTCAAGATAGCTATTTATAGTTTAAGATCACTTTCTATTATTGGAATGGTAGATTACAGAAACATGACGAATAAAAACGTCATTCGCAATATCTAAAAGTTGCTGTCTGAAGTACAAGATGAATGCTCGTTCGCTTGGCTGGTTAGCAACTTACTTTGGTTGTTTATGATATCGATGGAAAGTATGTGAAGGACATAATTCCATGAGACCCATGTACACCCCAAAACAAAATCTTCATCATAGCTAAAAGAATAGGTAAAAAGAACTCTAGTCACATTCAATAGTCATGACTTTTGTGACTAAGAAAATTAGTCCTGTGTATCTAATTATAGTTTTTTCATGATTGCATAACCAAGTATTACTGCACACTGTTTACAGTTTACACTGCCTATGTATGACTTATGGCATGTTTCGGTATTGTGAGATAAATAAAACTGTCATCATAACCTCATTATAGGCTGGAGCTACTTTTAATAAAGTTAGCACTTAGCAACACTTCCAGAATCAATTCATAGGTAACTTCTTGCCATTAAATAATAATAATAATAATAATAAAATAAATAATAATAATAATAATAATAATAATAATAATAAAAAAAAAAAAAAAAAAAAAAAAAAAAAACTATTCTCAAAAGAGAGATGCAAAGTTTGTTACTCAGAAGATTTTCAAATTAAAGAAGACATTGCTTGTTATCCAATATAGGAATATTGAATAAAAAATGCACAACTTGTTATTGAATACTCAAAGCGATACTTTTTCTTAGGAATGAGATTTTTATCGAATGCTAAATTCCTTTCGTGTAACCAAAGATATTCTTATTTATTTCTTTTAAATAGCCCATTTCTTTCTCATGCATATTCATTGGCCAAACTCACATTACAAAAATAATTATGTCCAATTTCCTGTTCGAAGAGAGTTATATTCAATATTCCTAAATAAAAAAATCTTAAGAGTTTGTTTATATGCTTTAATATAAAAAAAAAAAAAAAAAAAAAAAAAAAAAAAAAAAAAAAAAAAGATGCTTATTTACAAATATATACTGGTGTGCCGTGTAATAGTCAAGTGCTTCAACATAGTTGACGACATTAAGCTGCAAAAAGTGTCTTAACTTTACCCTGTGATCTAAATTTAGAATGGATCCTTACGTGAAACTATACCTCGCACAATAAACAGCGAACAGTGGTCTAAATGGATTTATGTGTATGTTGCCAACAACCAAGGTTACTGCAGATGCTGCTGATGTTCAGAATTTTGCTGGCTAAGACTACTCAAATGCTTAAAACTTGATTCTTGATGCTATAAATAATAAGCAACAGGTAAATTAAGCAAGGATGTATGATGTATCAAACAACCCACGTAAACTACACTACTGTAACACCTTTGACCATAGGTTTAATGGCCACAAGCAACTAAGAAGCGTCGATCAAAAGTTCCTTATTCCAATTTGCCTCTCGTCCCTCATGATGTGCCTATGGTAACCTGAGTCTTGCCTAGAGCATCGGGTGTGGGTGTGCCATAGTGGTGCGCCATGGCCCTATAGGTTGTGTCATAAAAAAGTTGCTGATGTGGCGGCTAATAAGATATTTATGGTCGTGTTACCAAAACTGGGGATCTTAGGCTGAGCTCTACTTATCAACTCCTTTTTCTTTTCTTTTTTTTTTTTAAATTTATTGAAACTTATCAAGTTGTGTCTTCACAAGTGTGACTGCAAAGTAATTCAACTAAGCAGAGCTCAATCTTGTTTCGGATGCACGCCAACTGTGGAGTCTACGTAATATAAGCTTGAACCTGGTTCAGGTAAAATTTGAGCCTGATTCACTCTCATAAAAAGTTTGTCTTACATGAACTAATGCTCGACAACTTCCAAAATAAATGTAATTATATAACTTTTGACGTATCCTGCAAGCAATACCCACGGTAATGGGGTACCTGTGTAACAGCTTTGACCATATGTGCAATGCCCACCAACCAATGAGGAACATAGGATCAAAAGTTTCTTGACTCGTCTCTCATGATGCACCTACGATAGAGATTAGTCCTAAGAGGTTTTCCCTATTAAGTCTTTGTTTTTAATCAAATGAAAACTTCTCAAGTTGTGTCGACACAAGTAGGGGCTGTAAAATAGTTTAACTAGGCTGCAGCTCAACTCTGCAACTTTAGGCAGAGCTCCATGTTGTTTCAGGTGCGTGTTTAGTCTGCATAATATTAGCTCGAGGTCGTTTCAGAGTTTAAATTACTCTCATTCCCATAGCTCAATAAAGTTTGTTTTGAGTGAACTTTGGATAGTTCATATGATAGATTTCCCTTTTTAATAAACAAATAAATAAAGTATTATAACGAACCATCCTTTCGACTTAAATCAAGCTCAAAATACTGAAGATGTATAAAGCGGGCCAGGAACGCTGCTCACGAACCATCCCTCTTACTAAATCAAGCATGAAACAATATTCAACAAAATACAGTTGAATATTTAAGCTCCATTCAATTCATTATGTTTACTAAACCAAATAGAACTGAACTTAAAAGATATGCACAAACTGGCATGCGCTGAACTTATGAGTACCAAAACATAAGGGAAAACCATCACAAGAAATAAGAATCAACTATGAACTCAATAACTACACAAGCTGATCCGATACATTAATATAATTAGAAAGCAAAAGTAATAAATCAACACAAGTGTCACTTAAAGTTTTTGTGGGGAACACACGAGACAAAACTGCTGCTACATAAACAATTTTACATTTTTAACCAATTTACCTTCAGAATGTGGCAGCATCACACATTTATCCTTTGTCACTACTTTGACCCAGACCGAAAGCATACCGACCGGTAGCATCAGAGGCACCTGTTAGCCTCTGGCATCCACACCCCTGCACTGGAGCACCAATGGTTCAAGCCTCAACAACCTCATCAACTAATAGTCTTGCTTTTTGGGACATTCCGATGCCCTGTGCCCAGACCGCCCACAGTTGAAACATGGACCCGCAGAAGCTCTGTAGTACACATATTGTTTCAGTATATACTTTATCAAGTTAACCACCTTAATCCTTTAATTCAAAATTAATATATTATTGTAAAAAATCATCCTTTTAGTCATTACAAAATGTTAGCTTTGTAATAAAAAAGAATACTGTTTGTAATCCATATTAAACCATTAAATTCTTATACAATGCACTTTATAATGTATAATACCTGTCCCTATTTCCGGACGATGAAAAGCGTGAAGTTTGTCTATCACCAATCAACCAATCACTTCCGCCAGTTCTTGACCCTCCACTTGACCAGCTACTGCCACCAGTCCTTGAGCCGCCACCTGACCAACTACCACCACCACCACCACCCCCCCTACCACCTCGTCTGAAGTTATCCCTACCTTCATCACCTGATGAGAATCGATTACTACCATAAGAACCACGAGAACCACCTTCCCTTCTTCCACCTCGTGAACTTCTCTCTGTGTTTGAAAACCTACCATAGAAGTCACTTGCTGGGCCATCATCTTCCAATACAGGCAACTGCAAGTGGCACCCATTAATAGGATTAGAAGGTTTCAAATTCAACTAATTTACTAATGAATGGGCATTCAGATTATATTTGATCTCTAACAAGTCAATCGGGTAAAAATGCTAAAAAGTAAACGGGTCAAATGGGTCAAATTTTAGGTATAATCTACCATGCATAAAACCACATATACAATTTTATATAAGAAACTTGACAACCATTGGAATAATAAGATTTTCTGGACAAAAGGCTTTCTGGACCTAGCTGACCACACCTATTTTGACCATAGAAAGAGCTGCACATTTTGACCTGTTTCCCACCCATCATCCATTTGACCCAATATCGATTGGTAATGTGACAAATCAACAATTAAGAATTTTCCCAAAAGGGATGTGAGTTCACCTTGCTGATTTTTGTGATAGTGGTGCCAGGTGGCATCTCCTTCGTTAATAGATTTTTGGCAATGTCTTCGGGAAGATCAAAAACAGCACCTTGAATCTGATAAAACAAAATGCGTTACAAAAAGTGGCGATCTTGTGGACGACATCAACCTTAAAACTGTTAAATGCATACCTTTTTATCTGCTATTACATGTATTTTTCCAAGTACACCAGCAGCAGTAGCATAAACACTAGACAAAAATCCAGTGACTGTTCTAGCTGACATGTACCCTCCTATCGATGAATCAGATTCTCGTGTCATTTGCAATGTCGTCCATCCCTACAAGCCAGAAGATACCAACAACCATTCAATATGCAGTGACACCAAATCCAAGTGAAAATGTTACTAATATAAAACCTTTTGAGAGAGATCTCAGTTAGTCAGTTGCTGTTTTGGAACTAATTGCCGTGGTTTGAACTCGCAATAGTCAGTTGTTAATCAGTTTATTCAGGGTTCAGATAACCAGTTTTAGTTATAAGTTTCATAGCATCTGACTATCTGAGACAAACCTGATCACTATGGGTAAGTAAAATACCTATTTGGCTATTTACCCCTTCTTTTAACCTAGTTTGAGACTTTTAAACTTATTTATTTTCCATTTTTCAGGGAAAAAAAAACAAAGAACAAAGAAAAAAACTGCATTTTATTCGTTGATTCATTACAGAATGCCAAACACACATATGAAATTTTATATATTAATTACAACTTCAAACAACAAAAGGACATCCAAACACTCACTATACTACAGCTAAAATATCACATAAATACTTTTTAAAAATTTATATATACCTGCTCATGTGTGATAAGTGAACGGGATGATGGAGGTTGAGAGAAACCACTCATGTGTGCAAGGGCAGCGGCAAGAGCTCGTGTACCTTGTTCATCAATTAGCTTTTGTGCAGTTGGAGTGAAGTACTCTATGGACTCATCATGAACACCAGCAAGGGTAGCAATCACATGCTCTGATGACGAACCCAATACATCTTCAACACCTGGGGGGCTTATAAACTCAAAGTGGCATCCCACATCTTTCTCAAGAGATTTGACCGTTCTCCTTTGATTATTTGTGTACATCAATATAGCCTTCCCTTCTTTTCCAGCACGCCCTGTTCTACCAGATCGGTGAACAAAAGTCTCTGGATCATTTGGTAGTTCATAGTGGATAACCTGAAAATACAAGGAAACCATATAGTCGGTCAGTTTTTTTTTTTTTTTTTTTTTTTTTTTTTTTTTTTTTGAATGGCTTGGTTCATGGACGGATCTATATTGTAAGTATGGGGGGCCGGTGCCCCCCATGGGTAGCCAAAAAAGTTGAAATTTTAGTGTAATTTTTTTTTTTGACCTTTTTTCGAAAGCGACCCCACCCACATACTAAAACACAACATTCAACACTCTAAGCCTTATAAATCCTTCATCTCTAAGTAAAAATACTCTATTTATCATTACGATATTGTTTTTTTTCTTCCGCATTTTGTTGTTATTGTCAAAAAAAAAAAAAAAAAAAAAAAAAAAAAAATTGCCCCCCACATCCTTTTTTTCTGGCTCCGTCACTGGCTGGGTTAGTGCAGATATAGTTAGTGTAGTTAGTGAGAGCCCACTCTCATACTCCTACAGGAGGAAACCACCATGGGGAGACTCGAACTCGAGACCTCTCGCTTGGGAAGAGCCCCCTGACCAACTCTGCTAGGTCAGTTACATTAGGTAAGAACCAGATGATTAACACAACAGTGTATGAAGTCAGAAGACTGTAATAACATAAAATTCATCAAAGACGAAGGAGGCTGTACCATCGTGAAAGAAGATGGTATTAGGAAGAGATGGGGAGAGTATTTCTCCTCCCTCTTTAAAGAGGGGTACACGGAAGGAAGGGGAGAAGGAGAAAGCCCTAGCCAACAATCGTTACCCGAATGCTACTACTCGAGGATCAGTCAAGAAGAAGTGAAGGTCGCTTTACAGAAGATGGGGAGAAACAAAGCTGTAGGCCCGGACCAAATACCCATAGAAGCTTGGAGGAGTCTAGGAGATGAGGGGATTATCTGGTTGACACGCCTCTTAAACAGGATCTTCTCTAGCGCAAAGATGCCAGATGAATGGAGACTCAGCGATGTCATACCCATCTACAAGAACAAGGGAGACGCACAAGTGTGTAGCAACTATAGAGGTATTAAGCTTCTTAGTCACACCATGAAACTCTGGGAGAGAGTTATTGAGAGGAGGTTAAGAAGGGAGACTAGGGTGTCAGAGAACCAATTCGGTTTTATGCCAGGGAGGTCCTCAGTCGAGGCTATCCACCTCCTCAGAAGTCTTATGGAGAAGTATAGAGAAAGACAGAGAGATTTACATATGGCTTTCCTTGACCTAGAAAAGGCATACGACAGTGTCCCACGAGAGTTGATTTGGAAGACTCTTATAGAAAAAGGGACACCAAGGAGATACTTAAAAGTCATAAGAGATATGTACAAGGGGGCGAAGACCCGCGTACGGTGCACAGTGGGGTGCACTGAGTTTTTTCCGGTGGAAGTTGGTCTCCACCAAGGATCTGCCATTAGCCCTTACCTCTTCGCCTTGATTATCGACGAGTTATCCCGAGGGATCCAAGAGGGCATCCCTTGGAGCATGATATTCGCAGACGATATTGTGTTGGTTGCAGAATCGGCTGAAGGTTTAAACTACAGACTGGAGCACTGGCGAGAGACTTTAGAAGCCAATGGTCTTAGGGTTAGCAGAGAGAAGACTGTATATATGAGATGTGATTTCGGTGGAAACGTGATCGGCCACAACGAGGAGGAAGTTCGTATCGGTGACCAGATTCTTCAACCTAAGGAGTCTTTTAGATATTTAGGTTCGATGTTTCACAAATCAGGAAAGATTGACGATGACGTTACCCACCGTATTAGAGCGGGTTGGGCAAAATGGAGAGCATCGTCAGGAGTGCTCTGTGATAAGAAAGTCCCCTTCAAGCTTAAGGGTAAATTTTATAAGGTGGCGATCAGACCAGCTATCTTGTACGGGTCTGAATGTTGGCCCATCACAAAAGCTCAAGCTAACAGAGTGGAAGTGGCAGAACTGAGAATGCTAAGGTGGACTTGTGGTAAGACCATGCTTGACATGATCCCGAACGGAGTTTTCAGAGCAGCGCTTGATGTTGAATCTATAATCTCGAAGATGCGAGAAGGGAGGTTGAGGTGGTACGGTCATGTCAGGAGGAGGCCACAAACAGCGCCGGTAAGGAGAGTTGAAGCGCTGATGGTCGACGGTTTGAGGAGGAGGGGAAGACCGAAGCTGAGGTGGGAAGATAGACTTAGGCTAGACATGAAGGAGCTTCTCTTGTCCGAGGACATGATCTCAGATAGAAATGCGTGGAGAGCTAGGATTAGATCTGGCAGGTAGTCTCGGGCGGGTGTTTAGGAGGGCGTCTTTGCGTGGGTCCTTACTCGTCTTTTTGTTGCCATGCCCTTTGCCTTTTAGGTTTAGTATGCCCTTTGCTCCTTAGGTTTAGAGTTCCTTAGCTCTTTCCTTTTAGGTTTTTGTAGGCTAGTGGCGCTTCCCTTTGCCTTGCCTTTGCGTTTGCCCCCTTTGCCTTGCCTTTTAGGTTTAGTTTGCCCTTGGCTCTTTAGGCTTAGTGGTCCCTTTGCTCTTCCCTTTTAGGTCTGTAGGTGGCTTGTGGCGTTTCTTTTCCCTTTGCTTTGCCTTAGTTTTAGCCCCTTGCGTTTCCCTGCTTTGTTTTTGTGCTTTTCTTGTTGGGTTTGTCTGTTCTTGGTTCTTTTTCCTTGCTTTGTTTGCCGCTTTGTGTGTCTTGCTCTTTGCTTTTGTGCTTTGGTGCCCTGTTTTATTTGTTTGTCTTTTTCCTAGGTCTCTTGTTTGTTGGTTTCCTGCTACCTACTTGATTTGCTTGGCTTTTCCCTTTTGACTTTTATTTGCCTTTTTTGTTGCTCTTTGTTCCGTGCTATCTCTTTCGGTGATCTTTCACTCGCACATGTACACGTGCCGGAGGTCTCCCTGGAAGCAGTCTCTCTACTCCCGGGTTCTACCTGGGGTAGGGGTAGGATCTGTCTACATTTCTACCTCCCCCATACCTCGCTTTTGCGGGATTGGGTATGTTGTTGTTGTTGTTGTTGTGCCTTTTGAGTGCTTGTGAGTTGTGACGACCTTTTGGTCACAATATATTTTAAGCACGTTACTTTTTCTACAGCTCAAAACACTTTCTGTCCAAAAATTTCTGAAATGTTGTTAAAAAATCAGTGATATTATTTCAACGAATATGTTGGTTGTGTGTTGGGTAATAGGTCAAAACAAGTTAAGATGCTTTTATTTTTATTTGTTTGAAAGGCAATAAAATGCATACTTACGCACTCAACTATAATATATACATTTCTCACACAACCTTCAAAGTTTAATTAAGTGTTGAATCGTCATAGTAACTAATTATCTTAAGTCATTAAAGTGGGCCCTTTTTGATAAGAAAAAAACCAACGATTATTGATAAGGAGGAATGTACTAAATCAACATTGGGTATATCGAGCCCACGAGAAGCAACATCTGTGGCAACAAGCACTGTAAATTTTCCTTGCCTGAATCCATTGAGTGTTCTTTCCCTCTGATGTTGAGATATGTCACCATGCAATGCCTCTGAAGCTATACTACTAGTCAATGCCATGGAGACCTCATCCGCATCCCTTTTTGTTTGAGTGAAAATAATGGTCTTCCCACCCTTTGCATATACCTAAAACCATATCAACATGAAAACTATTAAGCTTTTTCATTCGGAAAGACAATATAAGATTTAGAGTAGTCAGTGCTCATACCGTGACAAGATCACCGAGCATCGACCGCTTTGTAGTTGAGGTGGTTGGTATAGCATAGAGCTTTATACCTTCAGCTAGCTTTTCATCCTGGTCACCAACCTGTTGAGTGCAAACAAATACACATTATACATTACACAAATAAATACTTGAATGTAAGTGCTTTTCTTGTTAAAAAAATGTAATAATCAGTTGTTTGAGTGTTTGAAATATTTTGATTATATATCAAAACTAATACATAAAATGACCAAAACGGATATCATGTGAAAGAAGGGGATATGTCTTGTGATATGGGAGTAAAAATCTCAAATTAGCAGAGGTGGCAGTTCTTGTGAAAGAAGGGCATAACCATATTTTGTTCTCCGGTAAAACTCATCAACCAAAGCTGATCATTTACCCTCAAATATTAGATAACCAGAAGTTGAATTTATTTATCATTACTATATGACTAATCAGATAATCATTTTTAAATCTAAATTCAAACACCCCATATATCTTCGCTCAAAATCACAGAAAACATAACAGGGAATAAAAGCTTACCAAATCAATAGTCAAGGCCTTGTTAAGATACTTCCTGGAGAGTTTTTGAACCCAGCCTGGCATAGTTGCTGAGAAAAGCATGCTTTGCCTTTGTGGTGGAAGTTTTTGTAAGATAGTTTCCACATCTTCCTCAAAACCAACAGCAAGCATTTGATCAGCTTCATCAAGAACCAAGAACTGAACCTCCCCTAATTTTAGAACATTACTGTTGACCAGGTCAATAAGTCTTCCTGAGGTACCGACCACTATATCCACTCCACGAGTCAATTGATTTTTCTGTAAAGTATAAGAGACACCACCATACACACAAACAGTGCGCAAATAAGGGGCAGACTCTTTGATTTCATTTTCTACTTGTTTTGCCAGTTCCCTTGTTGGTGCAAGGACTAAAACTCTTGGAAGACGTCCAGCAAGCCTTTAAATAAACACCCGTTTGTTAGATCGGATACAATATTAATATTATTGTTAAAACACAAATTGCCAGATTTTGTAGCATATGTAGGTACCTATTTCTGTTTTCTTCATCCTCTTCAGTGAGTTTTTTTATAATAGGAATTGCAAAGGCTAATGTCTTCCCTGTTCCGGTTTTCGCACGACCAATAATATCTCGGCCTTCTAGTGCAGGGACCAATACAGCTCTCTACAATATCAAAGAAAAATTAACATTAATATCACGTTATTCTGCAATTTAAAGATTAATCTTTCTTAACTAGACATACATATGCTGATATGCTAAAGATTCATTGTGCTTAGCCTTCTCCATAGTGCCGATATTAAAAGTAAATTATAAAGGAAAATTGACTCATTAATCTTTGTTCTCACAAAATCTAACCAACATTCATCCTGTATTACCCTGCTAAGTTCATTTGAAAAAAACTCTTGAAGGTTACTAAGCAATACTCTAAATATGAATTAGTAAACCATCTTTATGTTTTAATGTTAAATTGTAGGCCAAGCCAGCTTAATTCCTCAAAAGTTCCTTATTGCTCGATAATTTGCAGATAAAAGCCAGCAAATGTCCTATTATCCCTAGCAAACTAGAAACCATACAGTAAAGTGATCAAGGGACTGTCTGGATGGGTGCCTTTTGTAAATGATTATGCGATAGTGAACCATCAAATCACATAAACAAATGTATTGCAGCAGATAGCATTCGAATGCACTTATGTTCTTTTGTGGTGTTAAATGTCTATGCCATATGAACAAACAAGACAATGGAGTAAACTGTTTCAGTATATTAACTTGAAATATGACAATTTATTTTATATTAAAGCTAACATTATCTTGAGCAAATTATTATCTTTGTATATTTTCTAATAATGTCATCTATAATTCCAACAATAACTAGAAAGCCACTTTTCAAGCATAAATCTTATTGCATCTCAATAATAGTGAAATACTTCTCTTTTACTAAAAAAATTAAGGATGCTAAGAAAGACTAATTATCTTTTGCATATGTAACCAAAATGTTATACCCACCACAACAAACATTTGTACACTAAAGCTACATGCGTGTTGGTTTTTTTGCAAGCAAAAAATATAATCCTAGTAATGACAAAAAATATAGGATAAGGTTAAACCTTATCAAACATTAACATGTTTCCTACACTAAAATGCTACGCATGTTACTAAAGTTGGTTTACTTGCAGCAAATAATATAAATTTTATGGGGTGTTTGTTTCGGCTTATATATAGTCGGCTAATGGCTTATTTGGATTTGGGCTTATGTTTGATAAGCCACAAAAAGTGAGCTTATGAAACATAAGCCCAAAACCAGATAAGCCATAAGCTGGCTATATAAGCCGAAACAAACGCGCCCTTAGTAATGACAAAATAATAGGATAAGGCTAAACCCTTAGAACATAATCATATTCAACTTAAAATTAAACATTTTAATCGAACAAAATGTCGGAAACCACGGTTACTCAAAACATATAAAAAAAGATGATAACATTACTTGAATAGGGAAAAGCTTGGTAATCCCTCTTTTCTCAAGAGTATCAACTAATCTTTGAGGCAAACCCAACTTAGCAACACCAAGCTCATCACCATCATCATCTTCACTGCTGACGTCACCTTCAAGCTCATCACTATCATCAACATACTCTTCATCATCATCTCCTTCATCAAAAACACCAAGACCCTTAAACGCTTCTTCACTGAGAACCGAATTCCGGGCAGCAACAGCTGAGGCAACAAAAGAGAAGTTGGACCGGAGTTTGGATAAGGAAATGAAAGGATAAGATAAGGGTGTTTTTTTGAAGGGTTGTTGTTGGTCTTGTGATGATGGGGTTTTGGGGAAGGTGGTGGAAATGCTTATGAGTGAAGAAGATGACATGGTGATGGTGGTTTGCGGTGGTGGATGGATAGGAGGGGATAAGGGGGGGGGGGGGGGGGGGGGGGGGGGGGGGGGGGGGAGGAGAGGTTTAAGGATTGTATGGTATTGCTAGTAGTAGTAAGATAGACCTCTACCCTTTTGCTTACTAAAACCTCTGCTACTTATACTACTTTACTCTTTGTTTTGTTTCTCCTGCTCTCGTAGTCTCAATGACTTCATATGGGTTTATGGTTCATCCAGTGGCGGCATGATTAAGCTTCACGTTTTAAGAATTATGATGAATCCTTAGCATTATTTAAGGTGTAATTTAAAGCGAAAAAAATAAAATAAAAATATTTATAGATTTTTATATTATATACTATGGATTTTCTAATTTGTGCTCATAGGCACACGATAAGAAGTTGACCCTTATGTCTTTTTTGGGGTTCTTGTTATTTTTTTCAAATAATTTTTTTTTTTGGTCGATCCCTTAGTAAAAAAATACAGGAACTCACTTCTTATCATGTACCTAAAGCCATAAGTTAGAAAAACCCCACATATTATATATCATATTTCATGTATATCAAGTTTACAAAAAGTGTTACGCGTAAGGAACCAAGTAATTAAACCATCCTTAAATGTAATTTTCTTCATTTTTTTCAAAAAAAAAAACATTTTCATCGTAGTTGAATTCAAAAATTGTGTGTCTTATCCAGTGGCGGACCCAGGAAACTTGATCACAGGGGCATTGAACATTAATTTTTTTAGTGAAACTTGAAACAAGTCGGGTCGGGTCGGGTCAAGTTTGGATAAATTAACAAAGTTGTGATCATTAAATGCTACAAAAATTTCAATGCAATAACATTACAATATGTATTAAATCACAAAGCCTCTGGCGTCGTTTTGCTCCTCCAGTTTCCCGCCAAAAATTGCGGGCTATTTGCAGCCCAAACGTTGCAGTCCAGCCCAGGTTTCACAGCCCTGCAATGGATCGTTGAAAAAATTCAAAAAATAAACGTTGGAGGATTATATCCTTAAAACATGGACATGGGTCGACCATCTAATGCCTCTCATCTACTTTTTTACCTAACTACATCAACTAATGGTCAAGATCTAATTTGTAGTACAACATACACGTGCACACAGTCCTACTAGAACCTTCTTTGTAATACATACCGGTACATATCCATGGTAACCCAAAAGTAAATCAAGAAAACTCAGGAAAAAAAATAAAAAAATAAAAAATAAAAGAATCTTCAACAAATTAGCACACCACCAGCAGCCTTCGAAGAGGTATTTTATGATTGTTCTATCATTGTCTATGTATGTCTGCTGGATTTTTTTTAGTTGTTTTCTTACACTGCCTTTTTTCAATGTGTAACCAAAACTCAGCTTCGGATCTTGCATACAGGTATACTCGACTCAATATGCTCATCTTTATTACTTTTGTAGTGCACACTTTGGTCTTAATCTTCTTTTGCATGCCTATCAGTGGTTCGACTGCACCCAGGTTTAAGCTGCATACGTTTCATGCAAATATTATATATTTATGCTTCTTTTTAACAATTGCATGAAACCTCTTTGTCTATAATTTTGTATCTGCACTTCCATCGACCTCTGCCTCCTATCGCATGCCTTTTTTGTTTGCCTATTACCATTTAGTTGCTTTCTTTCCCGTGAACTTTTGTAGTGTTTAGTGTCTTCAATATGCATAAAAAAGAAAAGGCTAGGCGTAGGGTTAGTTCTCCTAGGTCTTTAAAGTCTACAGACACGCGCACTCAGTTTGGGGGAGTGCATCCTCCGAATGTGCTTGCGATAGGAAAGAGACCGTTGTCTCATGTGGATGAACTGGAGCCACATTTAATTCCTGTTAGTAAGAAACCATGCAGTAGTCAGCTTCTCACATATAGAGAATGCAATGAGAAATTCCACCGTGGTTTCGCCACTAAATGTTCTCAGCATTTGCTTGGTACCGCGCAACCTGGAAACATGCGAAAATGAAAGGTTGCACAGGTTTATGGATTACCTGAGATGCCTTTAGGACAAGGCCAAATGTCATTGCCTGAAACAACAGACACTGATTACAGTCAAGATCATACTACTGAGTTGCTACTTGCCACGCCAACAAAAAAAACCAGGCACGTAAACTGCACCTTACTTATTTTGACTCCTTTAGTTTTTGTCGTTGGTTTCAAGAGGTTACACAAACGTGGTTTCTCACGGATGCTCTTATTCCAGTCCATAATGGAGGAGAAACAAACGCGCAATGTACAACTACAATGGATCCAAACCACGTTGAGTCATATGGCCCGATAACTCCAATTGCTGTGGATAAAGGAAAACGTAAGGTCCCTGAATGCAATGACAACATGAGCTATACCTCGCACCCAGAACACATGCCTTCAGGAACATGTTCCATATCGGCCGACGCACCCAAGGATTTCTTATGTATGCTATGTCCATTCTTTGTAGTTACCACTTTTTTCCCCACCTTTTCTAAACATAAAAAAAAAATGCGTTAAATTACTTGCTCCGGATTCTCTCTTCCAGGTGATGAGTGGTTATCTGAAATAGAAGCCAACAAATTTTTTGATCTAAATGAAGGCTATGTGTGCCCCTATGGTAGGTTCTGTCCGCGTCAAGTAACGCTCAATTACAACTGTCATAAGCATATAACTTTTCATACCTTTTTCTTTACAGATCCACTGCCTTCTTCCTCAACAGTACGAGAACATGGTAACGGTGAACAAAATCATCAGATATCGACTGCACCCGGATTTTCCTTATTTTTTATACCATCAGCCCTTCTTTAAGGTTATCTGACGATCGCCTTATTTGTTGCAGGTGATATGTGTATCTCCTCACCGGGCACTGATTATAGCCAGGCACGTGCAGCCTCCGCGGCAACTCACACACAAGGTTTTCTTTTTCTTACTATTTTTTGTTTAATGACTTTAGCTATGCACTGCTATTTAAATGGTAAGCTTATGAAATGCTCATGTTTGTTGTTGTATGCAACCATGTCACAGGTCATGTACGATCTACATCTTTGCCCTTTCGAGCTCCAGCCGACCAGCACAATCACCAACCGCATCATTCCCAAGGTTACGTTTCTTTCATTACGTGTCTACATACCTCCATTCATTCAAAAGAAGTTTTGTCTTATCATATGATCACTCCCTCTTTGAGGCCGTTGATAACATTTTCTTTCCTCTTATTACAGTACGGGTAACTCCTTCACCGGCAAGCCTACCATCCACCCGTACCAGAAATGTTACACGAGCTCGGCCACGACAAGGTTTGTTGGTTTGCTGTTTTATTCAAGCCATTTGTCTACCTATTGTTTTAAATTCTTTGGCCTCCAAATACTCATCATGTGCTTCCTTACCTGATGCTTCTTCAGCGCGCAATGCACCAAACTCACGCAGCCGCAGAAATGTATCATCAAATAGACCTCGAGCTGCGAGGCAAGGTTTGTGTCTTCCTAATTATTTCATTTTTGTTATTCAGTTAATTTGTTTCTTCATTTTTCCTGATTATTGCAACTTCTATAAACAGGTACTCCAGACACATACATATCTATGGGCCCATGTGACCGAACATGCCGTCACTGCAATGCTCTTTTCTGGTGCGATGAAAGGATTACAACAAGTTCACGGCTGCACCCATATTATCACAGATGTTGTAACAAAGGACAACGCATCTTCTGGGTTCCAGTAGACTTTTATCTTGCTAGTTTTGCTCCATATTTCGTCTAAAATCGTTAAGTTTCACCAATTGCTTGTTTTTACCTGAGAATTACTAAAGTAAATGATTAAGTATCGATTCTCATGAATAATATAATAAAACAAGTCAAATAAATAAGATAAATGATGACAATAAAATGTAGTAATTTGAGTTCATCAAATATCCCCCCACTTGAACTTTACTTGTCCCCAAGTAAACTCTAGATTATAAATTATGAAAATGTATCTTAAACGGTATTAGGATTTATTTTCATCATTAAGCACGTATTCGTTTTATCATAATCACACAACCAAACACTTAACGAGTTAGAAACAAATGTAAAATTTTAATTTAAGAACGATCTAATCGTCTCATTGTTTAGTTGTGACGAATATTCTATCATAGGCTTGGCAATCATACACATCTCCTCCACTAAAGCTAAGGAATAAAATGTCTAAAGCGGTAAAAAGGGTTTGTGAGGTTTAAGGGTTAAACCTAGCTTCGTTCAAACATTTCCTGCATAAACTTAGTAGATCGCTAGCACAAGTCCTCGACGCTTCAACTAACGGATGGTCACTAGTATACTTCATGGATCGCTGGTGCAAGTTCTTGACCTTTCAAATGATGGATGATCACTAATGTGTTCCTTGGATCGCTGGCGCGTTACTTTCATAACGGATGGTCACCAAGTTGCACACCAGATCGTTGGCGCATCAGTTAATCAATCTTAAACTCAGATGGTCACAAATTCATAAACTAGATTGCTGGCGCGTTAGTCAATTAATCTAATACTCGGATGAACACTACCTTATTTACACATTTAATATTCTTACTTGGCCATCATTATATCCGGATGCTCAAAAGCTAACAACGAATACAACAATACGGTAAGGTAGGGATAACATTTAGGATATAAGAATGGATTTAAAATAAAAATAAACAAACAGATAGATTAAATCCTAGTGTGGTTAATCACTTTCCCAACCATCCCATGAATAAGACTCATATCATCGAATAACTCACGCTTTTGACACTTGTAACTCACGCTTTAGGTAGACACAAGTTATACTCAATAAACTTTTAATCAAAGAATAAACCTTAGTTGGCGTTCTCATAACATCCAACTCCCAATCAATCCATAAATATAATAAAATAACAAATAGTGGCAATATCAACCACTTAGTACAAAACTTTACAATAGTTGGTTTAACAAACTTCCAACTTCCTTCTTTCTTTTTCTTTTCATTTTTTCGATTTTTTTTTTTTTTTTTTTTTTTTTTTTTTTTTTTTTTTTTTTTTTTTGACATCAACATATACTACGATGTGTAAAATTTCACCACATCACTTATAACGATAATTCTGGATAAATTTTTTTCATACTTTTCATAACTTCAGATATAACAGTAATAGTGAAAGTAGTAAACACACGAAAAATAACACGACACAAAAAATTATACAATATGTACTTTTACTCCATTGCATTGTGCAATTTCCCGACCTAACCAAATATAATGAATTTACACACACGAACACAGGTAATGCAAGGAAACACAGTTTGCCTTAAAGCAACTAACCACGGATATTAATCTATAGGGTAGGCTAAGGTTTAAGGTGTAACGAAACAATTAACAAAGGTGTATGAAACGAAAGGAATGGTTCTGAGGGTTTTTCTAGGGGTATCTTACTCTAAAAATGATAGTAACAAAGGGTTTTACACGGGGGTTAACTAACCAGTGTAGTTAGCTAATAAACATAACATATTTAGGCTATTTGGTGTAATCCTAGAAATTTACCGAGTTAGAAAAGTCATTCCTATTACAATTACGCTCATTACGGTGGATTCAAATAGTATGCGAGCCAAGTTCTAAAGTTTACTAGTCACACGCTGTGGAGTTTGTTAGACTCCTTGGACAGTTTTGAGCATCCAGGGTTAACAATAACATAGACAATATGCAGCGGAATAATTAAAACAAATCATATGTTATTGACACAAGGTTTTTCCCGATCACCTCCAATTATTATTTGATCATAATAATAACTTGTTACCTAACTGTAAGGAGGATCTAAGACACCGCAGACCTTGAAGGATTCGAACTAACACTAACTAGTTCTAGGCGTTTATAGTTTACACGCCCTAGAACACTCACACACCTTTCTGATATTTACATTGTGAAAGACATAATAAAAACCTATTCCTTGTATTATGTTTATATAACAGAGAATTAGGTTTACAAGAATACTACGAAGGACTAAACTATAAATCTTCTTTTGCAAGCAAGTCCTTCTCCATCTTTTGTAGAATTTCTTCTTGTCATATTAAGTCCCTATTGTTTTATTCTTTCTTGTTTTGTATCATTAAATCTAATAGACCCAACAATCTTCCCCTATTTGATGATGGCAAAACAAACACATTCTTGTACGAACTTCCCTAGACGAAGTAGAGAAATTGAGATAATTAAACCTCGCAATGAATGAAACAATCTTTGTCTTCCCCTTAATCCATGCCATGCCACTCTAAAATCTCTTCCCCTTTTTGTTATCAACAAATAGGGAATATATGTAATAAAAACTTCCCCTTGAGTGATGCATGAACATCAAATGATTAAACACATATAAGATACTTCCCTTGAAACCAATGTGTTAATCATCTTCATGATTCTTCAAATCTGTAGGCTCTATGTAATGATCACATGTGAAGTAAACTTGATATATCAAACTTGAAACCAATGTAAAATATCCCAAACTCGTTACTTAAGCTTGCACTAATGTTGATTGAAGAACGATATAGAGAATTTGGTGTTGCTGAAACAAATCTCTAAATAATCTCTTGAATTTATCCACATTGACTTTCTTCGTGTGACACTGAGTACTACAATGTATCTCCTTTAAGTGATAGTTAACTAGGTCTTCGTCCATCCACCCCTTGACCTATGAAAACTAGATAAATCAAGTCCCAATCATAAACCATATATCCAAGCAAGTCACCAATCAATAGTCAGAATCTTGATGATGAAATAAGTAAACTCCTTTGTGAACCCCACTTCAATCTCAAATAAGAGATAAACAATTTTCCTTCGTAACTAATTCTTCAACAAAAACCAAATACGAACCTTTTAAAACCTTTAAGAACAAAAACCAAACCAATCTCCTTGTGTGTGTGAACCAAAATCCCATATGTGTGTAAAAACAACTCCATATCTACCATAACCAAATTACGCTAGCAGCAGAATCATAAACGCAGCAGCACTATCAAATAACTAGCAGTAGAATCTCTCAAAAGTAGCAGAATAAAAATGCTCAGCAGCAGAATATTAAACTTGTAGCAGCATAATCAAAATAATCACAGCAGCAGTATTCGAGCAAAGCAGTACTAAAAAACTTGCTAACAGTATTACCTTGTATGAATCTCCAATAAATCACAAATAAAATGCGATCAAACCGACCTACTTATGTTAACATTAATGTGATCCACTATCCCACAATAATCAATAGTACGAGGTAATAAAGCAATATCCACCGACCTATAACTATTTAATGATACGAGGTTTAAATACAAAATCTTCAACCGACCCATGTGATGTCCTTGTCCCATAATTATAAACAGATACGAGGTTTAAAGAATTTTAAATAGCACACATCCATGTGAGAACACTAACCCATGTATGTGTCAGCAACGAAAAGACAATCATTGACCCATTCTATCCAAATCTGTACAAGGTTAGTCACATGTGTGGAAAAGACAACAAGCACAATTCAGTAGTCCTACACATAGCAAATTAATATAGATATTAACCTACTTGTTGCGTTTGCAAAAGACAACAAAGCAATTCATCTATCACCAACTAATCAAAACGAAGCTCTTAATACTCCACCGATCCACATGATCACAAATCTTCATATATTTGACCCAATTAATAGTTAGTACAAGGTAGGAATTAAATACCTTCAACATACCACTTGCGACAATCAATTCATTCATTGGGTGATTAGATCAGTACGAGGAAGGGACTTATGACAAACATAATTAATGATTGAAGAATAAGAATTATAGTTTGTCGTATAACCTTTAAAACCGATTCGTACCTTCTTAAATCTGCTCTTTTCGACTACAGTAAACTCGTACCTTCATTAAAACTTTGTCGCCACATAACTTTTACAAAATCGTTTTCTTCGACAGTAAACCTTGATAAAACCCTAGGTAACGAGCTCCCTGAGCTCTGATACCAATTGTGGAGTTTGTTAGACTCCTTGGACCGTTTTGAGCATCCAGGGTTAACAATAACATAGACAATATGCAGCGGAATAATTAAAACAAATCATATGTTATTGACACAAGGTTTTTCCCGATCACCTCCAATTATTATTTGATCATAATAATAACTTGTTACCTAACTGTAAGGAGGATCTAAGACACCTCAGACCTTGAAGGATTCGAACTAACACTAACTAGTTCTAGGCGTTTATAGTTTACACGCCCTAGAACACTCACACACCTTTCTGATATTTACATTGTGAAAGACATAATAAAAACCTATTCCTTGTATTATGTTTATATAACAGAGAATTAGGTTTACAAGAATACTACGAAGGACTAAACTATAAATCTTCTTTTGCAAGCAAGTCCTTCTCCATCTTTTGTAGAATTTCTTCTTGTCATATTAAGTCCCTATTGTTTTATTCTTTCTTGTTTTGTATCATTAAATCTAATAGACCCAGCACACGCACAAAAAATATTTTAGCAAATAAAGTTATGTGTGCGGTTATGTAACTTAGATTAAACAAAAATATGCTAAAAAAATTATTTTGATATATTAAGTACAGATTAAGCATAATTTTAAAATTTTAGGACAAGTAAGCGTTCTAATTCTCCATCCCCCCCCCCCCCCCCCCCCCACTTAAGTTGAACAACGTCCTCATTGTTTCTAATAAAGATTAAAAACAAGGAAATAAAAAGAATTAGAACGGGAAACTCCCCTGAGATTTTCTCGGTATGATCCTCCATCATGCGTTTGTAAGCAAAATCTACTTTCTTGTGGGCGAAAAAGCATTCAAGCCTCCATGAATGACGTCTCCACAGAAAGTACAAGAATATATATATATATATATATATATATATATATATATATATATATATATATATATATATATATATATATATATATATATATATATATATATATATATATATATATATACCCTAATTTAAATAACACACCTGTATTAAGAAAGTAACAACTTGCACGTAATTCATTAGTAGTTAGTGAAAACAAAACCTAAAAATTAAAATTAAAAAATCTGGAAATCATCAGGTCAGTCGATATGTCGCATCTATAGGATGAGATGCGCCGTATCGAGCCTGGAATAAGTACGAACCAGAAAATCAAATGCATCGCATCCTTAATGATGCGTGGGAATCGCAACAGGCTTTACCTCTCGAGGGATCTCGAGAAGCTTACAACCCCCACCAGGCAGTGTACCTGATCGTTGTAGTATAGTATAGTGACAAGTACCGGGGGATTGATCGTTCAGCTTAGGAATAGTGTCGCTAGGATTAGAAAGCCTAAATACTAGTTCTAAAGGTGAGGGATGATTATTTTTGTATTTTTATATTTTTATGAAAGCAAGTAAAATCTCGGGGTTTTGAAGGATTTGGGCGGAATTAGTTGCTAATCAACTAACCCAATACTAAGATGTAATCAAAATAAAATACTAAAAATGAAATTAAGCTAATTAAACTAAGGTTGTGAGCAGTAATTGGAGAAAATGTGTTTACTTAGATTTCACTACTCCCTAGATATCTTTTACACGTTAATTACTTGTTATAATTGCATGGATGACGGATCGTATTCCTTAATACCATTCATGGGGTGGCACACATAACTCCTCAATTCTATGAGCTCTTATCTCCTCCTACACCATGCCCAGCACAACTATAGGGATTGTAAACAGTGGCTCATGCATTAAATACAACCAATAAAGACCTAGTGCGCCTCGGTTCATGTTTCTTAAGACGTTCAAGCATGTTACTATTTGGAGATCTGCCGGTTTTCTTAAGCCTAACATATAAATCATTCATCCAAGACAAGAATAAATAAGTAATCAACACATAATCAATATCTAGGTTTCATTAGATCTAAGCAAACACAAAAGAGATCTAGCCTAGCATGATAGAATTAAGACAAGAACAAGATATAGACAACCAACACATAGACATATTGATTGAATTAGAAGAACACTTATCTTGATTAATCATGCAAGGTATCAAGGGGTTGGAACCCTTGAAAAACCTGTAAAATTACACCAAAATCGTACTTAGGGTTTCTCCCAAAACTCCTCTCTTTATGTGTGAAAATTAGAAAACTATATATAGAAAAACAGGTCTGACGGCGTCAAGACAAACAATGTGACGCCGTCACCTCGCCGCCAAAACTCTCCTCGGACTGCCTAGATCCACTTCTGACGCCGTCAAGACTTAGGTACTTCCAGGCCGTCATGACTCTTTTACTCTTGACGCCCTTCCTACGTGATGCCGTCAAATCCGTTCTGGGTCGTCATGGAAATTCATGAGATTTGCTCTTGACGCCATCAAGGTTTTGCTCTTGACGCCGTCACCTACTGTTCCCAGCATGGAAAATTAAGACTTTGGTGTTTTCTTCACTTTTATGCTCCAAAAACGTCCGAATTGCTTCCTTTTCCAGATTTCTCTCCCAAAGTACCTAAAATCACAAAAGGAACGATTTAGGACAATATTTGATCAAATAAATTCGGATTCGGGCTTAAATGACCCCCTAAAAGTGGTTCATTTTTTGCCTCATCATATACCCTTACACTTGAGATTTGCTTGTCCTCAAGCAAATGCGCTTTTATTCTACTCAAAAGACAAGTTAGGGGTCATTTAACACTAATATAAAAGTAATTACAACAAATAATCGTTCCACTAAAGACCAATAGACAAGCACGGAGGTCATACACTAGCACCTCACAAATAGTGTTTAGATACTCACATCTCTCGGGTGTAATAAAGTGTAAATTACAATATGGAAACGGAAGATATCTCTCACTACCTGTCATAGCAAAATAGATTACCATAGGCTTGGGAAAGGATCAAACCTCCACCACATGGCGTAAGCACCTAGGATAAACTATCAAAGAGGTCTTTTAAAGGGTTGTAACGTTAGGTGTAGGGATATGAAATACACGGTTTTGTTGGATAAAGGAAGTTTTTCTGGTGGCGAGTTAACAATCTTAGTTAATTACATGTACAATGTGGCGTTGCTAAGCCAAGACTAGACTCGACTTAAGCTAATAAATGAAAAATAACAAAAACATAAAATGAACATAGAATAAAAAGGGATGGTAGTCCGTATGTTTTTTTCTCTTTTTCCTTTTTTCTCTTTTTTTTTTTTTTTTTTTTTTTTTTTTTTTTTTTTTTTTTTTTGCATACACTCTTACCCTACCATCCAAAATAATACATCATAGGGGATGACAATTCCCCTTACACTTGAATCTTTACATACTTTACATTAAACTAATCTAATGACTCGAATTAAGAAAATCAAAACACTTGGAGCACTTTTAAGATTAACGTACATATGGGGGTAATAATATTATGTTCTTCCCCATTACTCCATAAAATAAGTACTTACCCATGAGTCCCAATCGTCCCAAAACAATATGTACAAGGATATGACTCGACTTAGCAACCATGTAATCAATTAGAAAGTTAACTTAGGGTTTAACAAATAACAATAATGCACTAAAAATGAGCGCATACATGGAAGGCTAAGGCGATTTTGGTGTACATTTAAGTGGGGTGTAACAAATTCTTCTTTTAAGTAAAATGCTTAAAGTTAGAAACGAAAAGATAGGCTCGGAGTGGTGTACTAGGGGTTTCGTGTACTAAAAATGAGTACAACGCTAAGGTGTGGGAAAAATTAGTTGACTTAACTAGCCAAGTAATATGACTTAAATGGTCAAATAATTATAATACGGGTTTAACACAAGGGTAATCCTAATGCCTCTTATCATGTAGTAAATCCTACCACACGAATGTAGTCTCACTAGCGGTCTCGGGATGCATCACTAACGCAAGTTCTAGAATCTAAATGCTACCGGTACACTCATAAGCACTAATAATGAATGCTTTTCCTATCAAATCTAAAGGCGAACCTCACATATTTGGGTGGAAATTTTTTTTGAATATACGGTTATGTGCTAGTCATACAATCTCCTATCTATGAGACGCTTGCTATGGCTAAAGTTTCACTCCTAAATGTTGTAAAAAATTTTAAATTTGGCGCTAAAATTGCACTAACAAGTATTTCTCATAGTTTTATTACACATCTACCATCAAACAAAGCAAACTCAAGCGAAAGTGCATATGTAAGGTATCATCTTTTTACCCTCCCCTTACACTTAAGATGAACATTGTCCCCAATGTTCAAGTAAAGAATGTAAAAGTGAAAAAGTAAAGAGAATGAAATCAAATACTCCCCTGATTCGCTCGGTATGGATAATAGGATGGCCAGGTTAAATCTTCCTCCAAGAAAACGAA
The DNA here is from genome assembly GCA_030686995.1 of Artemisia argyi. Lineage (NCBI taxonomy): Eukaryota > Viridiplantae > Streptophyta > Magnoliopsida > Asterales > Asteraceae > Artemisia > Artemisia argyi. The sequence continues at coordinate 79,979,585 of CM060676.1, forward strand.
CAATCAAAGCTTCCCTTCCAGAATATAAATCATCTTCTTGTCATACATAACCTGTAAAACCTGACAAAACAGACAAGACAACCTCGCGTAAAATCGGCGGCATTCTATATAAGTTTCTAAATCCTAGAAAACAAGATAAGATATAATGCTTGTGGAATGAAGTTTGCAGATTCCCTGGAGATTATAAAACTTAATAATTCACAAAAACCATAAGACTCCGTTAGATAAACAAAACCGGTAAAATTTCCAGATTTTAACTCCTGACGCCGTTAAGAGTAAACCCCTGACGCCGTCAGAATTGACCTGCAGAAATCCTTATGTTAAGTTTCCGGAAAATTTCTGGAAAAACTTGGTCCTACTTCCTGGAAAATCCTGCAAAACTTCATTATGACTCAATACAAGCATTTGACTCTAACAAATACGAATACACATGTTCATTTAATATTGTGGAGAATCATGATCGGTTGTTTCTTAAAAACATATTTGGGGTTTCCCCTTACACTTATCTTTTACGAAAATACCTTTAGGTGGAGTTAAGATTAGGCCAAAACAACAAAGTAAAGTATTTCCACTATTTAATTTAGAAACATGATCTACCAACAATAAAAATTAAGCATGCATACGGAAGCAAATAACAATCAAACAAATAAAATCACACAAAACATGGGTTGCCTCCCAAGAAGCGCTTGTTTTTGTTCGAGTCACGAGCCTGACTCTACCCTTATTTGATGGAAATAGGGTAGGTTTTCCCTACACTTAGGATTAAGTGCGGGTGATAGTAGCGATACACACCATCTCGATGGAAGTATGCCATGTGAGGAAAGAGTGGTAGATGAATTATATGCTCAAAAGGGTGTGCTCCTATCATCATAACCTTACCTAATTCAATCGGGTTAATGAGTTGATTAAGATTTTCTCCTAGAAAGGGATCATTTTCTATCAACTTCAGGAGACTACTAGTTGGGGATCCATCTTGACCTAATAAACCCGGTTTAAACCCATAATGTTTATTGTGATCAATCATAAATGGGTGATGTAAGCATGTAAGGTCATGTTCCACTCCTATATTGGCTTCCTCTCTACAAGGCTTAGAGTCCACTCCCTTTATCCTAAGACTACCCGGACTATATGGTTTGATGGGTGGATCGGAACCTATCTCAATTCCTAAATTCACATCCAAGGATGGAAGATTAGGTAACGGTTTTGGTTGAGGCTCCGGTCCATCAAAACTAGGAACTTCCCTAGAACTAAGAGTAAGGTTATCATTATAAGTATTCAAACCTATATCCTCTAGTTGTGTTTGGTTCAAAGGTTCTACCTCCATCGGAATTCCTAAAGTTTCTTCTACTTCTTCCGGGTAAGTCACGGGTGTGTGTGCCTCAAATGATGGTTGAGTATTTTGTGGGCTTATGTTGTTCACCTCATCATTCCATGTGTCAGGATCTAGCCCTAACATTCTCCCAAGTATCTCACGTGCTTCTCTAGGCATCTCAACTTCTATGTCCGAATCATAAGGGTCATCCTCAATATTCTGACTGCTATATACAATTGCCCAAGAGATTCATCATCTGTTTCTTGAGATTCATCATCATTGATCATAAAACCTAGGTCTTTTTTATCAATGTGATCATGTTCAGCTACATCCTCCATCACATCAAGGTCACCCATGTGTTCATCCTGTATTCTGGTAGGGCCTAACCAATACATGCAGCTAGGTGGCTCATACGAAATTATCCTAGGTGAAAGCTCATATGGTGCATAGGTTTCACTAAGTGAGGCATTTTGAGGGGTTGATGGAGCTCTTAAGGTGAATTCTCTAAAAGCATCATGCACTTGGCCTCTTTTCTCAAGGTACTCAATAAAATCAATATAAGATCCTGTCCTCCTCATTTCGTTCCTCCATCTTGTAATATCCAAACTAGTGTAATTATATTTTTTCTGGTAAAACTCTAGTGTCGGACTTGGTGGATTCGCGTTCTCCATAATGGCAAACGGAATAGTCAATGGAAAGGTTTTTACAAACATAGACACAAAGAAAAGATAGACTAAAGAAACCTAGAAATAAAAATAAAATCTTACTAGAAAGGAATCTAGCAAGTAGACCTAATACAAAGAAATCCTAACCTAGACAATAACTATTCCCCGGGCTGCGGCGCCAAAAACTTGATGCGTGGGAATCGCAACAGGCTTTACCTCTCGAGGGATCTCGAGAAGCTTACAACCCCCACCAGGCAGTGTACCTGATCGTTGTAGTATAGTATAGTGACAAGTACCGGGGGATTGATCGTTCAACTTAGGAATAGTGTCGCTAGGATTAGAAAGCCTAAATACTAGTTCTAAAGGTGAGGGATGATTATTTTTGTATTTTTATATTTTTATGAAAGCAAGTAAAATCTCGGGGTTTTGAAGGATTTGGGCGGAATTAGTTGCTAATCAACTAACCCAATACTAAGATGTAATCAAAATAAAATACTAAAAATGAAATTAAGCTAATTAAACTAAGGTTGTGAGCAGTAATTGGAGAAAATGTGTTTACTTAGATTTCACTACTCTCTAGATATCTTTTACACGTTAATTACTTGTTATAATTGCATGGATGACGGATCGTATTCCTTAATACCATTCATGGGGTGGCACACATAACTCCCCAATTCTATGAGCTCTTATCTCCTCCTACACCATGCCCAGCACAACTATAGGGATTGTAAACAGTGCTCATGCATTAAATACAACCAATAAAGACCTAGTGCGCCTCGGTTCATGTTTCTTAAGACGTTCAAGCATGTTACCATTTGGAGATCTGCCAGTTTTCTTAAGCCTAACATATAAATCATTCATCCAAGACAAGAATAAACAAGTAATCAACACATAATCAATATCTAGGTTTCATTAGATCTAAGCAAACACAAAAGAGATCTAGCCTAGCATGATAGAATTAAGACAAGAACAAGATATAGACAACCAACACATAGACATATTGATTGAATTAGAAGAACACTTATCTTGATTAATCATGCAAGGTATCAAGGGGTTGGAACCCTTGAAAAACCTGTAAAGTTACACCAAAATCGTACTTAGGGTTTCTCCCAAAACTCCTCTCTGTATGTGTGAAAATTAGAAAACTATATATAGAAAAACAGGTCTGACGGGGTCAAGACAAACAATGTGACGCCGTCACCTCGCCGCCAAAACTCTCCTCAGACTACCTAGATCCACTTCTGACGCCGTCAAGACTTAGGTACTTCCAGGCCGTCATGACTCTTTTACTCTTGACGCCCTTCCTACGTGACGCCGTCAAATCCGTTCTGGGTCGTCATGGAAATTCATGAGATTTGCTCTTGACGCCGTCAAGGTTTTGCTCTTGACGCCGTCACCTACTGTTCCCAGCATGGAAAATTAAGACTTTGGTGTTTTCTTCACTTTTATGCTCCAAAAACGTCCGAATTGCTTCCTTTTGCAGATTTCTCTCCCAAAGTACCTAAAATCACAAAAGGAACGATTTAGGGCAATATTTGATCAAATAAATTCGGATTCGGGCTTAAATGACCCCCTAAAAGTGGTTCATTTTTCGCCTCATCACTTAACCAGGGATGCGGCACATTAAATAAACTGACAGAATATTTTAAAGTTTGAAAATAAAATAAAATGCAGAAAATAAAATATATGATCTGTTTAGTTGATACGCCGCATCTATAAGATGAGATGCGCCGCATCTACTGTAGATCTGACAGAATCGACACAGAAAAATAGTAAATGATAAATCCGGGTTGTCTCCCGGTGAACACTTTTCTTTATTCTAGAGTCTTCAAGTTAGACTCACGTTCAGCTCCTATTTTGCTCTTGTGACGTCTCATCCTTCGTCTTTCATGAGAAAGATGTTCCCATAAAGATGTGCAACATTTTCTTCGGATCGAGTTAATTGGTCGCACTTCATAGCCTTGATTGCCACATATTTTTCATATGGTCCTAAAGAGTTTTTTATGTCTTCAAAATTTTCATGGATCATAGTAGGCGGACTGCGGTAGGCGATCCCAAGTAGTTGACACTTCCTTTTAGTGAATTCTTCTTCCTCGTTATTAACAAACTTAGTGTAATCATCCTTATTCAAATAGTCATCGAGCTCATCTTCCTTTAGGGATTCATCGAGATTTTCTTGAGCTTTAATGTGGGGATAACAATAGTTTTCAGTTTTTCACCATTAATGGATTGATAGTAATCTTGGATTTCATCCCATTTCCTTTTTAATTCCCATTGCAATCTCCTATCAAGCTTCGTGTAATCGTTGAATTCATTATGCACCCACCCCCAGAAAGTGGTATTTGATGCTCCCTTGACTTTTTTCAAGTATTCGATTCGTCCTTTCTCTTGCAAAGCTTCTACCTTGCGTGGGCAGTCTTCAACTTGATCGTACCAATCGTAGTCTTCAAAGTAAACATAGTTATCAATCCTTTTCATTCCAATTATGCTTCCTCCATTACAGGCTCTGTCGTCTTTCCAGTCACAACTTGGCCATTCACTAAATCCGTCTTTGAAACGTATAGGTATACACGTGTGATCAATATGTCCGAATTCCCAAGGTTTTATTAGTAACCCATGGTATTTGATCATTCCATTCATAATACCAGGTATTTTTGAATTCCTCGTACGTTTTGAACCCCGGTAAGTCTATAGTTAGCACATCAGTATCAATTTTCAATAAATAATTAAATTCATTGAATTCCTTGCATAAAGGTGTTTCATAGTTGAAGAGATCTGTGTAAATCCCAAATAATTTTGCTGCTTCATCATCGGAATCTTCATTCTTCTTCTCATCTCTCCAATAAATCCAAAGTTCATTTTTAAGTGATGAGGACATATTTCCTGGGTAACGAAACTTAGAATTCATCAAACGGGAGAAATCTATACTAAATTTTTCCAAGAATTTCATTTGAAGATCCATACAGCTATTAATATAATTGGGAGGCTCCATGTTCAACTAGCACCTTGCGGATCCTATAAGTGTAATAGGAAAAGTTCGAAGCATAAACTGATTAAAGGTTGTGTGCCTTGTCCGGTAGTATTTAGCAATGTCAAGGATTCTTTCAACATGTTCATCAACATTCTCATGATTTGACCTGTTGAAAGTGTTGGACTGCAGTACTTTGAGAAATCGACCCTTTACTTCAAATTTGGCCCCATCATCTAGTTTAGGCCTAGAAATTCCCGAGCTAAAGTCGGCTCGAGTTTTGTTCATGTACTCCTCCATTGTAGGTTCCGTCATTGCTTCTGTTATTCCTTCTTCTTCCTGTTCAGAAAAATAATCAAGCTCAAATGAACTTGAAAGATCAAAGCTTTTTGTGTTGAAAAGCTTCTTAAGCGAATGGAAAGCTTGTTCAGGTTCTTCTAATGGTTTAGTTACACTCTGTTCCCGAGTATAAAATGGAAAGAAAATAGATGGAGAGGAAAAAAGGAGTGAAGTAAAGAGGAGAGCAATAAATAAACTCGGGAATAGAGCGTAAATTCTTAGTTGAACTTCTGGTCATGCACTTCCTGAAAATCACCACAAAAGCATCAGCAGGGTATGTTCAACAAAGTAGAATATCAAAAAATTAACAACGAAAAAGGAATATGAAAAATAAAAGTTGCTGATATCTGCAGACGATGCGCCGTATCCTAATAATAGGATGCGCCATATCTTAATCGTTAAAAATAAATCAGACTTTTATTAAGAAAATCAATACGCCGCAATTAATAAATTAAATGCGCCGTTTGTTTTAATAATCAATGAATCAATTATATTTATAAAAATAAGATGCGCCGTAATAGCATAAACTAATGCGTCGTATATTCGTACGTTTCAAAATAAAATATTTTTTATTCAGATAGATGCGCTGTATCAACAAAAATCGATGCGTCGCTTCCTTTTTAATCAATTCGAAAACTGTTTTTAATAAAAAGTTTAAATACGGCGTATCTGTAAAATAGATGCGTCGTATCTTCGTTAGGGTTTAAAAATTTTCTGATTAAAAACAAAATACGTCGTATCTAAAAACTAGATGCGCCGCACTCGAATAATTAAATGCGCTGTATTTTAAAAATTAAAATGCCATACGCCGCATCTGGAAAAACCAATGCGCCGTATCATTTGGATTAGCAGAATACAACGAAAACAATTAATGCAAAAAACAAAGAAAAACACACAAAACAAACAAACATACAAAAAAAACAAAAAATATGCAAAATATACAATGAATGCAAACAAACAAACAAATGGTTAGTAAAAATAAAATCTAAAAAAAAATAAAAAAAAACCTAAAAAATCAAAAAGTTAGAAAACCTAATTAAAATACTAATAGATAAACAAGTTTTAACAATTCACTCCCCGACAACGGCGCCAAAAACTTGATGTGTCGTTGTATAGGTGATTATTCCTTATCAAGTTTTAAATTTATATTTTACCGACTTAACCTATAACAACACTAATGGGCAGTTTACCCGATCAATGTAGCCTAGTTGGTAAGCAGAGTGTCGATCACTAAGAGTGGAACGAAAACCTAAATTTGTCTATCAATATTTTAATATTCTAAGTTAGTTTTACAATCTAATCTAATGCAAGGGGGTTTAGTCTCAGAGACTAGCACAAATTTGGTTTTATTAAATAGTAAATTAAACTAATGATAACGATACAGCAAATAGCAATACGTACACAGATAGATAATAGAGACTATAAGAAGACATGTCCTGATAATTAAGTAGCTTGTCACTTATTTTATTGCTAGTTTTATATGAAGTGTGTTATAATCTGGTCTTTCTCGTTGGATCGAGTATATCGGCAAGTAAACCCTTAATGATCACTTATGCCTATCCTACTTATCTAAAGACGTTAGATTAAATAGGCGAGGGGCAGATATGGCAGTCCACGGGCTCAGCTAAACAAAGAGGTTATCAAAGCACTAATATAAGTCACCAAAGACATCAACATATAAACTTTAATTAATGGGAAAGCATTATTTAGGGGAGTGTACGATATTCCATAGTCAAATATTACAAGCCCATCTATCCTGATGAATTAATGCTTACTATTATAATAAAATAAAACTACTTAATGAATTAAATAAATGCAGGACCTTCTTACAGGTTTAATATCTTCATTTAGTGTGTGTCTTGTGAAGCTTCTTTGACTGAATTCGTCTCTTAAGGTTTTGCTCTTGGTATCTCCTATGATGTCTCGAGGCCAACAACATTGCTTTGATCACATGTAGACACCATGTCCGAAGATATTCCTCTAATACTTGCTAACATGCTACACATTCCAGGCATCCACATAAATCCAGATGATTTGGAGGCTGATACGTGGGCATTGCGCCCTCGCAACAGGTTTTACCTCTCAAGGGATCTTGAGAAGCTTACAACCCCTACCAGGCAGTGTACCTGATCGTTGTAGTATAGTATAGTGACAAGTAACGGGGGATTGATTGTTCAACTCAGGAATAGTGTCGCTAGGATTAGAAAACCTACTAAACTAGGTCTAGAGGTGAGGGATGATTCTTTTTGTATTTTTATATTTTTATGAAAGCAAGTAAAATCTCGGGTTTTGAAGGAGTGGGCAGAATTAGTTGCAAGCCAACTAACCCAATTAACTACTGATGCAATAAAAGTAAAATAACATAAATGAAAATTAAACTAATTATACTAATGTGGTGGAAACAATAATGAGGAAATTTGTGTTTACTTAGATTTCATTACTCCCTAGATATCTTATACAGGTTGATTAGCTTGTTACAATTGCATGGATAACGGGTCATATTCCTTAATACTAGTCGTACGGCCGTGTACAATATTCCCTAACTCTATAGGATCCTACTTCACTCTTATGTCGAGCCATTAAAAGCTCCTAACATGGGATCATTAGAATTCTCCTATGTATTAAATACAACCAAAAATCGTAGTACACCTCCGATCATGTTTCTTAAGACGTTCAAGCAAGTTACCAATGGAAGTCTACCAGTTTTCTTAAGCCTAACATCGAATACAATCATTCGTAACAATTATAAACAAACAATCAACCCATAATTAACATCTAGGTTTCAGTACATCTAAGCAAACACAATGAAAATCTAGCCTACATGTTAAAGAGAAAAAAAAGCGTAAGATATAATCACACAACACCTAGACATATTGAATGATTTAAATGAATACTTATCTTCAATTGAACATGGAAGAATCAAGGGGTTGGAACCCTTGAAAAACTGATAAAATTCAGACTAGGGTTTATTCCCTCAAAGTTGCACACTAATGAATGGAATTTGGAAAACGATATATAGATATTACATCGTGACGGCGTCATGTGTTAGCTCGTGACACCGTCAACTCGCCGCCTTGGTAAAATCATATTGCCTAGATCTATTTGTAACGCCGTCATGTAGGAATTTACTCTGGGCCGTTACGTGTAGTTGGACCCTGACGGCCTTGGTGACGCCGTCAGGTCCTAAGCTTGAAAACTCTCTGGATCGTCACGTGTATTTTCCACTTCCACCTCTTTTGTAACTCTTGACGCCGTCAGGTACTGTTCCAGCAAGGAAATTTGAGACTTTGTTGTTTTCTTCACTTTTATGCTCCAAAAACGTCCAAAATGCTTCCTTTTCTAGATTCTTCCTCAAAAGTACCTAAAATGACAAAATGAACAATTTTGGGCAATATTTGATCAAATAATCTCGAATTCGGGCTTAAATGACCCCTTAAAAGCGGTACACTTTTCGCCTCATAAAAGGCGGACTTATGTATGAGCTACAAGCGATTCTAAATTTCTATGGCAAATCAGTTAAAGATTTTGGCATGGAGTTGCCTCCACCAGAGTTACTTCAGATATTAACAAATTAGAGCGATAATGGAAGAACGAAGCTACGATCGAGAATTGTTAAACCATGAAAGTACAACATTGGTGGCACAGCTCAATCCTGAACAACGACTGATTTTTGATGAAGTTTTGATGAAGTCATTCATGGAATAAACAATAATGAGCAAAAATTACTGTTTCTTTACGGCCACGGGGGAACGGGCAAGACTTTTGTTTAGAAGGCTATAATTTCTACACTAAGATCAGACGGAAGAATAGTATTGGCGGTTGCCTCTTCTGGTATTGCTTCTCTTTTGCTCCCATCAGGTCGCACAGCTCATACAAGATTTAAAATACCACTCGATCTAACTGACGAATCGGTTTGTAACATAAAAAAAATACTCAAGTAGCAAATTTAATCAAACAATTTGATCTTATCGTCTGAGATGAGGCTCCGATGAATGAACGCAAATGCTTTGAAGCACTTGATCGCACATTCAGAGAGATACTAAATGCTCCAAACGATCTATTTGGGAAAAAAAACCCATGATCTTAGGCGGCAATTTCAGGCAAACACTTCCAGACAAGAAAAACGCTTCGAAACAAGAAATCATTGCATCTTCTATAACCCTATCATATTTAGCGACATTTCAAAGTAATTCGTCTTAAAGAGAATATGAGGCTTAAACGGCCAGGAATGTCAAGTGAAGAACACGATGCAGTTAGAGACTTTTCTGAATGGCTGTTGCAAGTTGGCGATGGCATCATTGGAGATCCAGATGACAATGATCCGGAAAATGCATCTTGGATACATATACCTTATAGGTATTGCATTCTCGACAATGATGAGGGTCTGCAACATCCCATTAGGTTTATATACGACAAAGAAACACTTCAAAGGCCAACTGCAACAACGTTACAAGAAAAGGCTATCGTGTGTCCAAAAAACGACACTGCTGACATTATTAACACAAATGTTCTCGATATGTTGCACGGTGAAACCTATTCTTTCCTAAGCTTTGATGAATTTGTACCAAAGACAAACGATGGAGGAGCAATAGAGTTACTCTACCCTACATAGTATCTAAACACGTTCTCATTTGCTGGAATGCCTCCACATAACCTTAAGCTAAAAATAGGTGCCCCGATAATGATGCTCAGAAATGTAAACCTAGCAGGTGGCTTATTTAACGGTACAAGAATGGTTGTCACAAAGATATATAGCAGACTTATTCAAGCAAAGATAATTACAGGCACTAGGCTATCCAAGAAAGTCTTTATACCAAGAATTGTGTTGATTATTAAAGAATAAAAATTGCCGTTTGTCTTTAAAAGGAAACAATTCCCTGTTAAAGTGTGCTACGCAATGACAATAAATAAAATCCAAGGGCAATCGCTAAATAGGATTGGAATATATTTACCGAAACCTATATTCGGCCACAGACAACTATATGTGGCATTGTCTAGAGCGACATCTCATGAGGGCCTTAAAATCCTCATCAAGCAACAGGCACAAAAAAATGTGAATACAACTAAGAATATAGTCTACAAAGATTTTTTAGCGATAGTTAGATCCGTGCAGGTCATTGGCGATTAAATTTATTCTTTATATGCACATAAACACTATTCTGTTAAACTTATGCTCATAGCTATACATTCTTTTACCAATTATTACATTTGTATTATGCTTTTTTCAGGTCTTTAAAATTAGTAGTAACATCCTTTGTTGCTTTCCCTATGTGATTATTCTAAATACATAGTCTAATGCAAATGCACATATGCTCACTTTCGTGCAGGAAAATGGCAGAGGATTCTAGCACTGTCACATCAGCAAAACCTACCGGCAAAGAAATTGTGACAGAACCAGAGAACATCAGCGTTGCAGACCTAACACCATCAGACATTAGGAAAACTATCTATATAAAAGCGTACCAAAAATGGACAATCAAACAAGCAAGGAAAACCAATCGTGTTCTGTTACATGTTCATTGATCATCAGGTACTATCACCTATTCTATCATCATAATCGATGGACCAATATTCCCTTAAAGACTAAAAAAAGTTTACGATCGATTTATAAACAACTGCCTCGTTTGCAGGGAGGAGCTATACAAGCAAACATCAACATTCGTGATAAAAATAGATTTGATGCGACTCTGCAGATCAACCAATGCTACAAAATAAACGCCTTTGGCTTTCAACCTACTAAACAATGGATGCAGGTCTTACCACACTCGCTGTCATTGGTTTTTGAGAATCAGACGGACATTCAACCAATACCAGATACAGGGGTTCCAACGCATTATTTCAGGTTTGCTCAATACAAAGATCTGTATTCAAAAGTCGATGTAAAAGAACGACTTCTAACAGGTATGTGAAATAAATATTCCTATCCCATGTCTCACTAAACAAAGTTGGAAACTACGTTTCATATTTACAGATTATATTGGTTGCGTTACGTATGTAACTGGAGTGCAAGAGTTAGTCAAACCTACAAATGAAGTGCTGCAATGGAGAGATATTAGTATCCAAAATCTAGAGTAAGACACATATACTCTTTATAGCATTACACTTTTTATACTAACACGGCCTAACGACTCATTGGTTAAAACATTGGACGCACTGTCCGATTTACTTTATGGAATGACAAAACATACACTTTCAACATAGCAGAATATGAAGCGACTGAAAAACCAGCTATTATAGCAGTGAGTTCGTGCTTGGTAAAAAACTATGGCGGTATGTTCTTTGCTTCACTCATATTATACATTTTAAGAAATCCATACACTAACCTTTTTGTCAAATGAAACAGGCCTCCAACTTTCAAACACAGCTGCGACAAACTACTATTTGAATCCAGATATACCAGAGGCCAGTGAAATCCGTAATGTGTAAGTCCTTAATGAACTGCAATATCAGCATACCTAAAAATATACATTGTCATCGACTTACATAGTAAAAATATGCAGGTATGAGCAGCTAATAGAACCGCCAGTGATACCAAAAGTGCAAAGGCAACGCTGTCCTGATACAGAATAGGAAAAATAAAGAAACAGAGTAACCCTTAACGACCTTTTGAAAGAAAATCCAGACAACCAACAGGTATTCAAACTTTGTCCTCGATTCATTATCATACGAAACTTTCTAAATTGTGTGCAAATTTATAAATGCAGAATGTATGATTTATCGTCGATGCTACTATTGAAAAGATCGACACTAACAGACCATGGTACTTTAAGAAATGCCTTACCTGTAACTAAAAAGTAACTGTGTGGTTCCCACATGCCCATTGCAAAGTATCAGTTTCTAAAATAGATCCAAATTGCAGGTTAGCAAAACATTTACATGCTTTCATAGGTATGCACATATATTATGGATACTAAAAAAACTATGCATACATTTTTTACCAGTTATTGCTTCAGAGTGCTACTGTCGGATGAGACTGGGCATCTATACGTAACATGTTTTAGCAAATTGGCAAACTCCTTGGTGAAAGATTGCAATGACATCATCCGAAGTCTGCAAGACAAAGACCCTTACAAATATCCACAGGAATTGCTTTTGCTAGAAGAACTAAGGAAAATCTTTCAGCTGCACTTTGCTCCCGAAAGCACGAAAGAAAACTGCGTGTTCTTTCTAGACACAGCCTGGAATACCACACCATTGTTAACAGCAGGCCCTAGCACCATTACTCAGCCTGTACCAGAAGCCATGCTCCCAATCTCTTCAGCCGAACCACTGACAGAAGACACTATGGTGACGAATCCAATTGCAGAAAATCAATCCGCTGCAGCTTCGTCAACATCTCTTAGCCCACCAACATCAGTCAAACACGAAATCGAAGGAAGCTTCCCGGGAACACCAGCAGAAGACACTGCAGACTTACCAACCGAATCAAAAGTGAAGTATGGTCCAAGAAAGACTTCAGTTCGTAGAACCCTTTACTCAGAGGAAAAACAATCTTCGGTACAAGACGCTCACAAAAAACCAAAAAAGAACGACTCATAAGAAGATCTTCCAAGTTTGAACACTACATAGATGTAACTATGTACCAGTAGGTCAACTCAATGACAACTCTCTTTTGTCGCAACTATTTTGCATAACCTGCCTACCTTTGGACAATTGCAAAAAAAAAACATCATCTATGTATGACGATCTTGGTAGCTGCACATATGCAATGTATTTTGGATATCTGGTAACTATTTCCTTTCATGTTTTCCCTTTCTATTACCGCTTAGTATTTCATACAACTACTATAGAAATAAACACATTTGTAGATTACCAAACAACTATTGCCTTAGAAGAATACTAACAAAGGGTTAACAGAAACTTCATAAAAGGTACAAACTGTAGGTTCAATAGAAAACAACAATGCACTAAAACAGAAATCACATAAACTAGCAACAACAACCAAACAGCCAAAGCTACATACCAAAAGATACTTTTTATTTATAAAACCTTAAAAGGTTCATTCATACATAAAGCTAAGGCATCTACAACGCCCCAAAAAAATTTGCCAAAAGGCTTACAACATAAACCATATCTGACATACCCAAACCATTATCGCTCCCAACAAAACCCACTAACCCAGCATACCTACCCAAACTAATCGACATTGTGTATATCCATGACAACAATATGATAGTCTTTCTCAACCCTTCCTTGACGAGCTATATCCAACACACCCACCACACCATCCAAAAGGCTACAGTCTGTATCAGCAGTTTCATTCAGTGCCTCAACCACATCAGCAGCAGCCCCATCAAATGGAATAAAAGTTTGAGCCTCCTCAGTTAGCACCTACAGATTCTCGGCCATGGCACACAACTCATCGCATTTTTCTCCGATCTGCTGAATAAACACTTCAATCTCTACCCTTTTTTGCACAAAGAAAAACTTGAAACAATCTTGCAATTTATCGGACCCACATGCCTTTTTAAGTTGTTCGATATTTGGAATAGCCGCCATAGTTTTTCAGGATCTAAAGTAACTGGAAAAAAAAATTATACTAATTGATATGTGAAATGTGTTAGAAAGGAAATAAATCTCTTATATAGAGATACCAACTAGAGTTATGAAACAAAACTAGAACAGTAACCATTTCAGTTACACTTCCCATGCAACCTTAGAATTCTTATAGACACTTTGACTAAAATAAAATTTGCCAAGTGGTTTGACTTAAAAACCAAAGTTTAAACTACAAAAGATGAAAAATTAAGTAGCCACACATTTAAAATAAAATCCTACCATAAAAAAGTAAAATAAACAAAAAAGAAACCCCAAATTACCTATAAAATTTTTTGCTACATTAATAAAACAAAATACAATGAAAAAACACATTGCCCGGCCGCAACGCGGCCGACATGCCGCCATACTTGTTTATTTTATAAAAGTGAATATGTTTATAAAACAAAATGACTTGGGTTGTTTATCAGATGACATGTAGCATCATTCAAAATAAGTAACGTTAACTTTTGATAAAATATGACACCCAATTACTCTGTATAATAATTAGACAAAACAAATAAATAAAAAGATTTATCAAACATGCTATATAGATACTAGTAATTATTTAATCAATTGAATATGTTTATCTTTTTGTTACTCATTTTTTAATGGCCATTCCCCCCAACTACCCAACAACTCTCTTTCCCATTTTCCAATAACATCTTCTTCTCCAATCTCCATTTCTTCCTCACATTTTTTCAGATGAAATAAACCATCATTTCATATTACAACAGTTTTCACTTTGATTTTTGATAATCTCAAAGAGTATGGAGGGCACTCTCATGATTTGCCTGAGGTAACTACATATTTTTTTCACCCAATTATATATTTTTTCTATACACTTCGTGTGTTCACAAGAATTTTATAGGGGGCAACGCCCCCCCTACCTTACACATAGGTCCGCCCCTGGTCTTATCTATTGCTTAGCGTAGAGGTCACGTCTCGCGCCTTTTCGGTGCCTTTGTGCCCTCCTGGCGTGCCTTTTAAAACCATGATTTATACCAATGTTTATAAAAATATTGATCCGGTTGAGCTCCTCATTTACGGTTTTACCAACAGTAATGCAGTGTTTTAAAATCAGTTGACCCGGCCGGTTCAACTGGTTGAATCGAAAACCGGTACGGTGATCGGTTCATTTTAAGTCGGGTTCTTGCTAAAATTTGAACTGAATTGAACCGCCGGGTTTTGGTCAACCCGGGTTGACGCCGGACCGGAAACTGGCCAGTTCAACTTACATAAAAGAAAAAAAATGATAAATGATATAAGACTAGTTACTATAACGGATATATTTTGTGCAGGGACGGAGCCAGGAACTAAGAATAAAGAGGGCTGAAATTTTTTTTCTCAAGCTAACAAAGTAATTTAACTAAAACTTCAAACAATATGTTCTAATGATCAAATACGTTAGGTTACAAACTTAAAATTTTGATAAGAAAACACACTGATAACTAATAAAAAAATGTTAGATGAAAACATTGTGCATGAAATGGTGTCAAGCTTCTCTTAATTCTTTTGACATCTAAAGGTTAGGAGGGTCAATTGCTTATAGTTGGGTCATATGCTTCAATTTTAAAAGATAAATAGCAAAGCGATTGAGCGTGTTGGAGGGGGCTGAGCACCCTTTGGCTCCCCACTGTCTTCATCTTTGATCGTACGCTTTCTAATCTTGTTAGAGATCGACCGAGGCCGGGTTCTTGTAGGTTGTAATGTAACATGATCCGGTGGTGGTAGTGGTGGTGGTTGAAAATTAGGATCGTGTTGTGTATGAGGATGTTAGTGTTTAGTGGGTTTTTAGTTTGATAAAATAATGAAAGAATGTGAAGACAATAATAGTCAAAGGTTTGTGTGGGGTGCTGGCATGAATTATGAGGTGATGACAACTGATTCTACCTAAAAGCTATGGTTAAAAAACATACGTGTTTCATATTATATTGTTGTTATATAAACTGAAAGTGTGTTACTAATTTCTGTATTTAAACTTCAAAGAGTATTTTTTTTTACTTTTGGCATAAAATTGGTTCATCCGGCTATTCAACCGATTGAACCGGTGATCTAATGAACCTAGTACTTGATCGGGTCAATTTAAAACCCGGGTTTTAAAACATCGGTTTTATGCTCACACTGGTATCTATTGACTTAAGTAGTTTTTTATTCAACCGGATGAACCATTCGGGTTAACTCGAAATTTAAACTATATTGTAGAAACGTAGAGGGGGGGGGGGGGTGAATACGTTCCTCTTTAAAACTTAAAATGTTTCGTATCAAATTCCCTATCAAGTGTGACTAAATATGAATAGTGGTTATGTCATTCATAACAAACATATATGTCACTTAATAACAAGTATGCAAGCAATCTCATAGACTTAAACATAACGTGAGGTTTAAACGTTTTTAGCCAATTTTGATTTCACTATGGACGGTCCTTTAAATACACCGACGGTCCCTTAAATGTTTGGGGACCGTCCCTGTATAAGGGACCGCCACCAGTGGACGTGTCCATTTCATCTGATTAAGTTTTCTTATGTTTTATGTATCTAAGTTAACTAGTTGATATCACAAGCATATACACACCAAGTCACACAAACATAAATGTAATGCAAACATAGAAAGTAAAGAGCAAGGAAGAGAAAATGCAAACCAGACACGATGATTTATAGTGGCTCGGCACGAAGCACCTCTTCGTCCTACTCCACTCCTCGAGTCCCACACTCGAGAGTTACTTCACTAATCAACACGCTCCTTTATGGTGGAACAAACTGTACACAAGCTTACACCAAGTTTAACGATACTAAGCGGCATGTCAAGTCCTAATCCTAGCTAGAACCAATCTACACAAAGGCCCACGTGGCCACACGAACAAGCACTCTTGTCCCACTTAGATCAAGACACGATCTAAGCCTTCACATGAACGAGCACTCCCGTTCACTTGAATCTTCACACTTAGATACATTTAAATCTTCATGCTATCCGAGTCCACACACACGACACACCTGATTCTTCACCCGAATCAAGTCTTCACACACTTGACACACTTGATCATCCTCGATCCAAGTCTTTACATAATGACTCAACAAATCCTAACCTACACTTTAGGACATTACTCTCCTCACAATGAATACATGAACTAATCTAGTTACAAGACTTCTTGGAACTACATCACCATCCAAGCTCACACAAATACAATACTTGGAACTACAACACCATCCAAGTTTATACCCCATCCTCGACTCACACACAAGTCAGAAAACAATGAAATGATATCACTCCTATCACGTAACACATGTTACATTTGTGTGTGGACACCTATAACATCTCGAATCTTCATAGTTGTCAAGAATTCTTCTCTTGCACTTGACGGAAGAGGAAAAAGAAAATCATAAGACAAGTTGTGTATGGACTCAATAACACTTCGATTCTTGATGAATTCGAGTGTTCATCTCTTGCACATGATGTAGTGGATGACGGGATCACTTATAAACACATACCAAAGAGTTATAGTGATCAAAGAATGAAAAGGAAAGACCAAGAAATTTTTGTGCAAAGAGGATCAGTTTTTCTGGTGAAAATGGGTCAGTATTTATAGCCAAATCGAGATGCCAGGGACGGTCCCTTAAACCTTGCGCGGTCCCTTATCAACAAGGGACCGTCACCTATTTAAGGGACCTTCCCGACAGTTTTTGTCCTTTTGTGGTGAAATGTTACCTGGTGAAATTTTATCTAATTTGGGCGGGAAATAAGGACGTTTGGACAATTTGAAATTCAAATTTCAAATTTATTTTTCTAATTAAACATTTCTTTATAAATACAAAAATAATTTGTCTAGTTTATTTTTGTAAAAAATGTTTTGTCACATTTATAAAATATAAGGTTTAAGGACAAAAAGGTTTTTCTTTGATCACTTAACAAAGTTGGTAAAGTGTTTGTACATACTTGAAGTGATGTCGAGAGACGTTGATGTGTGAATGAGTAACTTGTGCACTTTACGTTATGTGTTACAAGTTACGTGTTTGTCATCATTAAAACACAAAGACATTGTATAGATTAAACCTCGTAACGTTTGCACTAACATATATGTTATTAATTTTCTTTTGAAGAAAATATATTTAATGAAATATAAGAGAATGTTGAGGCTAAATTACAAACACTCCGAAAACAAAATTGAAGATTTTGAATCAAACGATGTCATTAATATTTGATTTTGAATCAAACGGGTTAATTTGTTAATTGCATTATATAGTGTATAAGAGAATTTGCTAAATAAAGTTGTGGTTTGGTATATGTCATTGAGTATATATATCGTTTTATTAAGCTCTATATAGGCAATTTGTTAATTTGATATCTATGCTAGTCATATGTACCCCAACTCGGATCAACAGATGGAACGATATATCTGTAATCTACCAACAAGAAATCCAAACATCCTCCCATTAATAGTTGTTGAGCAAAATTTAGTGTCGTATAACACCTAAACACTAGCTCTACATGAATGTTTCTTCAAATACAAGCGCTACAAACCACAATTTAACCTTCAACGTAACCTACACATTTCAATTTCTAACACTACTGATAAACCCCCAATTTCTCATAACAACAAACAGTATTTAAGTATAAATATAGATGTACGTATGAGAATAACAACCACCATGATTTATTTAGACAGAAAATAAAGATTACATATTTGTTTAGTACTGATGCAGGTTTTACTGACTAGGTCTTAATGCTTATATTTGTTTGATTACCTAAGGTCTACCTATTTGTACTAACGGACAGAGAATCCAGTCGCGTGTAGACTAGTATTTGGTAAAACCGAGGTCGTCCTAAGAGCTATGTGGTTCGGATTATATCTAAGTTTAGGTGTCACTATTTTTAACTGATTCAAATATTGAAATGATTGATTATGCGAAAGAAAAATAAAAGTAAATAAAACACGTAAATTAAATTAAGGTTGTGAGCAATAAGAGAGAAATGTGCTAGCCTAATTACTCATCCTATATTGTTTATGATTACGCTTCCTATTAAACTAATCTCATGCTTCAGGTGGGGCAGACATATATCACTAGGTTCATATAGTTAAGTTCTCTAGCCTATCTCCCTCGAATCCTGCTGGGAACCATAGGCACTACCCCATGCTAGTAAGCCGACGTATGGTAAATGGATTTGAGTCATTAAGTGCCACTACATGCTAGACTTATCTTTTATGGTCCGTTGTCACGATCATATACCATACTTTAATTACTTAAGTTCTTCCACCCCGGAAAGTGGTCCTATGGTCAATTTGCATACAAGGTCCGTGGTTAGTTGTCATCCCAACCATATCCTCACAACTTAACTACGCCAGGGTCCTATGGTCAATTCTCCTAGCATACAAAGTATAACCGGGTGTTTTAAACTACCGCAACTAAAGGATCACAAGATAAACTAAGTATACATAGAAGCATTAAGAAAAGTACGAAAACATAATCAAAACAACATAGAAATCATAACTAGGCTAGCACGAAAGGTGCTTAGCCGATCATATTAAATTCAACACTTGAATAAATGTTTACAAACGTCATGAATTCTTAATGTAAATAAAATAATGAAATGCTAAAACTTATGGTGATATAGGCGTGATTTCTCCCTTGGAAATGCTCCGTATGCTACTGTAGAATGGCCTTGAGGAAGCTTCCAACGATCTCTAATTTTATGTGTGAGAAAGTTGTATGCAAAATGCAGAAATTATGGTTGTATTTATAGGCCCGTCAGAGCTATGGCGTAACTCAGAAAGGGTGTTATGCCATAGCTAGTGTAATCTTGAGAAGATCTTATCCAAAGGTAATAGTTACGGCGTAGCTAAGGATTGTGCTACGCTGTAGCTTCAATTAGGGTTCCTTCTACGTTGTAATTGCATGTGTTGTTACGCCGTAGCTTCATTCTTGGATCTAGGATTACCCACGTAGTCTTAGTTACGCCGTAACTCCATTGTTATGTTACATCATAGTCATTACTTTGAGAAATACTTGAGAGACTTAATAATGTTATGGCATAACTTAGGATTTGGTTACGCTGTAACTCTTGATTCGCGTTGACTTTGGTCTTCAAGTTTGAATTACCAACTACGGCGTAATAGAGAGTGAAATGTTACGCCGTAGCTTCTTTAAGCATACTAAAATGTTTATCTTTTGCGCGTTCTTTCTAATTTCCTCGTCTCTTAAGCTCCTATGCTTATTTGTAACCTGGATACAAAATGTAAAGAAATCAAAGCATATATCTGTATAATAAGTAAAATAAACGAGCATAATAGGGGGAAATTGACACTTAAATATCAGGATTATTTGACGTCATCAAGTACCATAAAGGGAGAAAGAAAATACATTATTATTTGCAACACAATCAGCTCATCGCCTACTCCATGCACCCCACTCCTCTAGTCAATGAGAATACCACCCCACTCCTCGGTCTACATGTCTTTACGCAAGTAGTGCATAATCAAGTTCACCACAGCAGAGAGAAAACAGCCAAACCCTAGCAATGCATAGAATTCTTTTAGCAGAGAGAATTCTATGCTTGCATCGACAGCAAATAAGAAGCAAGAAAAAATATTGAAACTAGTGTCGGGAATAATGTGCCTACATCCTGTGGGGGGAGGGGGTATTTCTTCAAGGATAACACATCAATTAATTGTGATGACTGTTGCATAAGCAATCTCGCATGCAACTTCACAAAAGATGTTAATTTTTATTTGGTATTCCCTCCTAAGACGTAGTCTCTTGAGTTGATAAAAGTTGTTCATCATGATTTTGTGTGTTGAAAGAGATTTGGTGAGTGATATTAATTCACTTCTCAAGTGATCACAAGCACCTTTTTTATAATACTCTCAACAACCACCATGCCCATACATTTATTCATGAGATTACTCACACTCAAGTAAATTGAATTAAATGATGAAATCTAGTGATAGTAGGTTTTTTATTTTGAGAAATGACCTTGTTTGTTTAGGTTTCTACTTTAACCCATCATCAATATCTAATCGAATATGAATATGCTGAAATATATCCATTTGGGGAAAGAATTTGTGTTTAGCCTTTGGGCTTGGCTAGTCGTGGGTTCAGGTTTGCTTGTGGCATTTTAGGCTTTTTAGGCGCCTCTTGGTTGTCTTCTCTTTTTAGGTGTTTTAGGCTTTTTGCTTGTGCCCGTTAGGCTTTAGGCCCCGTTGCTTGTATCCCTTTGCTTTGCCTTAGCTTTAGGCCCTTTGCGTTGCTTTCTTTGGTCTTTGCTTGCTTTCTTTACCGCTTTTGCTTGTTGTGTCATTTTTGCTTTTTGTTTCCTTTCTTTGTATACTTTTTTGCTTGTATGCTGCTTTTTGTCTATCGTGTCGTTTTTGCTTCGTTGTTTCTTTTCTTTGTATGCTTATTACTATTACTATTATTATTTCTATTATCTCTATTATTATTATTATTATTATTATTATTATTATTATTATTATTATTATTATTATTATTATTATTATTATTATTATTATTATTATTATTATTATTATTTATTTTTTTATTTTTTATATTTTTTTTTTCATTTTATTATTATTATTATTATTATTATTATTATTATTATTTTATCATTATATATATATATATATATATATATATATATATATATATATATATATATATTATCTTTTATTTTTTATATTCTTTATTTATTTATTTATTTATTTTTAGTTTTTATTTACATATTTTATTTTATCTATTAATTTTAATTTTAATTTATTTTTTCTCGTCTTTCCTTTGAGATTCCACTGCACACACCAGCCGGAGGTCTTCATAGAAGCAGTCTCCTTACTTTCAGGTTTATCCTGGGGTAGGGGTAGGATCTGTCTACATCTTACCTCCCCCATACCTCGCCCCGGCGGGATTGAGTATGTTGTTGTTGTTGTTGTTGGGGAAAGAAATTGAGTTACTAAACTTTCTTTGAAATGGTAAAATCAACAAATAATTAAATGGAGGTGTATATTATAAGCTTTTGTTTTGCTTTTGCTTAGAAGGCAGATGAATTGGCTGTTTTATGTGCTCCAAAACTTCGTTGAATATAAATATTGCCCAAAAACCTTTTATGAGCCTTTGATGATTTTGTTACGCCATTGGTTATTTTAAATAAAAAAATTTGATGGCAGATATTGGTAGATGATGAACACAAGAGAGGAAAGAAAAAATATTGCTCATGTTGATGGGTAGATGAAAAGAAGGGATAGAAGTCTTCAAAATTTGTACTTTTAGATTTCTTGCTTAGATTTTGCAGAAGAAAAGAGATTATATAGCATTAAATGAATGATGTGAAAAGTCTGGTTGAAATTTAATTCAATAGTTTAAAGAGATTAGATGGCATTTATTTATATAGATTTGCATTGAAAAAAATATAAATTCAAGCTTAAAAAATGTTACACGTATACTTGAAAAGAGTTTTAGAGAGTTTTTTTTGTACATAAATATATAACAAATGTATAAACTTATGTGAATTTTCGATTCAGTTCCGTTTTCATTTTGGCAAACCATATTCAAACCGAAAACCAGAAATTTAATTCATTTTGGTTCAGTTCGATCTTAGTCAATTCGATTCGGCTACAAATTCGGTTCAGTTTTATTCTGTTTCCATCTTCTAAAAAATCTTTCTTGAGATTTTTTTTACTTTCTTTCATTTTTTATGCTTTGATTGATTGAATTGCATAATATGTTAACTTTTGCTCCTGGGCACTTGTGTTGCGTATCAACGTATGTGAATATGATATTTCCTATTTCCCATGATAGTCGTAGCCATTCTCTTTTGACTTTTGTTTTAAATCTTTAGTCACATGTAAGAGCATGGGTATGGTGGCATGCCATTTCTCTCTCCAAAAAAAAAAAGTTAATAGCATTTTCTTGGCATGCTGTTTTCTTAATTTTTCTTTTACATTTACAAAATTTATTATGCATGGCTGGTTTATACTATAATTAAACCATAGACAAAAGCGACATTGAGATCCGCATTAATTTACCTAAGCGCCACATTTATTATGTAAGAGTACATAATAAATGTGACGAGGTGACATTTATTATGTGCTCTTACATGTAGTTAAATAGGGCAAGGTGACATGTGAACTGCTTGTACAAGAGTTCCATCGAGTGCACCAATTGCCCCCTAGATAAGAAACTTGATATATGATAAATTTATTGTTATTTTGTATATGATTTAGAATATATTTTTATAAAATGTAATGAGAATATTTCTCTTAAGTTTCTTTGTCGTTCTGAAGTATTTGCTTCAAAAGACGTTGCCATTATGACTTCTCTAGCAATATGCATCATCCCTCATAGTTCTTCATGAAAACATGCATGAATAGTTTGTGTGGTGTGTTGAAACATTCGCTTAACCATTCTAAAGCGTTCATTATGACCTATAAATGTAAAAAACATTGCCATCTTCTATTCTACGCTTATATTTCTACTATTCGATCCACCTAACAGTTTTATGTGCACGCATGACCGGTCAAGACGGAAGTGTTGTCTCTTAATCTTTCTATCCTTCTTGAAGATTTTATTTTCATGTACCGTTGTGATGACCGTTGCATAAGCAATCTCGCATGCAACTTCACAAAAGATGTTGATTTTTATTTGGTATTCCCTCCTGAGACGTAGTCTCTTGAGTTGATGAAAGTTGTTCATCAAGATTTTGTGTGTTGAAAGATATTTTGTGATTGATATTAATTTACTTCTCAAGTGATCACAAACACCTTCTTTATAATACTCTCAAGAACCACCATGCCCATACATTTATTTATGAGATTACTTACCCTCAAGTAAATTGAATTAAATGATGAAATCTAGTGACAGTAGGTTTTTTTATTTTGTGAAATGATCTTGTCTATTTAGGTTTCTACTTTAACCCATCATCAATATCTAATCGAATATGAATACGCTGAAATATATCCATTCGGGGAAAGAAATTGAGTTTAAACTTTCTTTGAAAAGGTAAAATCAATAAATAATTAAATGGAGGTGTATATTATAAGCTTTTGTTTTGCTTTTGCTCAGAAGGCAAATGAATTGGTTGTCTTATGTGCTCCAAAAATTCGTTTAATATAAATATTGCCCAAAAACCTTTTATGGAGTCTTTGATGATTTTGTTACGCCATTGGTTATTTTAAATAAAAAAAATTGATGACAGATATTGGTAGATGATGAACACAAGAGAGGAAAGAAAAGATACAACTCATGTTGATGGGTAGATGAAAAGAAGGGATATAAGTTTTCAAAATTTGTACTTTTAGATTTCTTGCTTAGATTTTGCAGAAGAAAAGAGATTAGATAGCATTAAATGGATGATGTGAAAAGTGTGTTTGAAATTTAGTTCACTAGTTTAAAGAGATCAAATGTAATTTATTTATATAGATTTGTATTGAAAAAAAAATATATATATATTCAAGCTTAAAAATGTTACATATATACTAGAAAAGAGTTTTAGAGAGTTTTTTTTGTACATAAATATATAACAAATGTATATACTTATGTGAGTTTTCGATTCGGTTCCATTTTCATTTTGGCAAACCATATTCAAACTGAAAATCAGAAATTTAATTAAGCTCGGTTTGGTTCGATCTTAGTCAATTCGATTCGGTTTCAAATTCGGTTCAGTTTTATTCGGTTTCCATCTTCTTCAAAAATCTTTCTTGAGATTTTTATTTTATTTTATTTATTTATTTATTATTTTTATTTTTTTTACTTTCTTTCATTTTTTATGCTTTTGAATGATTGAATTGCATAATATGTTAACCTTTGCTCCAATGGGCACTTGTGTTGCGTATCAACGTACGTGAATATGATATTTCCTATTTCCCATGATAGCCGTAACCATTCTCTTTTGCCTTTTGTTTCAAATCTTTAGTCATACGTAAGAGCATGGGTTATGGTGGCATGCCATTTCTCTCTCCAGATATCTATCCAGAAAAAAGTTAATAGCATTGTCTTAGCATGCCGTTTTCCTAATTTTTCTTTCACATTTACAAAATTTATTATGCATGGCTGGTTTATACAATAATTAAACCATAGACATAAGCGTCATTGGGATCCGCGTTAATTTATCTAAGCGTCACATTTATTATGTAAGAGCACATAACCTTGTCCTCGAATTCTAGTATGACTCAACCTCAATTTCCCTAGCATTTCACAAACATAATTCTTTAGTGCCAAACCCGAAGTATCCTCAACCTTCTTAATACCAACAAGCGTTTCCACAACTTCCCCTTCTATATTTACGAACCGTAAAACCAATGTCATTTGCTCTTTACACGACACATCGCATGACTCGTCTACTAAAATTGCAAACAAATCGTCTCTAAGCTCTAGTTTAATAGCATTGATTATTTCATCTACACAAGCAGTTGCAATATCCTTTTGAATCTTACCACATGTCATTTTTTTCTTCTTTAATGTCGCACGCCATACTAGATCACAACGTTAGTTTAAGAAAGTTACCTTTGTTGTGTGACTCTTTTGTTTCATCATGACCACGAAAAGATAATGCCTGTCTCAATAAGAATCTAACAACATCAATTGAACAACATAAACAAATATAGTGTTCATTTTTCTCTAGTAAATTTTGATTATCAAATGCAATTTTGATGGATTGTTTTTGTGATGACGTATAGTCCTTACTCGGGTCATGAACCCAACCAATGGACACTACTAATATCTAAGCCCATCACGCATGGGCTATCATGATCAAGATTTGGGCTTACAAAGGCCCAAATTCGAATCTACTATTTACGGTTTTGATATAGGATCTCTTATTTATGGGATAAGGATCAAGGGACCGCATTAATAGGGATACATCGAAGAGTAAGGAACACGAAACCAACAAGGATTTCGTGTGTATATAAAGGGCATCTCGGCCCTCATTGAGGTATCATCTAATAACCCTAACTTCTCATTAAAACCCTAAACCAATTACTTACTCTCACGCCGGAGGATAATCGTGGAAGACAATCCCACGATAAGTCTAACGGTGTTGTTTGCTCTCTTATTGCGCAGGTCTCAAGCATTAAAGATCCAATTGATACGGGAACCGGAGTCCAAAAAAGGAACGCCCAAATTTTGTATCAACATTTTGGTTTATCAAGCTTTGACATTTTTCTACTACAAGAATGTGTGGCTTTCCTACATTATGTTCATCTAGCCCCGATTTCCTATTCCAAGCTCTAAATCCACCTTTTACAAAATTATCCGACCCCGTTGACATTTTATCTCGGAATTGAATAGATAACAACATAAGCAAAAAACAACTTCCTCATTTATACTATATTCCAACCAATATTTATAATCAGAAAACCATGAACTAACAATCGATGAGGTTTACCTCCGATATCTCAAACTTTGAAATTATGATTTTTAGGTTGGAAAGGCCCATCTATCAAATATGCTCGTCTAATCTCATCTCGCTGATTTACATGTTACTCGTCTATACTTTTTTGATCCTTCAGATCAACATGTAGAGATCTTTTAAATCAATTTTCATATACTTTCTTTGCTCCTTGTCTCCATCTTTTGAGGTAGAACTAGATACTCCTTTTTTAGTTAAGAATTTCAACATTTGTACTAGAACAAATACCAAAATTCAAACATTTAATAAATAATCAGTTAATCACATGCATGATACATAACATCTTAACCTAAACATTAAACCCTAAAAGCTAAATAAACAATCTAGGAAAGTAACAATTATAGTAAATTAGTAATACAACAAATTAACAATACAACTATACAATAATACAAAGATTACAAGTACATACTTTATGCCATAAGAAGAATAAGTAAACTATAGAATAGAGGCTTATAATTAAATATTTAGATGAGATCTTAGAAAAGTAGAAGTCATTTAGTCCAATTGTTTATTCGACCATCAGACCATGTCGACTATTCATTTCCCACGATTGCCGTAATTGCTTATTTTGTTTTAGTTAATTATAAATTATTAAATGGGTTAATTTTGTTGGGCTAATTGGGGTTTGGGCTAAAAATATTTTATATTAAAAGTAAGTTTTTGTCAAAAAAAAAAAAAAAAAAAAAAAAAAAAAAAATCTAAGGTAGTTTCCAAATAATTTCTAAGGTGGTTCATGATTTTTATTACATCGCTTCTAAAAGATTTCGTCGTCCAAGGTGGTTCTCGAGCACCACCTATGCAAAGCATAGGTCCACCCTGATATGAAATTATGATATAAAAGTTAAATATAAATGAAAATGAGTATGATGATATGCTTACATGAATTTGGTGTGGTGGTTATCAAGAAATGCACAAAGAAACCCAAAACTATATGAAAACTCAAAAACTTATATCCAAAACCCTAGATTTTCCTTCCAACCTTTAACCAAAATTTTCCAAGACTTGTACCCTTGTTTCTTTCATTCTTACTGCCGAATATAGAGAGAAAAGAGAGTGTGTGTGAAAAAAATGAGCTAGTTGAGGCTTGCTTATATATGAGTATTTATGGTATGCTTGCAAGAGGTAATAGATACACATGGCATGGTGCTATCTAAACAAGATCAAAGCTTGAAGGGTTGTTGCGGTCCATGGTGGGTGACGTCAACATGTAAGGAGGTGGGGTGGAATGTTGCCTTGGCTTGTATAGTTGACATTCAAAAAGGTTAAAGTAGGTTTTGTCTTGGCAAGAAGCACTTCGGTTGCATATACTCTTATAGGGGACGATTTGGGGGGGGGGGGGGGATAAAGAGGTGGGAAATTTTGAATTTTTGAAAAGTATAAGTGTTACAGTGTATAAGTAAAGTGTTGGGATCAAAGTTTTACTATTTTATCAAGTCTCGGTCATTTGTAATAATAGGTTGCTTAAGTTACTATTTACTTACATTTATGTTATGTAACATGTTTACTAGACTTAAGGTATTTTGGTCCATGGGCTTAGAAGCCCACACGAATTGTTAGTGGAAGGATAGGGAGTGTTGCCCTAGCTCCTTCCCTATAAATAGAAGCCTTAGGTCTCTTGTAAAACTTGGTTGTTTATTTGAAATCTTAAGGAAACTCTTGCACTTATATTTCTCTCATTCAAATATTCACCCAACTCCTTATATCTATCTCATTCTTGTTTGTGTGAAATCAATATGGTGACCTAACAAGTGGTATAAGGAATGAGATATTTTTGTTATTTTTGTGAAAAATTGTACTTTCTTGTTTGTTTCTTAGTTTTTCTCACATATTTGCTTACAAATTTGTGCTACAAATCATATCAAACACAAAAGTATCAATCTTTCTCTCAAAGTCATGATTTGGATTTTTGTACTTTTTTCGAAATTATTTATATTTTTGAAAAAGTTTGTCAAGTTTATAACTTTCTTCAAGATTTCATCATTTTACAACTTGAAGTACAAAAATCTTGGATTAAAAACTCGTTTTTGGATTGCTTTCCTTGAAAAACACATTTCTGCAAAATTTCGGAATCACCCCCTTGACAAAATTTCGAAATCGTGTTCTAGTGCTTCAAATCGCCTTACGAATTGTGGACTCAGTCTTTTCTCTCTTGTATAAGGAAGAAAAGTACTTCGACTTTTGGTAAACTTTCAAAATTGTATAATTTCGAAAGTGTGTTTGTGAAATTGTGTTCTCGAAAATCTATTTATTTTCAAAATCACAAGGTTTTCGAAAACATCTTCAGTTTTCAAAATTTCAAGGTTTTCGAAAATATCCTAAGTTTCGACATCATTTAGTTTCGAGAAACCTTTCTTTCTCAGTCTCAAAATTTTCGAAATCTCTGAGTGACTTATTTCGCAATCTCGAAAGTTATACGTTTCGCACTCACAAGGCCAGTGACAAGTTTCGCAATCACTTAAAGAGCATACTTTCGCAATCATCTACTTGGGCAAATTTTTCGAGATTTGGCAAACCTATACCTTCTACAAGATCCATCTTTTCACACAAGTGTTTCAATATGTCTCAACATCCGTACTATAACTTTAACCATCCTCAGCAACATCAGAATCCACAGTATCATCAGCAACAGCAACAGTATCAACAATCACCACAATATTATCAACAACCGGTTTACTCACAACAACATAACTTCATGCAACAAATGGTTCCAATACAACAATCCTATCCTATGTCACCACAACAAAGCCAACTTCCACCAAAACCTACTCACTGGTTTGGCAGGATGTGTGAAGTCATTTCAACTCAACAATCCAGACACGAAGCAGGCTCTATTGACACCCCACCAATGCTAACACCGGGAAACATTCAGTGGGCAAGTCGATTCTTAAGGTTTATTGAACTCAAGAAACCCAATGGTAAGTACATGAAACAAGTTATCCTTGATGGACCGTTTCCTTGGCCTGTTAACTACGTTGGCGGTGACCCATCTGCTGATCCTCCAATAGCTCCAACTGCTGTGCTTGTTCCTGAGTCTCAACTTACTACTGAACAAAATCACCATCGTGAAGCAGATGAGTATGCTATGTCTTACATACTTCAAGGGATACCAAACATCATATTCAGAAGTGTTGATGCTCAAACAACTGCAAAAGCTATGTGGGAACACGTCCATCTACTGATGCAAGGCACACAACTAAACAAGGAAGACATGGAATCTAAACTCTACTTGGAATACACTAATATCATGATCGAACCAGGGGAATCCCTCGAGTCTTACTTTCATCGTTTCACCAATGTCGTCAATGCTTTAGAGATACATGAAGTACCCCTTCCAAGAATTGCTGTCAATACAAAGTTTGTTAGTAGTCTGGGTCCTGAGTGGCAAAAGTATGTGACATTTGTGAGACAAGCTAAGAATCTTCATAGAGATCCATATGGTTTGTTGTACGACTATCTCAAGCACTATGAGTCTGAAGTTGAAAAAGATAAAGTCGCCCGAGGAGGATATACACTACCGCCTACTTCTAATCCCCTTGCACTCGTTGCTCAAACTCATACTTCACATCCCCCGATGTCTAATCATGCTTATGATCAGGAACAGAATTACTTCAGTCACCAGCAACCTCCTACTTCTCAACACGCTTCTACTCAACTTGCTCCATATGACAACCATGATAACATGTATTACTCTAATCAGATTGAAGATGATGATGATGACGTCAATACGTTGAATCAAGGACTTGCTCTTGTTGCTCGTGCTTTTAGCAAATTCTCCAACAAAACCAACAACCGTCTTCGTTCTTCATCAAATACAAGAAATCAAACTGTCGTTCAAGATGGTCGAGTTGAGATTCAGAACCGTAATTCTGGATGTTCAGGTGGGTATACTGGAAATTCTGGATATGGACAAAGAGTCAACAACAATGGGGGATTCAGAAACAATCCAGGTGCTTCTCAGTGAAGTAATGACAATGCTGCTAGTAACAACACGGTATCTGGGAATGCGATATGGTGCTACAACTGCAACGAAAAAGGTCATATTGCAACTGCATGTCCTCACCCAAGAACCCGCGGCAGTCAGTTTCACAAGCAGGCATTACTTATGGCTCTCAAAGATGAAAAGGAAGGAACTTTCAATGCTCATGAGAACAGTTTCTTTGCTGATGCTTACAATGATGATGATATGGAAGATCTTGAAGCCAATGCAGCTGTGATGCTTATGGCCAACATGCAGGAACATCAGTTGAATGATTCAGGCCCAGTGTTCTCCACTGATGGCTTGTCTCAGGTAAATGTCCTAACCACAAGCTCCATAGAATTTAATGCATCACCCTCTGTTTCTAAATCAGATCAGGCGCAAGTTGTTCCTTCTGAACCATTTTTCTCTTCTCAAGAGGATGAACAATTAGACACAGTTGTTATATTTGATGATGACACTGTCGTCTCATTTGATGATCCTATTGAGCAAGACGAAAATGACTTTATTGAACAACATGTACCTCCTTCTGATCTAGCTCCTGACTGTACAGTTACGGCCAAACAACTTAATGATCAACTTCTTTCTAATAACATAACGGACGAGCAAACTAAAGTTTTGAAAGAAAATGCCGATTTGAAAAAAGACATTGAATGTTATAAAAAAAACAACTTTCAAACTTTCAAAATGCAGTTCATCGTGAAAAAAGCTTTGAAAAGTCATTTCAGGAATCATATGTCAAAGAACAAAATCTTCAAAAACAAATATATGACATAATTGAGTCAAACGGTAAATTGGTTTCCGAACTGGAAAAGGAAAAACATGATCTTCAAAAACAAGTTGTTCAACTCCAACAGGAACTTTCAAAAACACAAAAAGAGGTGATAACTTGCAAACATGAATTTTATGAACACAAAGTGCAAAAACGAGAAAAAGAAAATTCTTTACTTGAAGATAATCTCGTTCTCGAACGTCAAATTAAAGCTTTTCAAAATATCGTTTATAAACATGGGGAATCTGTAACGACAATTCAAAAGTTTACTTTAAAACCAAGACCAGATAAAGGTTTTGCCCTCGGCGATTATAGATCCTCTTTTCTTCGCACTGCATTCAAAACAATTCCTAAGCTGTACAGTATGGACCAATTGATGGATAATAATGTTGTGCGTGTTATTGTATATAATACTGAGGAAGAAAACGAACTAGAAGAGAAGAGTCGATAAAAAATGAGTCAAGTTGAATATTGCAAACCATACGATTACTCAAAAGCTCCTCACATTTCAAAATCTTTTGTTCCGTCAAGAGAAATACCTGAGAAATCATGGTATGTAACTGAGTCTTATGTTTCATCTTCCGATGGAGCTCCTGTCAAACCCGTGGCACAAGTAAATGGTCCATTACCATCTTCTGGTCATGTGACACCATTACCTACACGCTGTAAAGTTTTAGACTATTTTCAAACATTCATGAAAGGCATCGATAATTTGGAAAACGTCATTGAACATCATTCGCAAATTAAAATTCTTACTTTTCAATCAGCTTACGAGCGGGAAAAGCGAGACATTTTTCAAAAACAAATTTTGCCTTTAGTTCAAAATTTGCGTTATTGTGCTACTCATTGGGAACAGGAACTCCAAAAAGAAGTTAAAGATATGAAAGAAATTTTCGCTCTTAATGAAAATGCAATTTTGGTTCAACAACGCAAAAACCGATTTTTGAAAACAGCTTCTGATCGACTCTTGGAACAACTTCTTCAGGCTGATATTCATAGTTTTCTCATAAATGATCTCTATTATTCTAGCAATGCTGAATTATTTGCAGAATACTCTGCTGATCTTGTTTTGTTGAAGTCACAAAATGAAACATTGAAACACCAATATGATACGTTGCGTCAAAACAGTGATGATGTGATAAACAAACTTTCAAACGAAATTTGTCAACTCAAACAAAAATTTGATTGGTGTCAAGCTCAAAGTATTGAAATAGAATTGCAACTTCGAATCAAATATGAGTTTCTCAAAAACAATTATGACCATGAAATTGCGGAGTTAAAAATTGAAAACGCCGAATGGCAACAAAACCGCGATGACATTCGTTATTGCAATGGTTTACTTGAGTCTGATATACAAGACAAAAAACACATCATCATTGATTTGAAAGAGAAAATTAAGCTACTTCAAAAAGGAAAATTTATTGACATCACTGTGATAGCACCAGGAATGTTTCAAATAGACAGAACAGATAAGGGTAAGCATGCTAAGAGTTCTAATGTTAGCTCTTCCACTTCCACAGGTCTAGTTTCCCCTAAGAGCGTTAGCAGCCCAAAGCCAAAAAGCGTTAAGAAGACTAAAAAGACTAGGCTCTCGCAACGTAAAAGAGGAACACTAGAAGTACAAGAAGTAGAAGCTCACCTTAGGAACTCGAATAAAACTCATGTTGCATCTGATTTAGATTCTAATCTGGCAAATTGTAATCCAAATCTTAATGTAACGAATGCTGAACCTTCTAATGTTTTGAATATTAATGCATCTTGTGTGTTTTGTCGTAAAAGTGTGTTATCTGGTAATCATACCAAATGTGTAGCTAATAATCTCTTACATCGTAAAAAGAAACGTAGATCCGGCTCTTCTTCTAGGTCCACTAATGCCTCTAAGTCTACCTTAAGAAAAACGCCTACTACAGTTTCAAATGATGTTGTAGTCAACCCAAAAGCAGCAATCAACAATTCTAGGAACACGCCAAAAGCTAGTGCATTCACTAAGAACAAAGCAAAAACTAGTTGGAACTGGCTACGTTGGTTACAATACAAACCAAATTTTAAATGGATTCCTAAATTGTTAAATATTTGTCTTTCTAACCAATAGGAACCCACAATTTCTTCGGGTTCCACCCTTACTTCTGTTCCATCTCTGTCGTCTTCTTTTGATGCAGGTGGTTCAGATCGTTCTCTGGATTGTTGATAGCGGTTGCACCCGACACATGACAGGCAATCTCAAACTGTTAAAAAACTTTGTCTTAAAGTTTATTAGAACTGTCAGATTCGGGAATGATCAATACGCTTTAATCATGGGTTACGGAGACTACATGCATGGGAATATTGAAATTAGCAGAGTATATTATGTTGAAGGCTTGGGTCACAACCTCTTTTCAGTCGGTCAATTTTGTGATGGAGATTTAGAAGTAGCATTTCGAGAGAAAACCTGTTTTGTTCGTGATCTACAAGGCAATGATTTGATGTCTGGCAAACGTGGCACTAACCTTTACACTATTTCAATGTCAGACATGATCGCTTCATCTCCAATTTGTCTTCTATCCAAAGCTGAAACGACTAAATCTTGGTTATGGCACAAACGCCTTTCTCATTTGAATTTCAAAACGATGACTGATCTCGCTCATCACAAATTAGTTGAAGGCTTTCCAAGATTCCGTTATGCCAAAGATCATCTATGTCCAGCCTGTGAACAAGGAAAAAGTACTCGTACTCATTTTCCCTCAAAACCTGAACACAGTACTAATCATGTTTTACATATGCTTCATATGGATTTGTGTGGTCCGATGCGGGTTCAAACAATCAACGGTAAACGCTACATTTTAGTAATTGTTGATGATTACTCTCGCTGGACTTGGGTTTATTTTCTTCGAAGTAAAGATCAAGCTCCTCAAATGATCATCACCTTTCTCACCAAAATACAAGTTCAGCTACGCAACACAGTCAGAATTGTAAGAACTGACAATGGCACAGAATTTAAGAATCAGACTCTAAGGTCGTATTTTGAGAAAGTGGGAATTGAACATCAAACATCTATTCCACGCACTCCCAAACAGAATGGAGTAGTCGAAAGACGTAACATAACGTTAGTGGAAGTTTCTCGAACGATGTTAATCAACGCTCAATTACCAGATTACTTATGGGCAGAAGCTGTTTCAACCGCCTGTTACACTCAAAACCGTTGCATGATCACAAAACGCCATACCAAAACCCCATATCAGATTGTTCACAAAAGGAAACCAAACATCAGTCACTTTCATGTATTCGGAGCTTTATGCTACCCAGTCAATGATCGTGATGATCTAGGTAAACTTAAAGCAAAGGCTGACATTGGAATATTTATAGGATACTGTGAAAATTCAAAAGGCTATCGGATATGGAATCGTCGTACTAGGGAAATTCAAGAAACTATTCATGCTAATTTTGATGAACTCACTCAAATGGCTTCTGAGCAAAACGGCTTAGGACCCGCAACCAACCGTCTTAACTTTCAGGTCTCTTCGGTTGAACCATTGTCACTTTCTCGTAAAGAAGTGGAAACCTTGTTTGCTCCATTGTTTGATGATACGCCTGTTAACCGTTCATCTGAGGCCACACCAAATTCCGCTGCACATCTTGATCAACATCAAGAACCTGATACACCTCAACAAACAACAACTACTGTTGGAAGAGACGGTCCTCCAGTCATATCACCTACAACAACAAAACAAACCGGGTCCAACTCACGACAATCAGCTGGAGATTCCATACCTTCATTAGTTCCACAACCCGCAGAGCATGACCCAGAACCATTCATTAACCCATTTGCAACTGCTCAACCTGTCCCCGATATTGCTGAGTCATCTTCACACAATTTGGGTCCTGTTCACTTGCGAGATACTTATCAACTTCATCCTTCGACACACAAATGGACTAGAGATCACCCCTTAGTTCAAATTATTGGCCATCCAGATGCACCTATCATGACAAGACAACGCCTTCACACAGACGGTGAAACTTGCATTTATGCACTCACAGTTTGTGAAACCGTATCTAAAAATGTCAAGGAAGCAATCACTTATGAAAACTGGATTGAGTCTATGCAAGAAGAATTCGAAACCTTTCAAAGATTAGAAGTCTGGGAATTGGTTGAAAAACCAGAAGGCATCATTGTCATTGGTTTAAAATGGATCTGGAAAAACAAACTGGATGCAGAAGGCACGGTCATACGCAACAAATCACGCTTGGTAGCAAAAGGTTACTCTCAAGAAGAAGGAATCGATTTTGAAGAATCATTTGCTCCAGTAGCTAGACTTGAAGCTGTACGGATATTCTTAGCATTTGCTGCTCATCGGAATATGATTGTTTACCAAATGGACGTGAAAATGGCTTTTCTGAACGGTCAACTCCGAGAAGTGGTTTATGTCAGTCAACCTGAAGGATTCATTGATCCAGAACGTCCCAATCATGTCTACAAGCTTAAGAAGTCTCTCTACGGTCTAAAGCAATCCCCCAGGGCGTGGTATGATAAGCTCTCTAAATTCCTGTTGGCTAATGATTTTACTCTAGGCTCGGTGGATCCAACACTGTTTACAAAAACACACGGGATGGACTTATTAATCGTTCAAATTTATGTCGATGACATTATTTTTGCTTCAACCAACAAAAATTACTTAATGGATTTTGCAAAATTAATGACAGATAATTTTGAAATGTCCATGATGGGTGAACTTACGTTCTTTCTAGGACTACAAGTTCATCAATCACCCCGTGGAATTTTTCTAAATCAGTCCAAATATGCTCTCGAGATTTTAAAGAAACATGGAATGCAAAGTAGTGATACTATGAATACAGCGATGGCCAATTCCACTAAACTAGATGCTGATATACATGGGACTCCAGTTGACCCTACTAAATACCGAAGTATCATTTGGTCCCTCATGTATCTCACATCTAGTAGACCTGATATTGTATTTGCTGTCTTTATGTGTTCTCACTATCAGTCTAATCCAACTGAAAAACACCTCAATGAGGCAAAAAGAATCCTTCGATACATAAAGGGAACCATCCACTTAGGAATCTGGTATCCGAAGGATTCTGGTTTTGAACTAATAACTTTTTCAGACGCTGACCATGCAGGATGCTTAGACTCGCGTAAAAGTACATCAGGTGGCCTACAGTTTCTAGGAGATAAACTTGTGTCTTGGCAATCAAAGAAGCAGGACTGCACATCACTGTCATCTACAGAATCTGAATACGTAGCTATGTCTGCTTGTTGTGCTCAAGTCATTTGGATGAGATCACAACTTAAAGACTATGGCTACCTATTCAACAAGATTCCGATCTACTGCGATTCTAAGAGTGCCATTGCAATCTCCTGCAACACAGTTCATCATTGCAAATCCAAACACATTGATCTCTGATATCATTTCATCAAAGAGCATGTCGAGAAGGGTACAGTTGAATTATATTTTGTGGGTACTGAGTACCAATTGGCGGACTTACTTACAAAACCCTTAGCTCCATCAAGGTTTGCAAGTTTAGTTCACCAAATTGGTATGTGATGTTTGACACCATTTGATCTGCAAAAGTTTTTAAAACAAAAGTAATGTGTCAAACATCAACACTTAAATTTTTCCTTTATTTTCCATAAACCTCAAAAACACAAAAATATTTTTTCTCTTGCACTTAAATTAAAAAAAAAAAAAAAATGCAAGTATATCGCTTTCTTTCAACACCTTGTTATTTTACAAGTGTTGAGGGGGGAGACTTGCTTAATTTTTGTATAAATTTTTCAAAATCGGTATACTTGCATATCACCTTTGATGCGTTGTTTCGGGATTTTTGTTGATATCTCATATCATGTTTCTTTTTCTCAAAATGGTGTCGTAAGGTAGTATAATTTTGTCATTACAAATGCATCTAACTTTAGGACTTATTATGCATTTGTTGTAGTTAAGGGACCAAAAGTGACATTATTCAAAATTTCAAAATAAAAACTAAAACAGACAACCCGTTCTTTTCTAAAACCTCACAATAACCCTTTAATATCTTAAACCCTTTCGAGATCTACGGCTCACATTCAAACAAGAAATCTAAGCTACCAATCGTCAAACCGTAAGTTACTACGTGATCATTAGGAGATTTCTAACAATGGTTTTTGGTTAATTGTAAAACTAATGGCTAGATCTCTTGCAATTGATCTTTGAAAACCTAGGGTTTGCGATGTTTCGAAAATTATCAATAAATGTTTGGGAGGTTGAATTTTGATAGGGGTTTAGTCACACTACATGTCTCTAACATTCCTATGTTGATTAATCATACTTTCCTTCATGATTATGTAAAATTTGAAATTTAGGGTTTAGGTTCGAGTTGGGTTTCATGTTTTTGTTGATTGTTTTTGTGATTTTCTTGGTGGGATATGTTCTCATGAGTGTATATATCATCTATATGGCTTTTAATTTGAAAAATTCCCATGTATGCATGATTCTCGATATAAAGGGTTTCGTTCTAAAATGGGTACTCTCGTCTTGTGTTTATATGAGCTGACTTATTGTGCTTATATGCTTCTATTGTATGTTTGTGATATACTAGAACATGTTGATGAGTGCTCAAACACTCATCGTTTTTTATATATTTAAACTGCCAAAACGCACAAAAACAATCAAAAAGATATCAAAATACTTAAATTATCCCAGGGATTGTGTTTTATGTGTTTTAAAAGCAAAATGTGCAAAAATAAAGAAAAAACGTACAAAGTTTGCAGTATTGGCAGTTTCAGTCCCCTAAGTTTCAAAACTTGTCAATTTTAGTCCCTATGCATTTATTTTTAAGGAAAAGTCAACCCAAGGTTTTAAAAGTCAAATAATCACAAAATATTACATTTGGGTTGCAAGTTTTCCAAAATTACACACTTAGTCCCTGAAAATCCAAAAATGGCAAAAGTAGTCCCTGGGATTTTTGAAATTTTGAAAATGTGGAAAAATGCAAATTTGGTCCTTGGATTATTGGTACTTGGCAACATTAATCCTTTGGAGAGCTTTGGAAAGTTGGCAACTTCAGCCCTTGAAGTTTGATAGAATTGCAAAAATGGTCCTTGTGATAACTACTAGCCATCCGGA
Organism: Artemisia argyi; assembly: GCA_030686995.1. Lineage (NCBI taxonomy): Eukaryota > Viridiplantae > Streptophyta > Magnoliopsida > Asterales > Asteraceae > Artemisia > Artemisia argyi. Next base: position 80,017,639 of record CM060676.1, read on the forward strand.
CCCCATTTTATCCAAAACCAAACCCAAACAAACACCCCATCTGATCCAATTCCCAAGCCCACCAGGCCCAAACAACCTTAGCCCACCCAAACCTTTAAACCGTTTTAAATAATACCCCGGTCAAACCTTGCGTTGACCCGTCCTTTCTTCCCCAACAGACATGCGCAAAACCAGGGCAACATTCCCCCCCCCCCCTCCTCACCTTTTCACCCACTTTCCCCCCCCCCCCACAATTAATAACCTTACCAAACAACTCCACCACCATAAATGCATCACCAAACCCCCCACCTATCCCACTCAATTTTACCCGTATAAATTTTGGCGCCAAATTCACAATCTATGGCTCAGATCGATTTCAAAGCAATTGAACGATGGGGATTTGGTCAGAGGGTCAAGGCAAAGGCTGTGGGGCTCTCAGTTTTCAAAAAGCAGCCATGTGGAAGACTTAGGGCTAGATTTTTAGGTCGATATATATTGATAAGCTCATAGAAGCTCTTAGTGTGTAATTTTTCTTAGTTTTATGTAGTTTTCAGTTTATTTTTAATGTAATGTAACTGTTTTTATCAATGAAAGCTCAGTTTGAAGTTTAATTCTCATTTCCACTTTTTAAAGTCTCATTTAAATTTATCAAGTTCTAATCTAAGCTTCTAATTTGTGTTTAGTGGATTCACAAGCTATTACAAACTCAGTAACAAGGGTTTATTAACTTAACAAACTTGTGTGATCAACTCTTAGCTCATTTTTAAATATTTATAAAAAACCAAGAAGAATCAAAAATAAATGAAAGATTGGTGATCATTGACTGAATGAGCAAGGAGCACAGTGAATTGTGGATGGCTGTGGGTTAGGTACCTCAGGGGAGGGCATAGGATTGATTAATTTGGTCCTTTGGTTCTTACTCAGTGGCTTAGAAGGCTTTGTAAGCTAAAAAATCTTTCATCTTTACTCTTAAGAAGTCTAAACTGTTTATTTAAGTTCATTTCAGTTAAATATTAGCTTACAAATTAGTAGTGATCATTTGTTTGTGTTTTATATTTGTTTAAGTTGAAATCTCCTCAATAACTGATTTTTGAGGGGTGTTTGGTTGAAAGTTGTTAGCATTGCTCTACCTAGTTATTTGTGGCTTTCTGTGTTTCATTCAGCTTTGTGGGCATATTAAGGCTCAGGGGAACTTTTAAATTGGTCACAAACTCTCTCAAAAGTCAAATCAACAAGAAATCCACCACCACAGTTAACTGTGGTGGTTTTTGATCCTAAAACTCCATAATCTCATGGCATAAGTTGTTGTTTCCACATATTCTAGTCTCACTTTAACTTACAAACATGATTTGAGGTCATTAGATCCTTCCTAAGTTCATAAAAGTCAAAGCATACAAAAATCTTGTAAAGTCAAATCTGTTTCATTGGATTTTGAGCAAACTTTGATGGCCTGCAATTTGTTTGATACTAGGTTTTAGGGTCTGAGATTTTACAAGTTAAATCTCTACCACTTTGTTAATTTTTGAGAATTTTCTCATATTTTTAGGATTTTGTTTACTGGGCCCCACAAGGCCATAAAGTAGGCTGCAGGGCATACATCTGCCCTGTTCTCAACAGACCACCCTCACACCACCACCTTTTGTGGTGGTTTGTGGCCAACACAGTGGTCTAGGCCCATTGATTTTGGTTCCACTCAACCCCCCTCCTACCAGGGAGTAAGGTTGAACCCTTTGTTTGACCCCTAGGATAGTGGACCCCACCTAATTTGGCCCCTAGACTTTGTCCCATAACTGTCTCAGTCACTATATAGCAAAAGTGCTTATTTGATCTTTTTGGCTTATTCAGGCCATTCATTGGCTTAATTCTTGCTTATTCTTGTTCATAAGACTCAGAGATACCATATTCAACCATTGTGGACCCCACACCTCCTAATTTGAGCTTAAAATACTCCACAGTCAACAAAAGTCAACTGTGGGTATAATAAGCACTTCAAGTGCTTATTCTTTGGGTTAAATCAAAAGTGTTTTTGTTAAAAATAGTTGTTTTTAGTTAATTATTAGTTTAGAAAAAGAAAAAAATCCAAAAAACCAACTTTAAAAATAGGGATAGTTTCTATTTAATAGAATTTATCAATTTAATTTTCTTTTTAATTTATTTCTAAGTAATATATAACTTTTATATTTTTAGAAATTATATTTTAGGGTAAAATAATTGTACAAATTTTTCCCGATTTTTATTTTGTCTTTTAGTGGTATTTCTAATTAATTTTAGTTTAATTTAGTTTTAATTAATATTAATCAATTAAATAGCATAGTTAGTTTTTATATAGTATAACCTAGTTTTTATAATTTTTCTAGCTTTTATTTTAGTTAAAACATTTTTATAAATTTTTTTTAGAATTTTTACTGTTCATTTTCTATTTTTATAATATAATTAGTTTAATTAGTAATTAATAAGTAATTAGAATAATAATTAATTAATTAGCTTAAAAATACTTAGAATTAACTTTTTATAATTTTTAGGATTCTTGTAATGGTTAATTAGATTTGTAAAATTTTTCTTAATTTTCTAAGCCTTTTTAGTATTTTTAATAATTCTAATTAATTTAATTAGTAATAAATAGATAATTAGTAATTATTTAATAATAAATAATTAAATAATATAAAAATAGTTTTTAGTTTTCTTAAAATTTTCTTTAATTAATAGGATTGTAAAAATACCAATTTTACACTTTTAACCCTCCCAGTCTATCAGTTGTACTTTTTGTTTTATTCGTCTGAATACGTTTTTTAATTAAAACGTACGTTTTTAGGTTTAGCTCAAATCTTCGTACTCCAAATTCCCGTAATCAATAATATAGCTTTCCTAAGCTATATTTGTTAATAATTTCCAAATAATTTTTACAACAAACCCTTTTCTGTGAAGAACACCCGATCACGAATACGCTAAAGTTACATTTCACACCTCAACGGGATTTAACGACCCGGTGATACATTATATTACCCGGAGCATTGATCTAGGCTGTTTGACTTAGTTGACCATTCTTTGGTTAATTTAAGTTAGGTGGTTTGGCATCAATCAATTTATGGCGCCGCTGCCGGGGAGGTGTGTGCGTTTCTGTAGCGTCTTTCGAGATTAGTGTTATCTCACCTCACTCACTATACAAACACCATCACTTGTGAATATTTTCAAAATCAAAACATATAAAAAAAAAAGTCATTGACACTTTTCCTAAAGTGTTAAAACACCAAAAAAAAAAGTAAAAAACAACAAAACCATATCGTAACGTTTTCTGATTCGGTTTTCTTTTAAGGTGATTCTTAAAGAGAAACGATTCTAGATTACGGGACGATAACAAAAATATTGTCCAAAAAGTTTTTTATCCCTAGTGCATGCGCACCCGTTCACAATCGAAACGAAATCGTCAACTGAAAAACGTAACTGAGTTACGTCCTATTGTTGAGGATCCAGTTCCGAAAATGGACGGAAACGACGATCCACCCATCATAGATAATACAGCTCCCGATCTCCGAACGATGGAGGAGTTGTGTCAGCCCACAATGCTAGGGAGGGGAGGACCCATTGCCCCTCTTAATATTGCGGCCACTGATTTTGGACTTAAACATCATATGATACAACAAGTCCAGAATTCATGCCAATTCCACGGTTTACCGGGTGACGATGCAAACAAGCATCTTGACAAATTTCTTGCCGTCACCCAATGCATGAAGCAGACTGGTGTCTCCGATGATGCCCTTCGTCTCACTCTCTTCCCCTATTCTCTGACTCATCACGCTACTGCGTGGTTTGATCGACTTCCTAGGAACTCGATTCATTCTTTTGAGGAGATGGTGGCTAAATTCCTAGCCAAATACTTTCCACCATCCATGGTTACTAAGTTGCGAAATGATATCAGTAACTTCTGTCAGCTTCCCGACGAATCTTTATTCGAAGCTTGGGAACGCTATAAGCTTTCAATTGATCGGTGTCCAAACCATAATATGTTGCTTGTCACCCAGATAGATACTTTCTACAATGGGTTGACCTTGAGACACCGTGATATTCTTAATGCTGCTGCTGGTGGGACCTTTATGAAAAGGCGTCCCGAAGAGTGCTTTGATCTCATTGAGAACATGACTGCCCACCATAATTTCTGGGATTCCTCAGCCGAGAGGGAAGAGTCATGTAAGTCTGCCACTTCAGCATCCTCATCCTCTGATATAGCAATTCTCGCTAAAAGGATGGATGATATCTCTTTGGCTGTGTTAAAAATGAACCAAACTATGCAAAATCAACAAATTCAAAATCAACAAGTCAAAGCTGTCAATCAAAGTTGCGAAACTTGTGGAGGTCCACATCCCTACTTCGAGTGTCCAACCACTAGTGGTTACACTCAAGAGAACGTACATGCTATTCATGGTTCCTATAACTCGGGAGGTAATGGCTACCAACCACAAGGGGACCGCAATCTTCTAAGCTATCGTTCTAACAATTTCCTTGGACCACCCGGTTTCAATCAAAACAATATTGTCCAAAACAACCATAACCAGAACCAAAATCAGAATCGAACAAACCAAGGTTACCAAAATTCGGGAAATGTCAATCAAAACCAAAACCAGGGTTTCCATCAAAATCAAAACCAAGGTTTCCAACATCAAGGAAACTATAATCGAAACCAAGGTCAAAACAACTTTCAGGGGAACAACTCTCATGGATATGGCAACCAAAATCAGGGAAATTACCAAAACCACGGTTCCCATCAAAATAACCGGGGCCAGAATTTTCCCAACCAAAATCAAGCCATTACTCCAGCTACTCAGCACTTCCCAAATCCAGCTCCTCCTAACCCTACTCGAGCAATTGTTCCAACTGGCCCATCTAATGATGAGTTGTTGAAACAATTCATGAAATCTCAGGAGGAGATGAACAAAGTGATAATGACTCAGATCGCTGACATTAAAAAGTCTTTAAATGATCAACCCTCGGGCTCAGGAAAACTTCCGAGCAATACGATCGCTAACCCGAGGGGCGATGTTAAGGCGATCACTACCCGAAGCGGTGTTGCATATGATGGACCCACGGCCCCGACTACCTCTTCTTCTCTTCCTCCCATTCCTCCTCCTCTTTATTTCGAGGAAGTGGAAATTGAGCCTGAGGCAACCACGGACAAGGTGCAATTTACTAGCCCACGAAGTACCGCACACGTCCACCCTCAGGATATACCAGAAACTGTCCCAAAGCCAGGAGTTGTCTTTGAACCACCCAAAACTCCTGAAGAGAACCCTAAGTCCAAAACTTCACTACCATATCCATCTAGGTTACAAGACCAGAAGCTCCGCGAAAAAGCAAATCATCAAATGGAAAAGTTTTTTCAAATTTTCCGAGATATTCACTTTGATATCAGCTTCGCGGATGCTCTCCTGTTGATGCCTAAATTTGCATCAACAATCAAAAATCTGTTGAACAATAAAGAGAAACTATTCGAAGTAGCACGAACTCCACTCAATGAGAACTGCTCTGCGGTTCTTTTGAAACAGCTTCCCGAAAAGCTAGGAGATCCGGGAAAATTTCTCATTCCATGTATTTTTCCCGGAATGGTTGAGTGCTTCGCCCTGGCTGATCTAGGGGCAAGCATCAACTTGATGCCTTATTCGATATGGAAAAAACTCTCTCTTCCAGAGCTCACCGCCACCTGTATGACTCTTGAGCTGGCAGACCGCTCAACATCTCGTCCCCTCGTCATTGCCGAGGATGTATTTGTAAAGGTGGGAAAGTTCCACTTTCCTGTGGATTTTGTGATTGTTGACTTCGACGCTGACCCACGAGTTCCTCTCATTCTGGGAAGGGGATTCTTAAGAACGAGTCATGCGTTAATCGATGTGCACGAAGAGGAAATAACTCTTCGTGTTGGTAATGAAGCAGTAACATTTAACCTCGATCAAACCTCGAGGTACTCCTCTAATTATGACGCCGAATCGGTTAGCCGAATTGATGTCATTGATGTTGCGTCTGAGGAGTATTCTCAAGAACTTCTGGGTTACCTTCCGAGTGGCAGTCCCACTCCATCTTCTGAGCCTATCATATCCGACTCTTCCCCTTCTCTCACTCCTTTTGAGGGAAGTGACTTCCTTTGGGAAGATGTCGAAGCTTTTCTCGCCCAAAGACAGTTCAATTTCAGGAGAATTTGATGAGGACTATCTTGATCCTGAGGGGGATATTCTTTTGCTAGAAAAATTGTTAAACGAAGATCCATCTCCCCCTCTTCCTCCAAAAGTACTTCATAAAGAGGAGGTCAAAAATGTTGAAATAACTGATGACTTGCCTAAGGTTGAACTTAAGGACTTGCCGCCTCATCTTGATTATGCATTTCTGGAGGGTGATGATAAATTACCCGTCATTATTGCTAAAAACTTAAGTGTTGAGGAAAAGGCTGCTCTCATTAAGGTTTTGAAGTCTCATAAACAAGCAATTGCTTGGCGTCTCTCCGACATCAAGGGCATCGACCCTGAGTTTTGTACTCATAAGATATTAATGGAGGATGACTTCAAACCTGCGGTCCAACATCAAAGAAGGGTGAATCTAAAAATTCACGAGGTTATCAAACAAGAGATTTTAAAACTTCTTGATGCCGGATTGATTTACCCTATCTCGGACAGTCCTTGGGTCAGCCCAATCCATTGTGTTCCAAAAAAGGGTGGCATTACTGTCGTCACAAATGAGGAGAATGAGTTAATTCCAACTCGTTTGGTTACGGGGTGGCGCGTCTGTATTGATTATCGTAAATTGAATGACGCCACCCGTAAGGATCATTTTCCTCTGCCCTTTATGGATCAGATGCTCGAGAGATTAGCGGGGAATGAGTACTATTGCTTCCTCGATGGTTTCTCGGGTTACTTTCAGATTCCCATTGACCCGCAAGACCAAGAAAAGACCACTTTTATGTGCCCTTATGGAACCTTCGCATATAAACGTATGCCATTTGGCCTATGTAATGCTCCGGGCACGTTTCAAAGATGTATGATGGCCATTTTTTCCGACATGATCGGGAAAAGTATGGAGGTCTTTATGGACGATTTCTCGGTCATTGGGGATTCGTTTAAAACATGTCTCTCCCATTTAGACAGCATGCTAAAACGTTGTGAAGACACAAAGTTATGTCTAAATTGGGAGAAGAGTCACTTTATGGTCAAAGAGGGCATTGTCCTCGGCCATAAAATTTCAAAAAACGGGATTGAGGTTGATCGTGCCAAAGTGGACGTCATTGCAAAATTACCTCATCCCACAACTGTGAAAGGTGTTAGGAGCTTTTTGGGTCACGCCGGTTTCTATCGTAGGTTTATTCAAGATTTTTCTAAAATCGCCCGGCCTATGACCCATCTCCTCGAAAAGGATGCTCCTTTTATCTTCTCCCCGGAGTGCATCGAAGCTTTTGAAACATTAAAGAAAAGGCTTACCGAGGCACCGATTCTTGTTGCCCCCGATTGGGACTTGCCCTTTGAGCTCATGTGTGATGCTAGTGATTATGCTATTGGGGCAGTCTTGGGGCAACGCAAAACAAAACATTTTCAGCCTATACACTATGCTAGCAAGACTATGACCGAGGCTCAAAATCATTACACCACCACTGAAAAAGAATTATTAGCTGTGGTGTATGCTTTTGAAAAATTCCGGCCATACTTGATTCTGACTAAAAGCATAGTGTATACGGATCATTCGGCTTTGAAGTATCTATTTGCAAAACAAGATGCAAAGCCGAGACTCCTCCGATGGGTTCTCCTCCTTCAGGAATTTGATATCATCATTCGTGATAAAAAAGGAGCTGAGAACCTAGCTGCTGATCATCTCTCCCGTCTTGAAAACCCCCACCAAGATGCTTTCGAGAAAAAGGAAATAAATGAAACATTTCCTCTCGAAACCCTCAATGCGGTTTCATTTCGTGGAGACTCGATTACCCCATGGTTTGCCGACTTTGCAAACTATCTTTCGGGTAACTTCATTGTGAAAGGGATGTCGTCCCAACAAAAAAATAAATTTTTCAAAGACGTAAAACATTACTTTTGGGACGACCCCTACTTGTTCAAGATATGCGCGGATCAAGTCATCCGGCGCTGTGTGTATGGTCAGGAAGCCGCTGAAATTTTAAAGGCTTGCCATGCTGGTCCCACGGGGGGCCACCACAATCCCAACTACACCGCCAAAAAGGTGTTTGATTCCGGCTTTTATTGGCCCTCGATCTATAAGGATGCCCAAGAATTGGTCAAGTCCTGTGATGCTTGTCAGCGTCACGGGAATATTTCACAAAGGAATGAAATGCCTCAGAATGCAATTCAAGTTTGTGAAATCTTTGATATCTGGGGCATTGACTTTATGGGGCCATTTCCATCCTCTCACGGCAACAAATACATACTCGTGGCAGTTGACTACTTGTCAAAATGGGTTGAAGCAAAAGCTTTACCCACTAATGATGCCCGGGTAGTTGTGAAATTTTTAAAAGCTCTCTTTGCCCGATTCGGAACTCCACGTGCTATTATTAGTGATCGTGGTACGCACTTCTGTAATGACAAATTTGACAAAGTCATGCAAAAGTACGGTGTGACTCACCGTCTTTCCACTGCGTACCACCCTCAAACAAGTGGACAAGTCGAAGTGTCCAATCGGGGCATTAAAAGAATATTGGAAAGAACTGTAGGTGAGAATCGTCCATCATGGTCGGACAAATTAGATGATGCACTTTGGGCTTTCCGTACGGCTTACAAAACACCCATTGGGTGTACGCCTTATAAACTTGTGTACGAGAAAGCGTGCCATCTTCCGATCGAGCTTGAACATAAAGCCTATTGGGCCCTCAAGCATGCCAATTTCGACCTCAGAACGGCGGGTGATCACAGAAAAGTTCAACTAAATGAATTAAACGAACTTCGTGATCAAGCTTACGAGAATTCTTTGATCTATAAACAAAAGATAAAGAAGATTCATGACTCAAAAATCAAAAACCGCGTTTTTAACGTTGGTGATCGAGTCCTTCTTTTCAACTCTAGACTCAAGATCTTCTCGGGAAAGCTCAAAACCCGATGGACTGGTCCATTCACTATCACAAAAGTTTATCCTTATGGTACCGTCGAATTATCTCAAAATGACGGTCGTAACTTCAAAGTGAATGGACATCGGTTAAAGCACTACTTTGGAGAGGACGTACCATCCATGGTCGTCCCGGATCTCCAAACTTTCCCCAAGGACAATTGAATTCGGGGATAGAGTCAAGCTAGCGACTCAATGACCAAAAACTAGCAACAATACGGGTTTTCACCCATATCTCTGATTCTTTCTATTTTCTACCACCGAGTGTGGGGGAATGGCCAACCCCCCGCTGTTTGAAAAAATGTATATATGTATATATATAAAAAAAAAACAAAAAGAGTTGTATATATATAGAAATAAAGTGAAAATTGGTATTTCCGCAGTTAGATTCGAATCTTGGCTTCTTACGTTCATAGCTTCGGCATAATAGCCGGGACTTTGAATATTGAGGACAATATTCATTTCTAAGTGTGTGGGGGGGGGGGGGGGGGAATTCTATCGAATTTTAAGCAAATCCTTTCAAGTACCCCCGTTTTTGGCCAAAATTTTCAAAAAAAAAATTTTCACTTTATTTCAAAATTTTTGTGGTAATCAGTCCGCCTTGTCTAAGCGACAAAAGGGATTGGCTAATCCAGGAGCAAACGGCTCTTGGTAAAGATAAATCAAATCCGTTGACGGCTGGCAATTTGCCCAAAATTGTATGGTTTATCAACTCCCTGAAAACAAATGAGTTGGCTAGCCCGCAAGATTATGGCTTGTGGTAAAGGCCGTGGAAAATCCATAATTGGTAATCAGCTCACCAAGATGTTGACTAGGTCCATCAAGAGTTGGCTAGTCCAGGAGCAAACGGCTCTTGGTAAAGACTTAACAAATCCGTTGGAAGCTGGTGGTTTGCTCAAAATCACACGGTTATCAGGTGTGCCACAGTTCTTACACCTGGCTACTCCAGAAGTGATGGCTTTTGGTAAAGAGTTTAAAATCCATCAAGTTTTCTAAAAAGATTGCTAGGGACTAGCAATAGTTCAGTGTGGGGGATTGATGAGTGCTCAAACACTCATCGTTTTTGATATATTTAAACTGCCAAAACGCACAAAAACAATCAAAAAGATATCAAAATACTTAAATTATCCCAGGGATTGTGTTTTATGTGTTTTAAAAGCAAAATGTGCAAAAATAAAGAAAAAACGTACAAAGTTTGCAGTATTGGCAGTTTCAGTCCCCTAAGTTTCAAAACTTGTCAATTTTAGTCCCTATGCATTTATTTTTAAGGAAAAGTCAACCCAAGGTTTTAAAAGTCAAATAATCACAAAATATTACATTTGGGTTGCAAGTTTTCCAAAATTACACATTTAGTCCCTGAAAATCCAAAAATGGCAAAAGTAGTCCCTGGGATTTTTGAAATTTTGAAAATGTGGAAAAATGCAAATTTGGTCCTTGGATTATTGGTACTTGGCAACATTGATCCTTTGGAGAGCTTTGGAAAGTTGGCAACTTCAGCCCTTGAAGTTTGATAGAATTGCAAAAATGGTCCTTGTGATAACTACTAGCCATCCGGACCCCATTTTATCCAAAACCAAACCCAAAAAAACACCCCATCTGATCCAATTCCCAAGCCCACTAGGCCCAAACAACCTTAGCCCACCCAAACCTTTAAACCGTTTTAAATAACACCCCGGTCAAACCTTGCGTTGACCCGTCCTTTCTTCCCCAACAGACATGCGCAAAACCAGGGCAACATTCCCCCCCCCCCTCCTCACCTTTTCACCCACTTTCCCCCCCACAATTAATAACCTTACCAAACAACTCCACCACCATAAATGCATCACCAAACCCCCACCTATCCCACTCAATTTTACCCGTATAAATTTTGGCGCCAAATTCACAATCTATGGCTCAGATCGATTTCAAAGCAATTGAACGATGGGGATTTGGTCAGAGGGTCAAGGCAAAGGCTGTGGGGCTCTCAGTTTTCAAAAAGCAGCCATGTGGAAGACTTAGGGCTAGATTTTTAGGTCGATATATATTGATAAGCTCATAGAAGCTCTTAGTGTGTAATTTTTCTTAGTTTTATGTAGTTTTCAGTTTATTTTTAATGTAATGTAACTGTTTTTATCAATGAAAGCTCAGTTTGAAGTTTAATTCTCATTTCCACTTTTTAAAGTCTCATTTAAATTTATCAAGTTCTAATCTAAGCTTCTAATTTGTGTTTAGTGGATTCACAAGCTATTACAAACTCAGTAACAAGGGTTTATTAACTTAACAAACTTGTGTGATCAACTCTTAGCTCATTTTTAAATATTTATAAAAAACCAAGAAGAATCAAAAATAAATGAAAGATTGGTAATCATTGACTGAATGAGCAAGGAGCACAGTGAATTGTGGATGGCTGTGGGTTAGGTACCTCAGGGGAGGGCATAGGATTGATTAATTTGGTCCTTTGGTTCTTACTCAGTGGCTTAGAAGGCTTTGTAAGCTAAAAAATCTTTCATCTTTACTCTTAAGAAGTCTAAACTGTTTATTTAAGTTCATTTCAGTTAAATATTAGCTTACAAATTAGTAGTGATCATTTGTTTGTGTTTTATAGTTGTTTAAGTTGAAATCTCCTCAATAACTGATTTTTGAGGGGTGTTTGGTTGAAAGTTGTTAGCATTGCTCTACCTAGTTATTTGTGGCTTTCTGTGTTTCATTCAGCTTTGTGGGCATATTAAGGCTCAGGGGAACTTTTAAATTGGTCACAAACTCTCTCAAAAGTCAAATCAACAAGAAATCCACCACCACAATTAACTGTGGTGGTTTTTGATCCTAAAACTCCATAATCTCATGGCATAAGTTGTTGTTTCCACATATTCTAGTCTCACTTTAACTTACAAACATGATTTGAGGTCATTAGATCCTTCCTAAGTTCATAAAAGTCAAAGCATACAAAAATCTTGTAAAGTCAAATCTGTTTCATTGGATTTTGAGCAAACTTTGATGGCCTGCAATTTGTTTGATACTAGGTTTTAGGGTCTGAGATTTTACAAGTTAAATCTCTACCACTTTGTTAATTTTTGAGAATTTTCTCATATTTTTAGGATTTTGTTTACTGGGCCCCACAAGGCCATAAAGTAGGCTGCAGGGCATACATCTGCCCTGTTCTCAGCAGACCACCCTCACACCACCACCTTTTGTGGTGGTTTGTGGCCAACACAGTGGTCTAGGCCCATTGATTTTGGTTCCACTCAACCCCCCTCCTACCAGGGAGTAAGGTTGAACCCTTTGTTTGACCCCTAGGATAGTGGACCCCACCTAATTTGGCCCCTAGACTTTGTCCCATAACTGTCTCAGTCACTATATAGCAAAAGTGCTTATTTGATCTTTTTGGCTTATTCAGGCCATTCATTGGCTTAATTCTTGCTTATTCTTGTTCATAAGACTCAGAGATACCATATTCAACCATTGTGGACCCCACACCTCCTAATTTGAGCTTAAAATACTCCACAGTCAACAAAAGTCAACTGTGGGTATAATAAGCACTTCAAGTGCTTATTCTTTGGGTTAAATCAAAAGTGTTTTTGTTAAAAATAGTTGTTTTTAGTTAATTATTAGTTTAGAAAAAGAAAAAAATCCAAAAAACCAACTTTAAAAATAGTGATAGCTTCTATTTAATAGAATTTATCAATTTAATTTTCTTTTTAATTTATTTCTAAGTAATATATAACTTTTATATTTTTAGAAATTATATTTTAGGGTAAAATAATTGTACAAATTTTTCCAGATTTTTATTTTGTCTTTTAGTGGTATTTCTAATTAATTTTAGTTTAATTTAGTTTTAATTAATATTAATCAATTAAATAGCATAGTTAGTTTTTATATAGTATAACCTAGTTTTTATAATTTTTCTAGCTTTTATTTTAGTTAAAACATTTTTATAAATTTTTTTTTAGAATTTTTACTGTTCATTTTCTACTTTTATAATATAATTAGTTTAATTAGTAATTAATAAGTAATTAGAATAATAATTAATTAATTAGCTTAAAAATACTTAGAATTAACTTTTTATAATTTTTTAGGATTCCTGTAATGGTTAATTAGATTTGTAAAATTTTTCTTAATTTTCTAAGCCTTTTTAGTATTTTTAATAATTCTAATTAATTTAATTAGTAATAAATAGATAATTAGTAATTAATTAATAATAAATAATTAAATAATATAAAAATAGTTTTTAATTTTCTTAAAAATTTTTTTAATTAATAGGATTGTAAAAATACCAATTTTACACTTTTAACCCTCCCAGTCTATCAGTTGTACTTTTTGTTTTATTCGTCTAAATACGTTTTTTAATTAAAACGTACGTTTTTAGGTTTAGCTCAAATCTTCGTACTCCAAATTCCCGTAATCAATCATATAGCTTTCCTAAGCTATATTTGTTAATAATTTCCAAATAATTTTTACAACAAACCCTTTTCTGTGAAGAACACCCGATCACGAATACGCTAAAGTTACATTTCACACCTCAACGGGATTTAACAACCCGGTGATACATTATATTACCCGGAGCATTGATCTAGGCTGTTTGACTTAGTTGACCATTCTTTGGTTAATTTAAGTTAGGTGGTTTGGCATCAATCACATGTCATCCTCAGTAGAATCAAGATTTGGTTTTTATCGAGAACTTGTTCTTGTACAATTTCAAAATTACGATTCACGTGTGATTTTCGTGATTCTAATTGTTGAATATCATTCTTTAAAACAGGTTTCATCACTTGGAATTCATATTATCACAAAGAAACGTACGTTGGCATAGTTTCGATATTCTTGTATAAGAATTTTCGAGAAAACATTATCGCAATCATGATGAAACTTTTCGCAATCACAATTTTTTTCGAGAAATCTCAAAGTGTTGTATTTTTTTGAAAATACCCATTTTGTCATCTTCTCAAAAATATTTAGTTGTTTGCGAAATTTTTTTGTCCCTGGTCATATATTTTCGAAATAACCATTCAAGTAAATACTTTCACAATCCCTTATAATTAGTATTCTCGAAAAACTCTTCTAGTGGTCTGTTCTCGATAAACTTTTATCGAAAACACACTTGAAATTTTTTCGAAAACACTCAGTATGCAGGATTGCTAAATATTACTTAATGACTAATTTTCGAAATTATTGGAACTTGTGACTTGGTTTCGAGAATATATTGTATACTTAAGTGTTTGCTATACAGTTGTCTTTATGTACTATTTCGAGATGATTGTAATCATGTTATTTCGTTAACATGTAATTTGTGATAATGGACTTTTGTCGATGTATAATGTGATGTTATTTATGATGATTCTTTGTGCATGTGTAATCACATAAGTAATTCATAATTACAATAGACTCTCTAAGTATACGTCTCTTATCATTATACATGCAATAGTTGAACCATATGTGCTTATGTGATTCTAAATGCTTATCTTTAATCAAACTTTGCAATCGTGCTAACTCGTAACAAATCTCGATGTTTGGTTTATGATAATGCTTTTCAGAATAACATGGCTGAACACAACGAGAATGTCCCTGAACAAACTCTTCCACTACTCACCATGGATGACATCACTCCCGCTGACTACAACGTTAAGATTGGCAACAACAACCCTCGAGTTGATTTCGACAAGTTGAGAATTCCTGAGAACTCATGCAGGATTGTCAAAGATATTCTACTTGCACATCCATGCAAACAACTGCTCAACAAATCTACTTCAGTTCCTCTGTTTTATTTTCATCAGTTCTGGCTTACGGCTAAGGCTAATTTAGATGATGAGTCTTTCAAAGTTACGTTGGATCGACAAGTCTACAATGTAGATCATGATGTCCTCCGTAAAGTCTTCCACCTGCCTAAAACTGACAATGAATTTGCTCCAATATTGCCTGAACTGGATCTCCTTGATTTCTTCATTGAATTTGGATACGAAGTTGATGATGAATTACCTCTGATCAAACATTCCAGATTCAATGCAAAGCATATACCTCAGCCTTGGAGAACATTCTGTCTGTTAGTTGTAAGATCTATATCAGGAAGAAAGAGTGGTCACGAACATCCCAGACTTGAGCATTTACAAACTTTTTGGGGAATGGTGACTTTGACACCTATTGACTTTGCAGTTCCAATCATGAACGATATAGTCTACAGCATCCAAACTGGACGAGAAAAGACTATGATCCCGTTCACAAGATTCACCAAGCTTCTCATTGAATATTTCTGCAAAGACACTCCAGAATTTATCAAAAGGATGGCAGACCTTAATGAGCCTAAGCACCTCTTCGAGGATGACTTCACCACCTCCTTTATCAAGACGACCACTTCCTCAACCAAGATTAAAGGAATGAGGCTTCCCGAATATCTTCTTGATGACAATATCAAGAAAAGTTTGAACTACAAATTCTATGATAACGCTTACAAAGGGGTACAGGAAGAAGCTACTATACAGACTCGCAACAAAGGAAGTGTGAAATCTGGGAGTACTACAAGCACCACTGGCTCACCTCAGACTAAGTCTAAGGCTGCTCCCAAGACAAAACCATCTGCTACACCCAAGACTTCCGCCAAACCTAAACCGACACCCAAACCTAAGCCTGCAACCAAGCCAAAGAAGAAGGTAACTCCTAAGTACGCTCTTCAAGATGAACCTACACCTCCACCTTCTGAAAGTGACTTTGAGTTCGACACGGAATCTGAAGAAGAAGAGCAAGACTTTGAACGAAGAGTTAGAGTACCAGAAGAAGCATTTCCTGCAACGGAGATCGCTATACAACAAAGTCTTGAAACTTTTGAGGCAGAGTCTAGAAAGAGAAAAGGAATCACGATTAATGAGCCAAATGATGATGAAGAAGACGAACCAATCGTTGAACAGTTGGTCGATAAATGCAAAATGAAAAGTATAATTGTCGACACAAGAGCTGAAGAAAAGCAACTTCTCAAAAAACAAAGGAAAGCAGCACTCGAAAGCCGACTTCAGTCTCAACCTTCACCACCACCTGTCGATCAATCAGAACATGAAGGAGCTACAAGCAGCATGATTCCTCCCACTGTGTCCACCACTTTAGAACCAGCTTCACAACCTGATGAAATAGTCAAAGACACAGATTACACAGGAGACATCAATATGACTGAGACTGCAAATGTAGAGGAAAATGTTGGCGGACAGGAGAACATTGCTACGGATCGGGAACATGAATACCTCATTACTCCAGAGTTTCTTGCAAGAGAAGCAGAGGAAGCAGAGGAACGTAGAAGAAAAGAAAATGAAGAGAAGAACGCTTTCGACACCAACATATTTCTTAAATCATCTTCTCAGCAGACTTCCTCAGTGCAACCTCCACCTCCTCAAGACTCTCCACCAAAGGATCCGACTCCTCCTGCTTCTTCTTCAAACTCTCACAACGAGTCGTCATCCGAATCATCACCTGAGCACTCATCTCCCACACCTTCTGAAACCACATCAAAGCAACATTCAATCAATGAACCGCCTAAACCAGATGATCTTCAGGAGCAAGTCAACAAACTCACTACCATGGTTACCGGTCTTGCCAAACAAGTTGAAGATTTTCAGGAGTCAAAGCAGCTGATCGATAAGTTCTTGAACTCTAATTTCTCAGGATTTATTAAGACTGTCACACTAGATTATCTTACTGAAAATCTAGTTGAGATTGTCACTCCTAAAGTCAAAGACCTCATTGAACCAATCAAGGACAACTTGGATCACAGAATCAGAAGTGTCGTTAGGAAAATGTTGTCAACCACACCATTCACGCTTCACACTGCAAAAGCTTCTACTGCAACTCCAACCGTCCCTGAATTATCCTTCGATGACCTGGTTGCTAAACTCTTCGACAAAGTTGCCTACAAAACCACACAGACTACTGAAGAAAAAGCACTTGTTGATGCTATATCGGCTTACTTGTCCAAAGAGTCATGCAAAGATGCAGCTGGAACCCTGAAAAGGTCAAGGAAAGATGACGACCCGGACCCGAATTCAAAAGGTAAGAAGCATAAGTCTGGAACCGGTCCATCATCTTCTCAACAACCACAACAGGATTCTACTACTCCTGGAAATCAACAACACACCTCAGCTACCGGTCAAGGTCCAACAGAAGAGGAAGAAACCTTCATGCAACCAACTGATGACTACCATGGTCAACCCGATACAGAGTATCGTGCCTCCCCTATTCCCGATTCTCATGCTGGACCATCGTCACCATCAAAGGCTAAAGACAAGGATGCTCCATCCAAGTCTAAGAAATCAAAGAAAAGAAGACGTCATTCATGGCTCGACAATGACGACACACCTGAGAATGACTGGTTGACAGAATTGGTACAAGCTTAACCTCCTCTCGAAGATGAAGAACCCCTTCCAGGCAACACACTACAATTCACTCAAGTCATTATGAAGGATCTTCAGATTGAGAAACTTACAAAGGCAGAGCTCAGAAGAATCAATAGGGATGCACAGGAATTCCTTAAGTCCAGATCTGGAAACAAAATGGAATACGAGTATCACATGCAGAATATAGCTAGTGCAATGTCTGGCAAGTTTGACTGGCTAAATCCTGAAGTGAATATCGACCTCAGTTCCAAAAACCATGAAAAGCCTTACTTCACTGACTGGACTAAACCATTACCTTTGACAGGATTTCCAGAAAAACCCAAGTTACCTTAAAGCTTCTTCTTTAACAAAGATCTTCGTAACATCCAACTCACCCAAGAGACATCCAAGAAGAAATATGCTTCCTCACTCACAATCTCAGTACTAGCCGCAAGATACGAAGTTCCTGCAATTGAAGAGTCTACTCCAGTATTCAGCAACTCCATCGTAGCTTACGACAGAGATGCTCTACACGGGATTCAACACTGGCCAGAATGTCGTTGTCTCGGTTATACTAGCAGATTAGGAGAGAAATCATTGGAAAATGTGAAGCATAAATCTAAGATCATTGCTATCTTGGAGATTCAAGAGTCGAAACGGTTTAACTACATGTTCATGCGTGAGATTGTGGTTAAACGACAAGACGAAAAGAAGTACAAATTCTCCGAAGCAGACTTTCCAGACCTTAATCTCAATGACATCGAAGACATGTATCTTGAAAAGGTTCAAGGAAGAATGCGTGGATTCGACAGAGATATTCAGTACAACTTCATGGCATCACTACTTCTATTCATCCGACGATTGATAGTTCAAGAAAGAGTGGAAGATCTTCAGCTTGGAGTGGAAAGTTACCAACAGAAGATCAATTTGATAAAGCCACAATTCACATTTAATGGAATTTATCAAACGTCATAGTACACTCTCATCCAAGAACCTTCATTTGGTTTCACCTACACCAACAACAAAAATCTACAAAGCTTCATGAGGTTCGATGAGATACACAAGTTTTGTGATGTTACGCTAAAGACCGTTCGTGATGGGCTTGTCAAAAGGTTGAATGATGATCGCAGAAAGATAGCTAAAGGTGAACCACCAAGATGGAAATCCAGCTCAAGAAGACAAGTTCGTAACTTTGTCCTGAAGATCGAAGAAAGGTTATTTCGACGAGAACAGATCAGACGACTGGAAAGCTATATTGGTGTCAGACCATCATTTCCTATCCGCCTCTTCGAAAGACCCGAACCAAAGTTCACTGACTTTGATGCTCCACTCACTGATGAAGTTTACACTGGTACACTTAGATGTTAACTTTTCTATACTAATTGTTTCATTTGATTGAATTATTTTTCATTATGGCTTGTGCACACATAACAGTGTACAACCCGTTCTTGTAATGAAAGGACCCTGAGGTACGCATCAGTGCCTCAATCCTCTTATAAGGAGTGAAGGCTTCTTACTTTTGAGTAGAATTAATCAAACATTTTCTGATTTTCATAATTCTGCTCAAAAGTCAAGTATTTCACCTCAATAAGAATTCACTTGTTGAGGGGGAGCACTTGAAACCAAATCATCGTTCTTGAAATTCAAAGAGTTCTTGTTGATATCTCCCCATAAGACTCAAAAAGCATATTTTAATCAAAAGATTATCAAAAACAACATCTTATATGCTATTTTTGAGGGGGAGAAAAAGTGAATGTGATTAAATTATGAAAGTTCTAAGTTGCTTTAAGTCAAATCTCATGCGAGCTAGACTCATAATTGACCCAGGAATTGACGAAACATAAAAGTTAGTAATCTCGAAAAGAC
The DNA here is from genome assembly GCA_030686995.1 of Artemisia argyi. Classification (NCBI taxonomy): domain Eukaryota; kingdom Viridiplantae; phylum Streptophyta; class Magnoliopsida; order Asterales; family Asteraceae; genus Artemisia; species Artemisia argyi. The sequence goes on from CM060676.1 coordinate 80,036,886, forward strand.
TTATCCTCGACGGGTAATAACATCAAGTTAGTTACTAGAGCTAGTTGTCACCTAAAAGCTGACAATGGAACTCTTTAACTAGCCACATAAGCGTGTCTCGAAAAGGATTTGTCTTAGTAGAAATGTACCGTTTCAAGAAACTTTCTGTGGATTTGACCAGGCCGGGTAATAACTTCAAGCTAGTCTAACTAGTGATGTAAGCGTGTCTCGAATCGGTCAGGTTCACTGAAAGTGGATCAATTCTAAAAGTGCTTGTTCCTCCCGCATGTGCAAATTTATTAAATACTTATGAGCACATGTGAAGGGGGAGCCCTTCAAAATGTATACACAAAACTCTCAAAGTGTTGAACAAAATGTTTGATAATGACAAACACTTTGAGAGAGTTTTCAATCAAAGGTTTCTTGGCTATTGTCGGATATTCATAGAGTTATAAGGTGATTAAGATAGGAAAAACCGTCCTATGATCCGCCAGAGCCGGAGGGATCTACCCAAGGACATCACCAATAGTTAGAATTAGAAGTCCTTAGGTATGATACGAAAAAAGGAGAAAAGAATGAAAGGGGAAAGAAGGAGTTGAAGAATTAAAAAGAAAAGTTAAAGAAAATGGTGAAAAGAAACAGCCCTCCATATGTTCAACCTTAGGGAAGACACCGGGTTCAATTCATATGCTACTGGTTGTTACTAAGGTGACGCCGGTATTGAAGATAAAGCCGTCATGGACCCAGTGACGCAATGCACTAAACCTTCTAGCCACTCAAGTTCTCTTAAAAGAGCTTGTTTCATTCTCACGGGGAACTAGTGTAATCTATCGACTTATCTCTTAGAGATGGTTGATATTGAAGCAGGAGACCCCTCCCTAGTCTCCGCATAGGAAACCTAAGTGTGCACTTTTCGAGTCTAGAGCCATGAGATACATCAAAGATCTCTTATGAACACTTAGTATTTCTACAACTAGTGTTCAACATCAATGGACACCAGCTGTAAACTATCGAGTCCTTCGCAGATCTTAGTAATTTGCCAAGAACGTTTATGAGAGAATTTACATAAGTATTTCTCAATGATTGAACGGAAATCCTGCCAGGGTCAACATCAAACAGCCCTGACAGCAGGTCACTTCGGTAACTCCTTGTGGGTTATGTTTAGTGTGTGCGGTGGTTTCTTAGCGGTCTACAGTCGTGGAGTGATCCCCAGCGACTCACCCAGTCATTGAGCTACTTAGTAGGTCTTGTAAGCTTCTTCGGGAGTATCTGACATGGGAACGACCTTGATAAGGGTTAGAAAGAGTCTTCACACTATGCTGTTGACGATCTCTAATTCCTTATCTATAAGTACCGGATGTTTTATTGCTAACTGTTTACATGCAGGGTTACATCATCTCCATGGCGACGGATTCCACATGCTCATACATGCATCTTGAAGTCATCAAAAGCTCCCTCAAAGATCAAAGCAACACAAAGTTTAAAGAAAGATTCTACGCCAAAAAGAAGAATCTACAAAGTTTAAAGACTAAAGATCATGAGTGAAAGAAAGGGAACTACGTGCATGTATAAGTCAGAATCCAAAGATGTATGAGCATGTTGGAATGGCGGACTACCACCACAGACGCGGAAGTGACAAAAGGCAGACAACTTCATAACTTGATCACTATCACAACAACAACGAACAAAGAACAAAGAATGATGAATGATTTTTGAAAGACGTCTAAAGCTATGAAAGTCAAAGATGAATAAATGACGAAGACGTCAAGCAACCGTGATGACCGACCCTTAGGGGGAGATTGTTGGGATCAAAGTTTTACTATTTTATCAAGTCTCGATCATTTGTAATAATAGGTTGCTTAAGTTACTATTTACTTACATTTATGTTATGTAACATGTTTACTAGACTTAAGGTATTTTGGTCCATGGGCTTAGAAGCCCACACGAATTGTTAGTGGAAGGAGAGGGAGTGTTGCCCTAGATCTTTCCCTATAAATAGAAGCCTTAGGTCTCTTGTAAAACTTGGTTGTTTATTTGAAATCTTAAGGAAACTCTTGCACTTATATTTCTCTCATTCAAATATTCACCCAACTCCTTATATCTATCTCATTCTTGTTTGTGTGAAATCAATATGGTGACCTAACATAAAGGTGGTGAAAATATTGGGTAACTTGTGCATGCATGCATGCATGTAATGTAATGCAAGTATGGAAGGTTAACGTAAAACTTATAAAACCAAATGCAAGTGACTTATAAAACATGCCTATGAGGATGATAATGTACTGATTTAACATAGACTAAACTTAGTCTAGTGCCGGAATACGTTCAAAATTGTTTTTCGTTGTACGCTGGATAACCTAACGATTTTACGTAAAGTAAAGTATTTTACGTGTTCAAAGTAAAATGTTCAAATTTATGGTTAAGTATTATTAACCTGAAAAATGTGAGTTGTCACATATTGTTTGGTACAATAGGAGAATGAAATATAATACAACGGAAATAAAACAAGTAGCTAGTCGAATGATATAATGTAATGAATGATATGACTATCCTCTTTCCGGCTAAAAAATTATTTCAACACTTAACGAACCATGTTTATATATTACAATGTTAATTCTCATGTTTATTCAATTCATGAAGCTCGAACTTATTAAGGGACATCATAATCTATTAGTTTGTCGCAAAAAATTACAATTGAAGCATCATGGCCATTAACATATAACATATTGAGGATAGTTAGATTGAAGATCAAAATTGTTATGTATATTTGTTCATATGAACATCAAGATGTACAAAATCGTTCATTAGAAAGAGGTAGAGGAGTACTTATAAATAACAATGATCTCATAACTACATAATCGGTGATGAAAGACATTCGATGAAGAAGATGAAGTGAGGACTTTCAATTGCAGAGAGAAAAGTTTTTTAGGGCTTTTCCAATTTCCCCCAAATAAGACAGTGTGTGCCACTCACATGTGCTTCTAATAGAGCCTCACTTTATTTTTAGGCTCCCCGATTCTCATTTAGAATGGAACTCGTGAATAAGTTGTGCTTCATTTCTATATTCTTTGTATTCTCCATTTTTTTAAAGAATCATTTTGATGGAATGAGATTGGTATTTTGACTTTCCGATTAAATTCTCGGTACCCAACAAACAATGGAATGTGTTTACATTCTCTTTCTAAGCTTTCAGTTTTATCATTTTTATAATTTTGGACTTATTTATACTACTTATAAAGAGTGTATATCTTTTCTTGAAACTTGAATCTTGAAACTTGAATTAATATAGTTTGCCTAAATTACACTTCAGTAACACTTAAACTTAGAAACTTTTCAAAAACTTGACAACTTAAATTATGTCTCATTTTGATCAAATCTAAATTTGATAACTTTTCAAAAAAAAGAAACACTATATTATTTTTAAAAATCACACACTTTGTATTTAAAAAAAAATACACGCTTTGTAACAAAAGTCAAAAAAGAATCATGATTTGGCAAGTATAATTCTTTGCTATTAGAGCAGTTACAACAATCACGCACGTAATGCGTTAAATCGAGTTTAACGTGCGTTAAGCATGCGTTACCCATTGTTAGCATACGCGTTAATGTGGCGTTAACGTGCAAGGTTAAGTTATTCACACTGCGTTAAAGTGGGAAAGGAACGAAAAAAAAATTCACTTAGCCCCCTTTAAACGGCTACTAGCCGTTATTTTCAAAAAAAAAAAAAAATTACATATTACCCCCCCAAACGGAAACAAACGGCTAATTTGGTTAAAAAAAAATTTAAAAACCTTTTTACAACCAATAAAATACCCATTTAACCCAATTCTTTTTTCCACACTTTCACAACTCAAAATATTCACTACTACACTTCTAATAGCCAAAAAAAAAAAAAAAAAAAAAAAAAGTCTCAAGGTAACAACAATAACTCGTTTCAAAACCTTCTCAGTGGGTGGGGGAACCCATATGCGAGTTCATCGTCAAATCCGAATTGGGATAACCCTACCTAATTCGGTATGTCGAGCGAAGAAGTTTTCTGACAACATCAAGAGTACGGTATTGGCAAGAAAGCCAACAACGAATTCCCTAAATACCGATTTCCAAAACCTCCAATTTACTCAACAATCACAACATTCTCAAACGGAAACAAACGAAGTTCCCGAAACACCTACCTCTCCACCAAAGAAATCCAAATATCGTATTAAACGAAAGCCAAAAAAAAAAACAAAGAACCAGCCGACGATGATGAAGGACACAGAGAAGGCATACATACACATTCGCAACCAAGTGAAGAAAAATTACTTGCTACGTGTTGGGTGGCTGCTAGCGAGGATTCGCAAGTCGGTCGTTCTCAATCGGGGGAAACATTTTGGCAACGGGTTCAAAATGAGTTCAATAAAAACAATTTTCAGAAACGCGGTAAAGATATGATACAAGGGAAGTGGCGCACGTTGAACCGTGATTGCGCAAAGTTCAACGCGTGTTTCAAACGTGCTCAACGCGATAAAAAAAAGTGGAGAAAATGATATTGATATCCTCACACGTGGCAAAGAATATTATCGTGTGGAGAACAATTCCGCCCCGTTTAATAATGAAGCGGCTTGGAATGGTTTTCGTGCTCATAAAAAATGGGACGCGCCGGATCTGATTGATTTAACCGGTGATGTCCCAAGCCACACAAACGAGACGTTGTTTGGAAGTGATGCACATCCACGTCCGATCGGAAAAAGCAAGCTTCGAAGAAACAAAAATCCAAGACAACGACAAGCACCGGGGGCGCGAGTACCGGAGGATCTGTTTCGTCGGCCCAATTCGGGGACACTTTGCACGCGGAGTATCGGGCTAAACGTGAATATGCGGCCATGGCTTACAAAGTGACCGCTGAAAACCAATACTCAGCCATATGTACGAGGGAGTTTGAATTTTTGTTGGTCGACACTACCGGCAAAGATCCTCACTACGTGGCGCTGGTGAATATGGAGAAGGACCGTATCATTGAAAAATACGGGTTGCCAAAGCGTACGGACGAGGGAGTTTGAATTATTTCGTAATGTATTTTATTTTATTTCGTATTGTATTTTTAATTTCGTAATGTTTTTTTTTTTTTTTTTTTTTTTTAATTTCATAATGTAATATATTTTAAGAATTAATGTTATGGTTTTTAAAAGTGAAGTATTAGTTTTAATTTAGGGTTGAAATTGAAAATATATGAAAAGTTGAGTTAAACTGAGTTAATGTTTAGTTATTTTCTATTTTTTATTATTATTATTATTTTTTAATTAAGATGAAAATATTAAAGCTGATGTGACACTGACGTGGTAGTGTTTTAACTCGTGTTATTTTTTATTTATTTTTATTTAAAAAAAAAAAAAAAAAAAAAAAAAAAAAAAAAAACTCGTGTTATTGATCTAAGTGCTATTATCCATCGCGCAACCCGTCTACATCTAGTTTATAAAAAATTATTTAAAATAGCGTAAAAAGAAATCCTATGTGTAACGCAAATAGGAGGAACACAAGAAAAAGAAGTTGGCAATGGAGAAAGGAGAAGATCGATAATTGAGACAATTACGATACAGCGCAACATCACTATACAACAATTACACCTCCATTTCCATTAACATCTTCCTTCTCCTTTATTACATACATACATTCCGTCAAATCAATCATCGTTCACCCCAATTTAAATCGGTATTCCCTAATTTCATTACATTTTATATTGATCTATGTCTCAGTTAGGGTTTATTTTTCACCTAAATTAAATAATTGTATGAATTTGTTTTACAGCGGCTGGCCTGGCTGGACAAGAATGGCCCCGATATATTACATATTAATTGCGTTGCCGTGTACTATCGGCGCCATTGCCTTGGCTCTTACTCATATTTATAGGCATCTTTTGAATTATACTGAACCTACCTATCAGCGCTTTATTGTCCGCATCATTTTTATGGTTCCCGTAAGTATTTACTTACTTACTTTTATTTTTCTAAGGATACTTTAGTAAACTAGTCTCTTTTTTCTAGTCGTGTTGATAAAATAATCTGTCAAAAACAGGAATTTAACTAGGAAATTATGTTGCTGCCTGAAAATTTTTACCGTAGTATTACTAGCCTTCTAATCCTTCAAAGGCATAACATACATGTGTGATGATCTTATGCGGAGTATGTATCTTTGTTATTTCTTGTTGATGTAGTGTACCGACATTATAGTAAGAGATCACAGCGTTGTAATTTTTTTTTTTTGTTAATGGTCAGTTAGTGGCTTGGACAACACAAACACCTTATTTAGGTCCTGGTGCTGCTATGATTAGTCAATTGTTATTTCTGGACTTATTTAGTCGTTGATGAACAGTAATTCTAGTGTCGTATGTTAATAGGTGTGTAGCTAGTTTATTTGGAAACAAATATTACGGTATCTACTCTTCAAGTGGATATATATTGACTCCCACTCTTATTTTTAAAAGTATTTACTCAATCTAACATCTCTATCTTTACAGATCAGCAAGATAAAGATTAACATTGCCTAGTAATTAACATACATTCATATGTTGGACTGTCATTACCGGGCTTTGACGGAAAAGAGAGGGAGGGGGGGGGGGGGGGTGATTTCATTTTGTAACGAATCAGGCATAGGGACCAGAGCTTACAAGAAAGAAAACGAAATTCTACTAGTTAACCTAGGCGTGATAAGAGTAAACTTAATTTTCTCAGCATATGAATCTAGCAAAGGACTGATGCAAATTTGATGATTTTTTTTGAACATGTGCAAGATGTAGAAATTTGATATCAACTGTACCTAGAGACTAATGAATCTTTTTTAATATTATTAAAAATCTGAACTATTATAAGTTGTTTATAAAGTTAGTAAGTGTGTGAACCTCTTTACGCTATTTTGATAATTTGATGTAAACTACTCAATAAGGAAAATCTTAGTCCATGAGGTTTTAACTTTCAACATCTTTATAGAAACAGTGTTGAAATTCAATGGCTTGTTAAGTCATAACTTGGACATGTGACCTTTCTGGTGGCTCGTGTGGTGTACCAGAAACTTGGATGGCATGGGGTTCAAACCCAAGGAGTACCAAGAAAAGAGCAAAAACATCTTCTCAACTAATATGCCATCCATAATTTGAAACATATTCACCTTAGGGCCTTTGCTCTACTCAGGGGCAGAACTACATAGTAGTTAGGGGGGGCGGTGCCCTCCATGGTTCGGCAAAAAATATCAATTTTTAGTGTAAAAAAATAAAAATAAAAATTAGGACCATTTATTAAAGTGCACCCCACGACAAAATCAAATTGCCCCCCATCTTAAAGTCAAACAATGTAAAAACCTTAGATCTCTATCTTAATCTTAAAAAAATATCAGTTTTTAGTGTTAACAATTTTTTTTATGACCTTTATATTAAAGTGCATCACGAATTTTATCAACAAAAAAAAAAAAAAATTTTTTTTTGCCCCCGTCCTCTAAGATCCTAGGTCCACCACCGGCTCTACTCTATGTATCCCTCTTCATCTTTTCTACCGTGCAGGGGCACACTTTTTTTTCCTCAACGGCATTATATTAAGAACAAAACTAGCAAGTAGATAGCAAAAGATTACAAGGAAATAAGAATGCTACACATTCATACACGATGATATGGGATTATCCAACCGCTCTAACCAACTAGAAATACATTTCTTGCTCCTATTGACATATCCACGAATATGAAAGCACCTTAATTTCCTCACAAAGTGTATCTTTCCTTGTGGGTTTTGATCAAAGCATAGCCGATTCCTATATCTCCATAACACCAGGTAGTCGTGTGGATAACAACATCGAAGGAAGGTTTTACCTTGTTACAAAAGTTTGTATTATCCACCCACGAAACTAGGTTAAGAAGAGACATTAGCTGTTGTTATCCGCCCACGAAATTAGGTTAAGAAGAGACAAAAGTTTGTGTTATCGGCCCCTGATGTTAATTGAGTGCAAGTGTTTATTAGGCCGGTACTAGTGGGTGTTATCTAAATGTTTTTGTGTTGTTAATGTGAATGCTATAGAAAATAATGATGCTACTGACAAAATAGGATTGCAAGACTTTTCAAAGGCCTAGTGTTCTATAACAAGAATGTTCCACTATTTTTCTGATAATCTGTTACTTCTACTGGATTGACTTCGTTGATGTAAATAGAAAGTTTATGACCCCTGCGTAATTTTTTCTTGTCTGGATGATTGCAAGTCGCCTTAACATAGTATTATCCAGGCCGTTCCAGAAGAAAAACAAAATAATACAAATATTGTTCAGCCAGTTTCACGTAGGTTGATGTTAAAAGGATTCTTCCTCAAGGCCTATTCCTCCGATTTAGTGTTCTGCATCAGTAATTTAACTTCTAAATATATGTTGAGGTTTTATTATCATCATTAGTATTGTTGCTGTTATATAATGAGAAAATATGACTAGGCTGCCTAGTATATATGCATGTTTGAGAGAATAAGGTCATAATCTGGCTAGCTAATAGATTTGTGCTTAGCTTGAATTGCTGGCAGTTCACAAGCTCAAACTCTACTATTGTATTATTATCCACTGTCCAATGTTTTTGCAGTCCCTTCGTCATTATTTCATGAACCATATTTACGGTTTTCTAATGCATGTAATGACTTTTTTATTTGATTTATGACAGGTCTACGCATTGACGTCTTTCTTGTCACTTATATTCAATGAGAGCTCGATCTATTTTGATTCTATTCGAGAAATGTGAGTATCTGATATTATAGTTTTATGAAGCTAAAGTATGCTACATAAGTCCTATGTCTTGCTTAATTGTGTTTTATAGAGTTAAGTAGACATATTCAGCTGCATCAAGTCAACTTATATGAACTTTGAGTAATGCCTATTAAGATCAACTATAATTTTTTATTAAAAAAATCACCGGGTAATTTTATAAAGAATCATTAATTGACAATTTAATAGTAACTTTAGCATTAGCTAACTGCTAACATCAATTAACATGAAAGTTGATGACTGTGGTCATACACAATGATACACAACAACGATGTAAATATAAAAATCTGGCCTAGACAATTATGTCTTGTAGTTTATTGACCAGTTCTAGCTCTCATAATTTATTTCTTTATTCACCCCTTCATATTTTTACCATATAATTGTTACTCCGTATGAGAGTCTGATTTAGTTGCAACCCTTATAAGGAAGCCTTGATTAAATTAGCAGCTTTTTTTAGGGGTTCTATGAGACCTTATAGATTAATGCCCACTTATGATGTTTACTTCTGCTATCCCATACGACACCAAAATGGTGGCTCTCATACTTTCTTCTAACACCATGTACATATTTACTTAATGAGAGCTTAGTATGAGGCAAAGAGCCAAAGACTTTTGTTGGAGCTTTTTAAGGAATATAAATCTAGGATATGGTATCATTCTAGAAGGACATGGGTTATGTTACAAATTCAGAAGAATGGTATCGTAGTCACTCACAGATGGTAAGGGCAAACATCATTGAGGATGACAAGTCTATATAAGGGGGTGTTTTTAACACCTTAGAAGAATCCAACAATGTCAACGTAGATGTTCGGTATATATTGATTAAACTTTTTTCTAACAGCATATACATATTTACTTAATGAGCGATTAGTAGAGGTGGCAAAACGGGCGGGCCGGGTGGGCACGGACCACGGTTCAAACGGGCTACGGGCACGGGCAAACGGGCGCATGTTATACGAATCGCTTTAGAAAAGACCCAAAACGACAAAATAAATTTCTCAAACGTAACACCTCATTTGTATTTTAAAAATTAAATATATTATATCTATAAGTTTTGCTATAAGAACATTTGTAATTTTCTTCAATTGAGAGAAAATATGTGCCCGTTTGTGCCCATTTAACTTTTAAATGGGCAATATATGCCCATTTAAAAAAACGGAGGGGGCTAAATCTGCCCAAATCTTTTACAAATTTGCCCAAATTAGCCCTTTTTTTTTTTTTTTTTTAAAAAAAAAATTTGGGCACAAATTGCCACCTCTAGCGCTTAGTATGAGGCAAAGACGTTTGCTGGAGCTTTTTAAGGATTATAAATCTAGGATACAGGATCATTCTTGAAGGCCATTGGATTGTGTTACGAAATTCAGAAGAATGGTATCGTGGTCACTCATAAACATCATTGAGGATGGCAAGTCTATAAGGGGAGTGTTTGTAACACCTTAGAAGAATCCAACAATGACATAGATATTCAGTATATATTGATTAAACTTATCAGCTATGGTGATATGTTTGTAACACCTTACGAGAATCCCACATTGCCAAATGTTCGGAATATCGAGGAAACGTAACTTGTAAAATCATAAGCAAACCAGGGCAAAAACCATGTATGATAGTTCTCCTCTAAAACAATTCTAAACCAAATGCTGTAAAATTCTACCAAGTGCTCAATAGAAGGAATTGTCAAAATCGGGTAGAGCTTGTATGAGATTAAATCTAGTGATGCCCCACAACCTTGTTGCTTGGATAGTCTAGCTTATCTATGTCAATATTCTTAGCATCAAGCTGCCTCTTACATTTCGGTCGCAGCTCCTAGAAGTCTTATAAGTCTAACACACCTTACCTACAAGTCAGTAATACTCTAGAATGTATTGTTTGTATATTCATTATGAAAAGTTGGGAAGCATTCCTAAAGCAATGCATCAAGAAAGTGAATGATAAGCTCTCAAACTCTCAATGAACGTATCTTGTTCTTTGGCTTGCTGAAATGCTTTATACCACCGTCTATAATCATTTGTGCATCCAAGATCTTCTCATTCCGAGCAATCCAGTTTCCAACATCAGTTGGAATTTGGTGCTAAACTAAAAGACATGGGCTTATGTGTTACGATCCCACATTGGCCAAGTACGGGATTGGTTGGTGGCTTATAAAGTCTAGGTGTTCCCTCCTTTGAGCTAGCTTTTTGGAATGAGTTCTACACCTAGCTTGTGGCTTGATGCGACCTAGTATGTGATAGGTTCATATCAATTGGTCTCAGAGTTAGCCCTGCCTTTCGAGGCTCCAACACTCGGAGCGATGGCTTGGACCCGAAAAAGAAAGGTATTTTAGTGGGAAATTGTGTTTATGTAAAATTTTCTTTAATACATTAATGGTTTTCAGGGTAAACATGATGCTACATCCACATTTAAGAAGCCAACAAATGAGCTTTAATAGTTCATGTATTTACTACCTCAAATTTAATATACATATTCAGTGTGTTCCCTGGTTGACCCAAGACTCTGTTAGGGCAGACTGGGACAATTACTTATTTCATGTATTGCGAAATACATAGTTACATTGTTTATATGGGGGAGGTAAGATCTAGACAATCATACATCTCCCCGAGGATAGAGAGACTGCTTCCAGAAAGATATAGAGCTCTTAATGCTAGTTATATACTCATATCAGGGTTGCATTATATTGAGCACCCATAGTGCACTTTTAGGCAATACGAATATTCATAACTCAATAAAAGATAGTTTGGAGAGTACGAATTTATTGAATAGAATCTTCATCAAGTTTCTGCTGATTTGGGGGTCTATATAAACATTTAATTATCATGGCCGATTGGCCTCCAGCCTACTGTATTATCAAGTCGAATCTTTATTGATTCACTTATATTTGTTCATGATGATAAAGCTAAATATTGAATGAACAAATGATAGTTTCAGGACAAAAGTTTCACAAGGCAAGGTCCTCAAAAGTTTAAATGGAGGTCACAATTTACATTCATCAGTTCTTTTACTCCTTTGTTGGCTTAACCTTGGCACAACATGGTGTCACAGGAAATCATTGTTTGTAAAGTGTTTGTATTTTTCCCTAAGAATGATCCCGCACACGCCTTGACATTATACTAGTCCTATACAGCCTCTTGCCATCTAACACTTTAGGCTTGTTTTGTCTGTTGATGGATGCTGTTTATGTGTTTTATCTTGTTTCATTTTATATGATATAGATGTTTTTTGATGTGAATATTTTGTCTTATTTTCAGATATGAAGCTTGGGTTATCTACAATTTTCTGGCTCTGTGTCTGGAATGGGTGGGTGGTCCAGGTGCTGTTGTTTTAAGTCTTACTGGACGTGTTCTTAAACCCAACTGGTGTTTAATGACATGTTGCTTCCCTCCAATTTCACTAGATGGGTCAGTTCTATTTCTATATGCTGAACACATGTTTGATTTGATCCATCAATTCTTTAATTTTTTGAAGCTGATTATTATGACAGGCGATTCATAAGGAGATGCAAGCAAGGGTGTTTGCAGTTTGTGATCCTTAAGCCGATCTTGGTAGCAATTACACTTGTACTTTATGCAAAAGGGAAATACCAAGATGGAAATTTCAGTGCTAGACAATCATACCTATACATCACAATCATATACACAATTTCATACTCTATGGCGTTGTATGCGTTGGCCTTATTTTATGTAGCATGCAGGGATCTGCTTCAGCCATTTAATCCTGTTCCCAAATTCATCATTATCAAGAGTGTAGTCTTTTTGACATATTGGCAGGGGGTTTTGGTTTTCCTTGCTGCAAAATCTGGACATATAAAAGATCCAGAGGAAGCCGCTGAGTTCCAAAACTTTATAATTTGTTTTGAGATGCTTATTGCAGCCGTGGGTCATCTTTATGCATTTCCATACAAAGAGTATGCTGGTGCAAATATCGGTACTTCCCGTGGGTTTGGAGCTAGTCTTGCACATGCTTTGATGCTGAACGACTTCTATCATGATACTGTCCACCAGGTATTTTTTTGCATTATCTATTCTGATATTGTATAGGTGGCAATTTGTACCATTACTTTTAAATGGGTCAAATCAGGAATTAGTTTGAAGGGCCCAAATCAGGAAGTAGTTAAAAGAGGTCAAATGTGTTGAACAAGTTGAAAGTTCTCAAATTCTTTATAAAAATGCACGATTTTATTATTTCTAAGATTGAGATTATAATGGTGGTAATATTGTTAATGTAATCATTAATGACGGCGACGCATTGTGAGTTCAAAAGTAAAAAAAGTATTTATGGCAAACCAATGACTTTCATCTCAGATCTCTTTTTGATATGGAAGGGCATGTTTGCTAGTTTATGATTGTAACCACGTGGCTGTAACTTTTCTTGCAGTTTGCACCAGCTTACCATGATTATGTACTCTACAATCATAGTAATGATACGGGTGATGAAGGTGCAAGAAAGTACAGAACAAAGACCTTTGTCCCTATTGGATCTGAGATGGAAAATGTTAGGAAAAACAAGCAAACATTTGCAGCACCCACAGTCCAAAGCCCTAACTCTGTACAGGGAACAACAAAACCGGAGGCAATGAACTCTTCATTGTTATCAGATGCCTCAAATTCAGCTTCTGCGCCATATGATTTCACACTCATTGACATGGACATTCAAGTGCCTGCTAATAAAGAAACTGGGAAGAAGTAAATAAGCCAACCACATCATTGGATATGAATATTTGTCATATTTCTATTGGGTTATATTTCTTTTTCTCTAAAGTAGTTTTTTAGTTCACGGCATTAGGAATTGTACATGTAGTGAAGTGTTGTGTTAATTTGTATGGGCGCATAGATGGGGCTAATAGTGACGATGTTGTACATGCATTGACTTTTACTTGCTGGTGCGTGGCTTATACTCGATCCAAAATCATCACACGTTTGGATTTTAGAGTTTCTTAATACGGGTTAACGTTGACTCTTGTCTAAATACCAAGCTGATCAATATGCATTTCTATATATTTTACACTTTTTTAACATTTCTTATTGTGGTAGATATATTAAACTAAATCAAATTTGATTGATCTGGTTTATTTTGATTATGGGAAGACTCCATAGATAGTCTGGTAAGCCCGAGCAATGCTAGCTCCTTTGACTATTGAGGCTGACCGAGTGCGTTTTATTGCCAATGTTTGGTGAGCCTTAGTGAGTTGAGTTTAAATGAGCCAAGTTGACTGCACATCATGGTAACAGTCTTATTATTTGCGAGTAGTGTTGGATTCTTGTAAGGCGGCTTTACTGTCATATACAAAGCAATTAACATGAGTTAAATCAATGTCTAAACGTATAAACTTTCAGATAAACCGACAAAGTCTAATTTACATGAGTGAGCCACAGCACTAGGGCTGTAAACGAACTGGACGAACACGAACGGAGCCCTGTTCATGTTCGTTCATTTAATTTTAACCAAACAAATAAATAGACACGGACGCTTAAACGGACAAATTTTCTTATTCATGTTCGTTTATTAAGAAAATGAATTGTTCATGTTCGTTTATGTCCGTTCATTAAGACACTAAACGAACGCTAAACGAGCATAAACGATCGAACATAAATGAAAATAGACAAACAAACATAAACTTTATTGAATTCTTCACAGTATATTGTTTTATAAGTAGTTGCTTTGTTTAAACAAACCAATTTTTAAATTATAAAATTAAAGTATATGATATATGAACATAAATAGATAAATAAACATAAACGAACTTTAATGAACGCTTAATCGGACGTTCACGGATATAAATGAACGAACGAGACTTTTGTTCATGTTCGTTCATTTAACTAAACGAACGTAAAATACTGTTCATGTTCGTTCATTTAATAAACGAACAAACATAAACGAACTTTTTACCGAACGGTTCATGAAATGTTCACTGAACGTTCAGTTCGTTTACAGCACTACACAGCACAGCCTTGACATTTATCCTTCGTGAGAAAAGCCAAGCCTCTTTAAGCTTAGCATGTCACATACTTTAAGATTAGGAGATGTTTCACACACACTAGGTTTATGATTTGTACACCACAAACAGCTATTTTTTTTGACAATTGTACTCTCACAATGAAATGTTTGTGGCTTGCAAGTGAATTTTTAATTTGTCCATAACAGTTAAGTCCGATTATTAGCTTCACAAATTCAAGTAAAACGTGAACCATGGGCATGGCGTACGGATATTTATATGGAAACGAAAATTGGATTCAAAGGCTGTTTATGGTTTGACTCAATCGGTTAGACGCATAACGTATTGGGTCAAATCAGTAAATTCGGGTTCACTTGTTAGTAAATTGCAGATCAAACTGATTTAAGTATTGGTCTCAGCCAAGATGGTCAAAACTCAAAACCAGTTT
The DNA here is from genome assembly GCA_030686995.1 of Artemisia argyi. Taxonomy (NCBI): domain Eukaryota; kingdom Viridiplantae; phylum Streptophyta; class Magnoliopsida; order Asterales; family Asteraceae; genus Artemisia; species Artemisia argyi. The sequence goes on from CM060676.1 coordinate 80,051,999, forward strand.
GTGGTATAGCGCTTTGAGAGAGCTAATTTAAGCAACGAACCAACAAGAAGTATGGTTTGTAACATAAATCGAGAATGGTTTTTACTTGAAACCACGACCTATAATATCACACTCGTATCAACCGTTTTTGCTAGACACATATATGATACACACCAAACTGATAAGTCAAATGGTCAAAGTTCTGGTTCCCTCTGTTTCTCTTCTTGCTTCCCAACCTCATCATATGTGCCAGGTGTCATCCTGCTATTGGTGGGAACACATCATCTACTCAGTCAACGCTCAGTCAAACCCAACTACCTTTCCCTCCTTTTGCTATAAATAGCTCTATCTTCTTTCATTTTCATTTTAAGCTTGATTTGTAATTGTTAGTTTCTCTATCTTTCTCTCTGTAACATTTCACTTCATCTATCAAATAACAATCACCATTGATAAACAGTTTCGTGTTCCTCTTCTTCTACTTGGAATGCCTAACTTGTGATCAAATCTTATCTTTTCTATTCTGAATAGTTTTGGTACATAACAAGTGGTATCAGAGCTGCCTTCCTGGCAACTCCGTTATGTTTTCCGGCGAAGTTTGTTACGATTCCGGTGAATCAGTTTCGAATCTGGTGAAGTTGTTACGATTCCGGTGAATCAGTTACAATTCCGGTGAAGTTGTTACAATTCCGGTGAAGTTGTTAAGATTCCGGTAAATTTGTTACGAATCCGTTGAATTCATTTACAATTCCGGCGAGTTGTTACTTTCCGGTGTAATAATGACGGTTCAAACTCGTAATCAAGAACAAGCTAATAGTGAACCTATGAACGCTGGTACACTAGCTGAGATTCTAAGAGCTTTGACTGAATTAACAACTAAAGTGGATCAAACACAAGCTAAAGTGGATCAATTTACTACCTTCCAATCACAAGCCACTAATACACTCACTGAGTTGCAAAGTTTTCAAACATTTGCAACTACTAGAATCAATAGACTCAGTGGTGATGAAGGTACCAGTGCTCAAGGTGGTAATATTGGTCATAATACACATGAAAGAGCCTTGGGAGGTCAAGTACATCATGGAGGATTTGGGCCACAGACTCAACAGGGAGTGATGAATGGTCAAGGTCCTAATCAGCACCATAATCCCTATGGTAGACTCACCAAGCTGGAATTTCCAAGGTTTCATGGTGATGATGTGAAAGGATGGCTATTTAGGGTGAAACAGTTCTTTGCCATTGATAATGTGAGTGAAGATCAAAAGCTGAGGTTAGTTTCAATGCACTTGTTTGATAAGGCTTTGTATTGGCACCTGCAATTCATTAAGAGACACACTGAATATGCTCCTTAGGCTTTGTATGAGAGTGAGATAGTTAGTAGGTTTGATAGTGAGTACAATGATCCTTTGGTGGAATTAAAAAACTTGAAGCAAATTGGTAGTGTACAAAGTTACCAGGATCAGTTTGAATTGCTACTCAATAAGGTGGAATTGACTGAGTTCCAAGCAGTAAGTATGTTTATGGGAGGATTAAGGTCTGAAATTGGTATTCCAATAAGGATGTTCAAGCCTGTCACCATGCTTGAGGTGACTAGTTTGGCTAAAATGCAAGAGGCATCTAATTTAGCTATGAAGGGAAGATCAGTTCCTTTGCTACCCAATCTTAACAGAAGTACTTATGCTAATAGAGATGTGGCTTATCCACCTAACAACACCACTACAACTTTGGCCTTACCTGCACCAAAGAATACTGGACCTACCTATGTACAAAACAGGAAAAGGTTGACTCAAAAGGAGATAGAAGACAAAAGAGCAAAGAACCAATGCTTCTATTGTGATGAGAAGTATGTACCAGGCCATAAGTGTAGTGGCCAGTTGTTCTCTTTGGAAATATGTGCAGGAGAAGGTGAAGTAGAGAGTTGTGATTCTTATGAGGCTGTTGGTAGGCAGTTGATACATAACTATGAGAACACTATGATTGAGGAGCCTCAAATCTCATGCTCTAACTGGTAAAGGCTCTTATAAGACAATGAGAGTGAAGTATTATGTGCAAAAACATACCTTGCATTCTCTCATTGACTGTGGAAGCACACACACCTTTTTGGACCTCACAACTGCTAAGAAGTTAGGTTGCAAGCTTACAGCAATATGTCCTTTAGAGGTTTCCATAGCCAATGGTCAAGTGATCAGCAGCTTGTTTGAGTGTAAGGGGTTCAAATGGACTATCCAAGGTGTGGAGTTTGTGTCTGATGTGCTTATTCTACCTCTTGGAGGGTATGAGATGATATTGGGAGTCCAATGGCTTTCTACTTTGGGCAGTATCAAATGGGATTTCACAGAATTGGTGATGGATTTTGTGTATCAAGGCAAAAGAATGGTACTTAGGGGTGCTCAAAAACCTGTTTTGCAGTGGTTATGTGGGAAGAAAATAGGTGACAAAGTTAGCAGGGGTGGAACACCAGTGATGAGTGCTCAAACACTGATCATTTTTGGTCTAATCTGAACTGCAAAACATACAAAAACACTCAGTAATGCATCAAAATACCAAAAATATTTCAAAATTGTGTTTTATATGTTTTAGATGCAAAATGAGCAAAAACAAATGAAAAACGCACAAAGTTTGCAAAATTGGCAGTTTCAGTCCCTCAACTTTCATAAAATTACAAATCTAGTCCCTGGATATTCAAAATATAGAAAATTATCACCAAAGGTCCTTTTGAAATCATAAGTTGTCATATTTAGCCCTTTGGTGAAAAATTGGAAAAGTTTTGGAAATTTACAATTTGGTCCCTGGAGTTTCAGACTTTGGCAGATTTGGTCCCTGGTGGGATATTTTTGGATGAAAAATCATTTTTAGTCCTTGGAAATTCAAAATATTCAATATTGGTCCTTGGATAAAAGATTTTCACAAAATGGCAAGTTTAACCCCTAAACTTTGGAATTTTGCATAAATGGTCCTCGGGGTTTAAAATTTGGAAAATTGTAATTTTAGCCCTTCTATTTTCACATATGGCATAAATAATCCTTTTATATAAACTTTGTGAAAATAACATTTTCAGCCCCCCCCCCCCAAGTTTCATTAATTACGAAATTGGTCCTTGTGATTTAATTACTTAACCTTTGGACCCTTTTTATTACCAATTACCCAATCCAATATCCAAGTCCAATCCACCCTTATACCACCCCTGATCCAATAACCCTCCCAAGCCCATCACATCCAGCCCAATCCCACAAAAAAAAAGTTAAAACCGTTTTATTTAATCCATCCGGTCAACCCCCGGTCAACCCTTTCACCTTCTCCCCCAACTTGCCTGGTTCTCCATTCCACACTCAACCTTCCCCCTCCTCTTTTCAGCCAAACCCACTCCATGTTCCCCAACTCACCACAACCCTCCAAGATACATTTATTACTTCCAAAAGCCTCACAAGCAATCCCCAACTGCCTCACCATTTTTTCCCGCCAAATAGCATTTAAACGGTGGGGATTAATTTAAAGTCATCCAAGGGTCAAGAGCTAATGGGAAAGTCAAGGACAGCTCCAAGGGTTATAAAAGAAAGAAAAAAAGAGAAGAAAGAGTAGTAGAATAGATAGTGTAATTTTTAGTTTAATTTAGTTTATGTCGAACTAGATTTATCAGTTAATCTTATTGTAATTCCTAGCTTAAAAACTTTGTACTAAGGATCTCTAGTGTACTTGAAGCTATTTCAAATCAGTGAATACAAGTTTTCAGTTGTTCATGTTCAGTTATGTTATTCCAAAACACTCAAAGTCAAATTTCAATGTTAATATTGTTAAGAGTATTTGTGAAGTGATCCAGAAGCTAATTAAGGTTCATTACAACTCTTCATAGCTATTGGGAGCTCATTGTTTCCATTGAACTGTCCCATTCTCAAAATTATAGAAAGTCAAAGTAAGTCAACCTCCTTATTAGCTTATTCTCTGTGGCTTAAATGAGCTTATTACTGTTTTGTTGAGCTTGTTTATGTGTTTATTTGTTTAAAATGTATGTTTAATACTCTTAGTAGTTTTAGTGTAGAATCTATTTAGTTCACTGTAGCATTGGACTTAAAGTGCTTATCCATCTTTGCTTAATTTAATTGCTTATTTTCTAATTCACTTAAGCTCCTTTAGACTTAGGAATACTCACCTTGTCATTTATCTGTTAAACCTAGGTCCTAAACTTGAGTTTCCCTTGGTAAATCAAAACAGTCATAGGTTAATGGGGTGTTTGGTTATAGCTTCATTGCTGCTCTTTTGTTGTTGTTGAGTTGTTGTTTTGTTTTAGACAACCTGTAGTAGGTCTTATTAGGTCTTTTGAGTCATAAACCTGGTACCTTATTAGCCTAGAAGTCAAAATCACCATCTTTGGCTCTTAACTGTCAACTGTGGACAGTTGTGATCCCAAAACCCACAAGTTCATTGCATAATCTGTCATTGTAGCCTAGGATAGTTGTATCTTAGCTTAACATAACTTATTTAATCAGTTTAATCAGCCCAAAGTTCATAAAAGTCAAAATAGCAAAGTTGCTTGAAAAGTCAAATGTGCTTATTTCAGATTTTTCCTAAAATTCCAAGCTTATTTATGAATTTTGTGTTAGGTTTTAGAATCTGAAATTTTTAGGAATGATAGTTTACCAGCTCTTCTCCCATTTTTCATAGCCGTTTCATTTTTACCATTTTTGTGGTGGGCCCCACAGCTCTCCAAAGTGAGCTGCAGGGCTGACCTCTGCTCTGTCTCAGCAGACACACCACCACCACCACTACTTGGTGGTGGTTTTCTGACCAACCCAGTGGGCCCCAGCTCATGAACCTTGCATCTTTCATCCCCCCTCCTACCACACACCACAGATTGACCTTGGTTTTGACCTAGATACCACTAGGACCCACTTGAATCAAGCTCACAACTCTGTCCCACTTTTCAGTCAAGTTCCAAATTTCAAGTGCTTATTTTGTTAGCTTATAGCTTATTGTGTGATCCACTTTTGCCTTATCTTGTCATATTAGCTTATTCAGATCAGAATTAACCCAAGTGGGTCCCACTTAAGCCATTCTAGCTTATTTCCCTTGATAGTTGACTTTGGTCAACTGTCACAACTTATAAGCTTGTTCTCAGCTTATTTTAAGTTTATAAAAAAGTTGTTTTTACAAAAAGTATTAGTTTTTAACTATTAAATAAGTTTGTAAAAGAAAAATCAAGAAAAACAAATTTAAAATTAAGTGATAGTTTCTATTTAATGTAATTTAATTTTAATTTTCATTTTTAAATTTTTATTAAGTACTTGTCATTTTTATATTTTTATTAATTATATCTTATATTAAAGTATTTATATTAATTTTCTCAGATTTTTATTTCATCATTTGGTATTTATTCTATTTAATATTAGTTTTATTAGAAATTAATTAATATTTAGTTTAAAATAGCATAATTAGTTTTTATTAAGCAAAATCTAGTTTTTATATTTTTTATAGCTTTTATAAGTTGTAAAATAATTTTAGAAATTTTCTTAGAATTTTTACTGTTCATTTGCTAATTTTTATAATTTAAAATAGTTTAATTAGTAATTAGTAATTAATTAGTAATTATTTAATAGAAAAACCACAAAAAGACAAAAACAATTATTTTTAATTTTAAAACTTATTTTTAGTTATTTTATAATTTTAGGAATTTTATTTTCACCTTTTTAGTATTTAATTAATATTATATTGTATTAAAGTGTTTTAATTATTAATAATTAGTAATAATTAGTATTTAATTAATATTAAATAATTAATTAGGGTTAAAATTTATTTTCTTTTTCTAAAAATTTTCTTTTACTTTTAAGTTTGTAAAAAAGTCATTTTCACCCCCTGGTTGTTTTCAGATTTTCATTTTCACTTTTTATTTTGTACGTTTACGTTTTATTTAAACGTAACGTACGCGTTTTTAGGTTTAAAGTGTTTCTGGTTTTTCCTACTTTCCTGTCTTGTTCATATAGCTTATTTAAGCTATCTCTTGTAGATTCCTTAGTGTAATCCATCACAAACCCTTTTCCCGTCCAAATTCACCCGATCACAGAACCGTTTGTTTACAATTCACACCTCGTCGGGACATAACGACCCGGGGAAACCACTGTATTCCGCGGAGCATTGATCTAGGCTGTTTGACCCTGTTGACCATACCCTGGTCAATATAAGTTAGGTGGTTTAGCATCAATCAACTTTTGGCGCCGCTGCCGGGGAGGTTGTGCGCGTTTATCTAAACGGTTTTTCTGATTAGTGTCTTTGGAATTCGTTCCATTGTACATTTATCCATCCTTGTTCATATTTTCATAAAAACAAAAACACAAAAACATTTTCCTTATCATTTGTACAAAATGTTCATCCAAAAACCCAAAAATATTCACCTTTACCCTCTCACGCCTTTGATTCTTCATCCCTACCCCTCTATACACATTTGATTCTCTCTATGTCTCATCCACACTTTCTGGTTTGCCAGTGGTGTGGTAATCCTCATAATGGTGGCAATTGCCCCAGCTGTGGCATGGTAGAGTCGGGAAACGGGTCTGTCTATAACCAGAATCCCTATTCCTACCATGACACACCTGATTCATTCCATCAGTTACCACACCATGAGACTCAACAGTTTTACTGTTGTGAGTACTGTGGTGGTTCACATTACAGTTCCGATTGTCAATCGAGAAACACGCTTGTCTATGAGCAGTTTCTTGGTAACAATTATAACTCTATCACACACCACCCACAACCACATCAGTTTTACTGTTGTGATTACTGTGGAGGTCCACACTCTAGCTCGGATTGTCAAACAAGGAATCCATTTCCTTGTAACAATTACGACTCTTCGTTTTCAGACCCACCTCCACAGTACGATATGATTCACACAACTCCTCAAGAAACCGAGCAAAACCTTTTACTAAAGGCTCTTGATATTTTAAAAGAACTTAAGGAGGAGTTGGTTATTACACCGTTTCGAGACTCTCGTGAAAAATCTATGGCAGAATTACTTGCTGAGGAACGAGAGGCTAAAAACGAATTGAGTAGGGAAGAATTACTTGTCTTAGAACAAGCAGCTATAACTCGTGCTAAATTTCGTCAAGCTGCTCTTCTAGACTGTGATGATGATAGTGATATTGAAGACACCCTTGATATCCTTCAATTTTATAAGGGTTCGTCAGATTCATCACTTGTGATTCCTCCCATTGAGAATCAGGGAGAAAATAATGAGACGGGGAAATTACTAGCCTTTGAACAAATGGAACTTGAAAATTCCATGAATGCTAGCTCCTCTCATCTCCCTCAGTCTGTTGTTATCACACCCGAAGTTCACACTCACTCTCTAAACATGGGGGATGAGCATCTTAGCACTATTCCTAATAAGGAATTGGACGAATTAATAAAGTCTAGTGTTGAGATCCTTGTCCCAATCCCGAGAGAGTCACAGGGGACTTTTGATCTTATGTGTGATATTCCTTCCACCCCTAATAATCCAAATGATCAAATTGAGACTGTCTCTGATTCCAGTGATGATTGTTTATCTTATGGAGACATTGAATTTATTGATGCATCACTTCTCCACTCTGATGTTGACTTTCTTCTTGAAGAGTTCGCTGATGAACTCTCTCATATGGATCCCATCCCACCAAGGGATGAAAATGAAGTCTTTGACTTTGATGCGGATTTGAGAGAGTTAGAATTCTTACTTACTCGTGATCCTTCGATTGAACTTACTCAGATCAATCCACTTACTCCGGAAAGTGAAAATGATCTGGACGAATTCGAGGCTTTTCTTACTGAAGATAGTTCAATTTCATACGAAGTTGATGATAATTATCTTGATCCTGAGGGGGACATTCTTTTTCTAGAGAGTTTGTTAAATGAGGATTCATTCCCCCCTCTCCCACCCAAACAACTTCATAATGAGGAAATCCAATCAGTTGAGGAAACTGATAAATTTCCTGAGATCAAGCTTAAGGACTTGCCTCCTCCACTTGAATATACATTTCTTGAGGAGGAAGTTCTTATCTTAATTGCTATTCAGATCTCTCTTCTTTCCTTCACCTACCAGGTGATTTCTCCTCTTCTTCACTCCTTCGGGAGTGAGGATACTATATTTGATCCCGGCATTTTCATGTATCATTATCTTCAGCCGGATACTTATCTCTTCGGTGTGGAACTTTCACGTGCTTCATATGTTTGTCCAAACATTTTGAATGAAAGTCCGATTGAGATCACTTCTTCCACATTCCCCAAGGACAAATGAATTCGGGGTCGAGTCAAGCTAGCGACTCGGTAAACAAAAACAGTAGCATGCTTATAGGGTTTTCACCCTAAGTGTGGGGGAGTTCCCCATGCTATGGTTACAAATGAGTGAAAATACAAAATGGTGTTTTCCACGCTTAGCTTGTAATGTTGCCCTTTCACGTTCAAAATGTCGGCATAATAGCCGGGATTTTGAATATTGAGGACAATATTCATGCTAAGTGTGGGGGGGGGGGGGGGGGGGGGGTATTCGCTATTCTAGCGAATTTTATCACATTTTACTATATAATACCCCCGTTTTTGCCAAAATTTCAAAAAATTTTCACTGGTGCTTCAAAATTTTTGTGGTAATCAGTCCGCCTTGTCTAAGCAACAAAAGGGATTGGCTAGTCCAGGAGCAAACGGCTCTTGGTAAAGACATATCAAATCCGTTTACGGCTTGCAATTTGCCCAAAATTGTATGGTTCATCAACTCCCCGAAAACAAATGAGTTGGCTAGCCCGCAAGATTATGGCTTGTGGTAAAGGCCGTGGAAAATCCATAATTGGTAATCAGCTCACCAAGATGTTGACTATTTCATCAAGAGCTGGCTAGTCCAGAAGCAAACGGCTTTTGGTAAAGACTACTCAAATCCGTTGACAGCTGGTGGTTTGCTCAAAATCACACGGTTATCAGGTGTGCCACAGTTCTTACACCTGGCTACTCCAGAAGTGATGGCTTTTGGTAAAGAGTTTTTCAAATCCATCAAGTTTTCAAAACAGTATTGCTAGGGACTAGCAATAGTTTAGTGTGGGGGATTGATGAGTGCTCAAACACTCATCATTTTTGGTCTAATCTGAACTGCAAAACATATAAAAACACTCAGTAATGCATCAAAATACCAAAAATATTTCAAAATTGTGTTTTATATGTTTTAGATGCAAAATGAGCAAAAACAAATGAAAAACGCACAAAGTTTGCAAAATTGGCAGTTTCAGTCCCTCAACTTTCATAAAATTACAAATCTAGTCCCTGGATATTCAAAATATAGAAAATTATCACCAAAGGTCCTTTTGAAATCATAAGTTGTCATATTTAGCCCTTTGGTGAAAAATTGGAAAAGTTTTGGAAATTTACAATTTGGTCCCTGGAGTTTCAGACTTTGGCAGATTTGGTCCCTGGTGGGATATTTTTGGATGAAAAATCATTTTTAGTCCTTGGAAATTCAAAATATTCAATATTGGTCCTTGGATAAAAGATTTTCACAAAATGGCAAGTTTAACCCCTAAACTTTGGAATTTTGCATAAATGGTCCTCGGGGTTTAAAATTTGGAAAATTGTAATTTTAGCCCTTCTATTTTCACATATGGCATAAATAATCCTTTTATATAAACTTTGTGAAAATAACATTTTCAGCCCCCCCCCCCCCCAAGTTTCATTAATTACGAAATTGGTCCTTGTGATTTAATTACTTAACCTTTGGACCATTTTTATTACCAATTACCCAATCCAATATCCAAGTCCAATCCACCCTTATACCACCCCTGATCCAATAACCCTCCCAAGCCCATTACATCCAGCCCAATCCCACAAAAAAAAGTTAAAACCGTTTTATTTAATCCATCCGGTCAACCCCCGGTCAACCCTTTCACCTTCTCCCCCAACTTGCCTGGTTCTCCATTCCACACTCAACCTTCCCCCTCCTCTTTTCAGCCAAACCCACTCCATGTTCCCCAACTCACCACAACCCTCCAAGATACATTTATTACTTCCAAAAGCCTCACAAGCAATCCCCAACTGCCTCACCATTTTTTCCCGCCAAATAGCATTTAAACGGTGGGGATTAATTTAAAGTCATCCAAGGGTCAAGAGCTAATGGGAAAGTCAAGGACAGCTCCAAGGGTTATAAAAGAAAGAAAAAAAGAGAAGAAAGAGTAGTAGAATAGATAGTGTAATTTTTAGTTTAATTTAGTTTATGTCGAACTAGATTTATCAGTTAATCTTATTGTAATTCCTAGCTTAAAAACTTTGTACTAAGGATCTCTAGTGTACTTGAAGCTATTTCAAATCAGTGAATACAAGTTTTCAGTTGTTCATGTTCAGTTATGTTATTCCAAAACACTCAAAGTCAAATTTCAATGTTAATATTGTTAAGAGTATTTGTGAAGTGATCCAGAAGCTAATTAAGGTTCATTACAACTCTTCATAGCTATTGGGAGCTCATTGTTTCCATTGAACTGTCCCATTCTCAAAATTATAGAAAGTCAAAGTAAGTCAACCTCCTTATTAGCTTATTCTCTGTGGCTTAAATGAGCTTATTACTGTTTTGTTGAGCTTGTTTATGTGTTTATTTGTTTAAAATGTATGTTTAATACTCTTAGTAGTTTTAGTGTAGAATCTATTTAGTTCACTGTAGCATTGGACTTAAAGTGCTTATCCATCTTTGCTTAATTTAATTGCTTATTTTCTAATTCACTTAAGCTCCTTTAGACTTAGGAATACTCACCTTGTCATTTATCTGTTAAACCTAGGTCCTAAACTTGAGTTTCCCTTGGTAAATCAAAACAGTCATAGGTTAATGGGGTGTTTGGTTATAGCTTCATTGCTGCTCTTTTGTTGTTGTTGAGTTGTTGTTTTGTTTTAGACAACCTGTAGTAGGTCTTATTAGGTCTTTTGAGTTATAAACCTGGTACCTTATTAGCCTAGAAGTCAAAATCACCATCTTTGGCTCTTAACTGTCAACTGTGGACAGTTGTGATCCCAAAACCCACAAGTTCATTGCATAATCTGTCATTGTAGCCTAGGATAGTTGTATCTTAGCTTAACATAACTTATTTAATCAGTTTAATCAGCCCAAAGTTCATAAAAGTCAAAATAGCAAAGTTGCTTGAAAAGTCAAATGTGCTTATTTCAGATTTTTCCTAAAATTCCAAGCTTATTTATGAATTTTGTGTTAGGTTTTAGAATCTGAAATTTTTAGGAATGATAGTTTACCAGCTCTTCTCCCATTTTTCATAGCCGTTTCATTTTTACCATTTTTGTGGTGGGCCCCACAGCTCTCCAAAGTGAGCTGCAGGGCTGACCTCTGCTCTGTCTCAGCAGACACACCACCACCACCACTACTTGGTGGTGGTTTTCTGACCAACCCAGTGGGCCCCAGCTCATGAACCTTGCATCTTTCATCCCCCCTCCTACCACACACCACAGATTGACCTTGGTTTTGACCTAGATACCACTGGGACCCACTTGAATCAAGCTCACAACTCTGTCCCACTTTTCAGTCAAGTTCCAAATTTCAAGTGCTTATTTTGTTAGCTTATAGCTTATTGTGTGATCCACTTTTGCCTTATCTTGTCATATTAGCTTATTCAGATCAGAATTAACCCAAGTGGGTCCCACTTAAGCCATTCTAGCTTATTTCCCTTGATAGTTGACTTTGGTCAACTGTCACAACTTATAAGCTTGTTCTCAGCTTATTTTAAGTTTATAAAAAAGTTGTTTTTACAAAAAGTATTAGTTTTTAACTATTAAATAAGTTTGTAAAAGAAAAATCAAGAAAAACAAATTTAAAATTAAGTGATGAGCATCAGGTTCACAAAAGGAAAAGGTTGAGAGTTTTTGCCCTAAGGTGTTTTGAATCTTAACCAATATGGTAATTTATAATACTTTTAGGGTTGATTTTTGGGGTTTACTTAATGATTATTTGAACATTTTGATCTAACTGATTAACAATATGATTTATTTTTTATTTTTTTGTTTATTATTATTTTTTTTAAACTGATGAAAAACTTGATATTTTTTTTTAAATTGATGGAAAATGTGATTTTTTTTAAGAAAACTGATAAACAACGTAATATTTTTTTCCCCTTAAAAACTGATGAACTGATAAGCAACATGATTTTTTTAGAAAACTGATAAACAACGCAGTTTTTTTTTAGAAAACTGATAGAACAACGTGATTTTTTTATTAATTAGCAACTCTTTTATTAATGAACAACGTCGTTTTTTTTATTATTTATAAAAAAACTTTTTTTATTGATAAACAATGTCGTATTTTATTTATAAACAACTCTTTTTATTGATGAACAATTTTTTTTATTGTTGATTAACGTTTTTTATTGATGAATAACTCTTTTTATTGTCGAATAATAATTTCTTTTATTGATGAACAACTCTTTATTGCTGAATAACGTTTTCTATTGATAAATAATTATTTTTATTGATGAACCTTGTTTTTTATTTATTTATTAATGAACATTTTTTTTAATTGATGAATAACACCTAATATATATATATATATATATATATATATATATATATATATATATATATATATATATATATATATATATATATTTTGATGAACAATGCCAATAATAGACAAAACCGTTATCAAGGATTTAATGGGAATTCCAATGAAAATACGTGTGCATGTGCTTCTTGACGTAGATAGGTGCTTGTTTACATTTCAACCCGACTGAGTTGTTGTTAAAAAAAATGACAATGATAACATCAAATAATCTGAACATTTTAATATCAATTTCCTTTGTAAATGCTCATGATTATAGTATTTTCACATGAATATGTACTCTAAATGATTCATATTTCGTTTTAGGTGATATTTGAGCAAAGGAACGAAAAGATGCGAAAAAAGAAACGTGAAGAAATATACACAACTTGCTGGATCAGAGAACACCTACAGCGTAGTTGGATCGATCAACTTACCCCGTAGCCTTTATTTCTACGGATCAGACCAAGTCAACTCATCACATAGTTACGGCGTAATCAAAGCGACCAAGCTACGCCGTAAAACTTCGTTAAAGATTTGGAAAGTTACTGACATAAGAGTTGCTCCATAACCACATCACCAAGGTTGCGACGCAACTATAGAGCCAAAATTTAACTAGACGAATACGGCGTAACCAATTCTCCATGGTTACGCTGTAACTATTTTACAACTGGATGAGCAACGTACATAAAGGGGATTACGGCATAACCCTTTACTTATGGTTACGCCGTTGTTATGTCGAGCCTATATAAACAAGCCCTAAATCTGCATTTTACACATCTCCACTTCACACATCAAACTTAAGGACGTTTAGGGTTCCACCAAAAGGCAATTTCTCGCAGTTCCAAACCACTTTCCAAGGGAGAATTCACTTGAATTCATTCATAGTTTTAGCAATTTATCAAGTATTTGTATTGAACTCAATGTTTATTTTACCCATGATTACTTTCATTGTGTTTTCTGTACTTTACAGCATGAGAGGCTAAACACTTTATGTATTAGCTTAGTTATGAAATTATTTATGCTATGATCTTAATTCTTTGTCTATTTATCATTTTACATGGATATCTTATATGTTAATTGATTGATCCCCGCGTTTTGGAAGAACTAAGACTAGCGTTGATGCATGATTTACTGATCAGGTTTTAAATTTATAATTGTCTCGTCTGCCTAAGGTCTACTTACTGACTATCGGGCAGTGTACCATGTCGTGTATAATATAGTTGTCGGTAAAACCGAGGTCGTCCCAAGAGCTATGCATTCGGATTAAATTTAAGTTCTAGTGTCACTGGTTTTAAAAAGGGGTTTTGTAATTGATTAATTATAAACTAGAAATGAAGTAACAAAAGCAATTAAATAGTAAAGAGATATCAGTAGGGAGAGAAGTGTTAACCTAATTACTACTCTTGTTATGTCATGCCTACATTTTCTATTAAGTGCATCATATCATTTCATCTGGGGATTTAAGTCGACTAGACTCAGATTGTCAAATCGTTTGATCCTATCTTCCACCTTGCCCTATTCCATGACCTAAAGATTACAAGAGTTCGCTGGTCATACAAGATGGAAAAGTCACTACGCGCCTCTACTAACTTAGACTTATTTAGTGGGATTCGGCCTTTTGGAACTTAGATCCCCCCTAATTCCTTAAGCAATTCCGTTTGGTAAGTGATCGTTCGTTGAAATTTCCACACGAGTAGTGATAGTTCTATGGTCACTTCTTATCATTAAAAAAAACCTTATTCACTATGGGTCCTATGGTTAATTCTCCTAGCTTCATAGGTACTACCAAACGCCCAAGCTACCAAAACAAGGGTGTCCCAAAACATGCTAAGAAAGTATACAAATAACACGATAGAGATACGAGAAAACTAAATCATAACAATAACAATTTCATAACTAGGCTAACACCAAAGCTGCTTAGCCACTCATATTAAAATATGCAGAAAAATTGATGTTCACCATTGTAAATGAAAACATGAATTCAATACACAAATGTAATACAAAAATGGTAAAAATTATGATTGTGATGCGTGAATTCTCCCTTGGAAATGACTTGTATACTTGCAGGACTTCGTACTCCTTGATCCCTGATTCCTCCTCTGGTTTTTGTGTGTGAGAAAGGTATGTTTAAAATGCGGAACTAGGGCTGATATTTATAGTCTTGACTTTGCTATGGCGTAACCCCTAGGGTTAACTACGCCGTAGCTACTTGCAGGACTTTGTACTCCTTGATCCCTGATTCCTCCTCTGGTTTTTGTGTGTGAGAAAGGTATGTTTAAAATGCGGAACTAGGACTGATATTTATAGTCTTGACTTTGCTACGGCGTAACCCATAAGGTTAACTACGCCGTAGCCTTTGAATCTTGACATTATGCCGTAGCTTGATCATCTGTTACGGTCGTAGAACTCTCGTACTTTATTTAGCCCAAACTTTTATGCAACACCCTCTTATAAATTTATGAGTGGTCACGCCGTAACTCCATCTTGGGTCACGAAATTCTTCTAAGTGTTGAAGGAAGATCTACGGCGTAACCTCAAGATGTGTTACGCTCGTAAAAGTCTCGTACTCACATCTATGCTGTAACCCATAAGTTGGTTACGTCGTAGTTCTTTGTCAGCGTTGACTTCAGTCTTTAGTGTAAAAGGATGTTACGGTGTAGGTTGAGAGATGATCTACGCCGTAGTTAGTGTTAAATCAGCATACTTCAAGTTATTTCATTAAGGCCAAAGTCGAGATTGTTTGATCAAATATTGCCCTAAATCATTCCTTTTGTCATTTTAGGTACTTTGAGAGGAATTTTACAAAAGGAAGCATTTTGGACGTTTTTGGAGCGAAAAAGTGAAGAAAATGACAAAGTCTCAAAACCATGCTGGAAATAGCACTTGACGACGTCACATGGTGCTAGTGACGGCGTCACGAGTTGACAAAAGGGGTGGATAAATCATATACACGTGACGTGCCAGAATGTTTTGTGAAGGGATCGTGATGGCATCACGTATTAA
The DNA here is from genome assembly GCA_030686995.1 of Artemisia argyi. NCBI lineage: Eukaryota > Viridiplantae > Streptophyta > Magnoliopsida > Asterales > Asteraceae > Artemisia > Artemisia argyi. The sequence goes on from CM060676.1 coordinate 80,067,504, forward strand.
ATTGTCAAGGCCATCAAGAGTAAATGCAAAGAGTGACGGCCCAGAGTCCATAAAGAGTGACGGCGTCAGAAGTGGATCTAGGAAATACGATTTTACTTTGGCGGTGAGTTGACGGCGTCACACATTACTCTTAACGCTGTCAGGATACAAAATCTATATATAGTTTTCTAGTTTTCATTCATTGTGTGCAACTTTGAAGGGAGTAAACCCTAGACGAATTTTACAGCCATTTTAAGGGTTTCAACCCTTTGTTTCTTCCATGCTTAATTGAAGATAAGTCCTTTATCAAATCATTCAATATGTCTATGTGTTGTTTGATTATATCTTACGCTTGTCTTCTCTTTAACATGCTAGGCTAGGTTTTCTTTGTGTTTGCTTAGATGTAATGAAACTTAGATATTGATTATGGGTTGGTTGTTTGTTTATAATTGTTGTGGATGAATGAATTCGATGTTAGGCTTAAGAAAACTGGCAGACTTTCAATTGGTAACTTGCTTGAACGTCTTAAGAAACATGATTGGAGGTGTACTATGATATTTTGTGGATTAATTTCGTGGAGGTGTACTATAATATTTTGTGGAGGTGTACTATAAAATATTTGTTTTTATGAAAGTGAACAGGAAAGGGTATAAGTGTGTGTGTGTGTGATTACCTTAAACCAGTTATCTTTTATTTCTCAACCACTTGTGAATGGTCAATAGTAAAGTCAAACTAATCAAGACAAATGCTTCCGTGAAATACAGTGTTTTCCCGGGTCGTAATGTCCCAACGAGGTGTGCGATGTTTTATTATAAACGAATCTGTGATCGAGTGAATGTGAATAGGGATATGAATATAAGTGTGTGTGTGTGTGATTACCTAGGGTTTTATAACTCAAAATAACTTAAATAAACTATCTTAACGATTACGTGAAACCTAAATATCTAATACGTATAAACGTACACCAATTTTAAAATCAGACGCGACTGCGTACTGAGAAAAAGGTGAGTTTTAAGAAAAATAAACTACAGGGGTTAAAAATGAAAATTCTATAAACTTAAACTTAAAATAAAATTTAATTAAAAAGAAAACTATTTTTTAGATTATTATATTATTTATTATTAATTATTTAATAAAAAACTATTTAACTTATTAATTAAAACTAATTTAAAATCAAACTAAAAATAACAAATACTACAAATTAAACTAAAAACTTACAAAAATAATTTCTAAACTTAAATTAGAACTTGAAGAAAGTATAAAAATAAAAATAAATGTTTTTGTCTTTTTATGGATTTTCTATTAATTAAAAACTATTTATATTAATTATACTAATTAAAATATTTTAAATTATAAATAATACTAAAATGACTTAGAAAATTATGGAAAAATTTATAAAACTATTTTATGACTTATAAAAGTTATAAAAAATATAAAAACTAGGTATTACCATATAAAAATTAATTATGCTATTTATAACTTACTTATTAATTAATTATTAATAAAACTATTATTAATTATAATAAATACTAAATTACAGAATAAAAATCTGAGAAAATTATTAAAAATACTTTAACCTAAAAGGAAATTATTAAAAATATAAAAACACAACTTTCTTAATTAAAATCTAAAAATGAAAATTAAAATTAAATTAAATTAAATAGAAACTATCACTTATTTTTATATTGTTTTTTTCTGTATTTTTCTTTTACAAAACTAATTTATATATAAAAACAACTAACTTTAATAAAAACAAATATTTTATACCTTAATAATAAGCACTGTGGGGGCTTATTACCTCCACAGTTGACTTTGGTTGACTGAAAGGGCAAATAAGCTCAAATGAGCTTATGTGGGACCCACCTTGGTATATTCTGGTTCTAATAAGTGTATTGGATTTGTCAAAGCTAAAATTAGCCAAATAAGCTCAGTAGATAAGCTGATAAGCACAAATAAGCTATTCCAAAAACTGATTTCAACACAGAATGGGGACAAGGTTTATGACTTATTCTAGGTGGGGTCCACAGGGTTTCAGGTCAAACAAAAGGTCAACTTTAAGAGTTTGGTAGGAGGGGGGTTGGGAAAAGCTAATTAGGAAGTGTGGGGCCCACTGAGTTGGCCACAAATCACCACCAAAGTGGTGGTGATGGGCTGAGTCTGCTGAAGCAGGGCAAGTGCTTGCCCTGCAAGTGTTTTTGAGGGTGAGTGGGGCCCACACTAAAAATCCTAAAAATATAAGCTGTATGGGATTCAAAAGATAAGCTGTTGGACTTGAACTAGGAACAAATTTCAGGTCATCAAAGCAAACACTAAATTCACAACAAATACTTGAAGTTTTGTAAAAATATGAGATAACAATTTGACTTTTTAAGAAACTTGAACTAGTTTGACTTTATTGAGATTCTAATCACTACTACTGATTTAATAAGATGTTTTAAGCTATGACTAACCTAAATTAAGCTAGAACTAATAGATATAAGCTAATGTGAGGGTTTGTGGACCTTAAATCCTTGACAGTTAACTGTCAAGGAATTAGGAAATGGATTTTGACTTTCTACACTAGACTTACCCAATTTTATGACTTACCTAACTATCTTAGACCTATTATGACTTGACTGAACCAGAAACAACAACTACAACACCCTAGAATACTCTGAAACAGTTTTAGCCAAACACTCCTTTAAAATTAATATTACACTATAACTTATATATATTAAACTACAACTACTGATTATAACACTAAAACAGATTAAATAAACTTAAATAAGACTATTTGAATAAGGATAACATCACAGAAACAACAATAACCAACTATGCTCAATATTAGAATTTCTTACATTGATTTTTCAAACTGAGATGTGGAACCAGGGATCAAAGAACCTTCCTATAAGTCTTCCACAAGACTACTAACCCAGAATCAATCCAAATCATACCCTGCTTCAGCTTTCTTGCACCATATCAATGAATTTTTATTTATTTTCTATTTTCTTTATATTTTCTTGTATTTTTGATTCTAATCACTAAACTGAAAACTGAGATATCTAAAAGCTTTCAAAAGCTTTGTCAGAGCTTTATATGAGTTTTAGAATTCAATAGCAACAACAAATAACAACATACAAGCTTATGAGATTTTTGAGAATTTTATGAAAATGTATAAAATGAGATACCAACTGAACTTTGAAATTAACTTGAATTAAAGGTTAAGGTACATGAAATTAACTGGGAACAAGCTAATTTGATTGAAATTACAACTGAATTAAAATTATATTACCTACGACTACAATTAACCTAAGTTACACTAATAATTCATCTCCTCAGCTTTTTCTTCCATTTGTAGAGACTTCTGAGGTTAGTGGGACCCACCTTGACCTTTCCCACCAATTCCTAGCCCTTGATGTGGTAAAACTCATCTCCACCATTTAAATCGTTTCTTGGCGCCAAAGTCTCATTTGGCCACTGTAGATAATGTGGAGAGTATTTTAAGGGTTTAATGGGGTTTGGAGGGTTGTGTGAGGTGGAGGGGAGTGGGTAGACAACTGGGGTTGAGGTGGTAGGCCAGGTGGAGGGGCGGTTTTGTGAGTCTGTGTGGTGGTGGTGGTATTGGGAGGGAAAAGCGGGGTCAACAGGTCAAAGACCTGGTTTTATTTAAAAAGTGTGGACTGGGCTTGGGATACTTGGGCCAGGGAAAGGTGGGAGTGGGCTGGGATTAGTTTTGTTTTGGGTTTAATAATATAAGGGTCCGTTTGTATATTAACTAACAAGGACCATTTTTGTAGTTTGGTGAAAGTTAAGGGTTTGGTTTTGTAAGTTTATCAAAGTTCTCATAGGGACGAAACTTGACAAGGAAGAATAGTACAAGGGTATATTTGATTTTTTTTCATTTTTTAAAATACCCGAGGACTATAATTGACAAAACTGAAACTCCAGGGACTTAACATGTAATTTCTCCAAACTTTTCATCCAGGGACTAATAGTGACAATTATGAATTCCCTAGGACCCTTAATGATAATTTTCCCATTTTGAACACCCAGGGACTAAAACTGTCAAGTTTGAAACTTTGAGGGACCTGTTTTGCCAAACTGTGAAACTTCAGGGACCAATCATGTAAATTCACCAAACTTCACACCAAGGACCATTCCTGCAAAAGATTATTAGTACAAGGACCAAAATTGAATTTCTCAAAGTTTTTACATCCCAGGGACCATTTATGTCAATTTCCAAAGTATAGGGACTAAACTTGTAATTTTGTGAAACTTTGCACCAAAGGACTAAATATGTAACTTTATGATTAAAAAGGACCTTTGGTGACTTTTTCAAGTTTTTAGAATAACCAGGGACTAGTTTTGCCAATTTATGAAACTTGAGGGACTGAAACTGCCAATTATGCAAACTTTGTACGTTTTTCATTTGTTTTTGCATATTTTGCATTTGAAACATATGAAACACACTTTTAAGATATTTTAAGTATTTTGATGCATATTTGAGTGTTTTTGTATGTTTTGGCAACTCAGATTGGTATAAAATGATGAGTATTTAGACACTCATCAGGTGTACTATGATATTTTGGTTGTATTTAATGTGTAGGTAATGTTAGGATCGAATTTTATTTATAAAAAGTGTCGGTCATTAATATTATGTAATAAGTTACTTTAGAATATCATTATGATGAAGTTTATGTTTAGTTTTCATGATTTTATAAAGTCTAAGGGCTAGTTATATAATAAGGTCAAAGATATGTGAAGCCCTAGACTACTAGTATAAATACTCTTGTAATACCTCATTTTGAGGTTGGTTCTCTTAGTAAATACAACAGGTTATTCATTTCACACACTAGAGTTTCCACCCACTTTCTCTCTCTAGAACCATGATGTATTTCGATCAACCTCGACCTCCAGAACGTGTTTCTTGGTCATAACAAGTGGCATCAGAGCTAACCAGGGGCGAATCGTGGTGTTTTGTGGTGAAAAATTGTGTTTTTTGGTGTTTTTTTTGGAAAAAGTACGTTTTTGGCGAGTTAAGTTGAAGATTAGCGAGTTGGGTTTTGAAGATTAGCGAGTTAGGAATTTTTCTGGCGAGTTAGGAACCTTTCTAGCGAGTTAGGAACATTTTCTAGCGAGTTAGGAACTTTCCTAGCGAGTTAGGAACAATTTCTAGCGAGTTAGTGTTGGTCCCTTTTACTTGGTTAACAATAACTACAAAGCTAAAGTAACCAAGTTGTATGACTTTAAACAAAGATGTATAGAATGATTAACAATAAAGTAACGTAAATATAAGAGACAATATTTTTCAACATTTAATTCTTTATTAGAAGTCAATAAAAAAGAATCGTACCCAAGTGTTTGCGGAATAACACTTGGGATTGAAAACGACAAGTATGGTATTGACTCCTCATTAAACTCAAACTATGTTGAGTGACAACTTTCAGGACCCACTGAGCAATCTCAGGGGTTATGTTATTCTTTGGAGGAGTAAAAGTGGTTTGTGAATGCTTTGCATTAATTGCACAAACTTGTCAACTTTTACTCCTCTCTTATGCTACCTATTTATACACAAATGTGAACAACCCTATTATACAATGGACCTAAGTGTTCCTCAATAAAATCTTGATAGATTTTATTCTCTGGCAAGGGAAACTTCTTTGGGTTAAGTCCAAAAGGCACTTTCTGATGACAGCCTGGTTTTAACCATTTGAGGAAAGTTTGACCTTAAAGTAATAAAGCACTTTAGTGAAACAAATCAAACTTTCCCGCCCAGTCCTGCCAAAACTTCAGTCTTCAAGTCATCAGTCTTTAGTACCATGAAGTTGTTGAGGAGTCTTGGGGTTCAGTGAGTTATTGTCATCCTCACTGAACCCATCACCTTCTTCTTGGCTTAGATCACACTTCACTGAGATCCGCCTCACTGAATGGAGAACTTTTCTTCTTAGGCTCGGTCTAAGCATCCTGAAGATGACTCACCGAGTTACTGTTCACTCAGTGACTTGTTTACACTTAGGTTATTTTACATTCAAATCTTTGTAAGAAGAAGATTGGGGAAATCAGTGACCCAACAATCTCCCCCTATTTGAACATACAAATAGCCTAAGTGTTTCTTTATTTAGTGTGAGCTGGCAGGGGTCTTCATCTCTTACTGAATGTTGTAATTTTAAGTAGGACACATAATTTAAACAAAACATCAAAATTTATTCATAGTTATTACAAGTCCTACAAATTACAAAAGAAATAAAAAAAGATAGTTGTTGCAGATCAGATGTTCAGGTGGTATCCAAGGTTTTCAAGCTTTGCTTTCTTTGATCTGAGTAGGTGTCTTTCAGGATGTTCATTGATCATTGCTTCCAAGTCCTGGCAGAATCTTTTGTTCTCATCACTCTTGATGGGGTACGCCAACATGAGGTACATGAGCATAGCTTTGATTCCTGCCTTATCCATATCAGACCACCTTTGGAAAGCCAGGCTTCCATATTCATCAGTGAAGCATAAACCTCTTTCAGGAGCTTCAAGGACCGCATTGTTCATGAATGTGATCCCTTCAGGAAGCGACCTGTCACACTTTAACCCTGGTACTTTGATCTCAGGCTCCATCTCAATTTGCTTCCTTTTCCTCTTGGAAGCCTTAGATGGAGCAGTCTCTTCTGCTGAGTCAGGAAAAAGTGAGGGAATGTTAAGAGCCTCAGGCATTGCTCTCAGTCTGTCGTACCTATCCTTCAGTGATTCAAGAAGTTTAGGTACCACTACATTGTTCTTTTTGTCAATGATAGAACGAAGCTCATCAAGCTCAGTGATGCCAAAGTCAGCAAACTTGAAAGGCTTATGGATGTCAAGTATTCTTTTATCACGTCCCCTGAAGATGGTGACCATTGTAGGATCGGTGTTTCTGTGGATTTGAATGTCAGTGATGGTTTCAGGTCTTAACCTTTCTTTCATCACCCAAGTATACTTTTTGATCCTGTGTTTTCTGATTTGAGCGTCCTTCCTGAGCTTGTTTTCCCTTTCCTTTTTGAGAGCATTTAGCTCTTCTTCCTGAGCCTTTTTAAAGGCTGCACCAACTTGTACTGTTGCTAGTGCCTCAGTATTCAACCCAATCTTTTCAGCTTCCTCATGAACAGCCTAAATGAGAACATGCTTGCTCATTCTCTCTTCTTCAGCCACATTTAGTAGTGTCTCAGTCCTTTCCATGTGAGCTTGAATTTCGTCATGAGTGAGATGATGTACTACTCCATTGATTTCAAACGGGACTCTGATAGGTGCATCAGGGTCAAATCTGACCAAGGTTGAGGCTGGCTTGAGCTCAATTTCAGGACTAGAGGTGGTAGCAATACTTTTGCCTCTGTCCTGTCCGAGAGTAGAGGAGACTGGTTCCTCCTGTGGTAGAACTTCAGTGATTGGAGTTGCTTCAGTGACATGCTCCCCCTCAGTGTGAGAGGGCTGTCCAGCTTCTTGTTCAACAGTATTAGGGGCTTCAGTAGCATTCTCCCCCTCAACATTTGCCTGAGTGTCAGTGATGGCAAGTGTTGGCTGTATTGAAGAAGAAGTAGATGCTCCCTTGAAGGCTTGAAAAATTTTAGTCATCATAGACTTGATCTCCTGAGTATCCTGCTGAATGATGGACACCCTGGAGTCAAGTGCAGCCTGTGCATGTTGAAGAGCTGTCATCCTGGATCCCAAGGTCCATGCCAGAGAAGTAGACCGTTGGGACTGAGCTGTCACTAATTCCTCCATTTTGATGAAGGAAGATTTGAGAGACTCCACAGTAGTGGTGAGACCCTGAAGATTAGAACCCTTCAACAAGTCAAGTAACTCAGTGAGGGCCACTGAGTTTACCTGATACGTCTCAGATGCCTGAAGTAGCTTCCTGGTGAGTTCAGGATCATCCTTGACTGAGTCTTGAACCGACTGAACCCCTACGTTCAGCTGGTTGAGGGTTATCAAAAACTGATTCAGGCGAGTGATCATTTGTGTCAGGGAGTGGTTGACCGAGGCATGTTGTTCCCTGACATCTTCATCGAAGTCTTCGACAGCATCTTTGAGATCATGATAGTGAACCGCCTGTTCAGTGTGCATGTCAAAGACCTCATCAATGATCCCCCTATACAAAATGTTAGTAATCTTTTTGATGAATTTGGTGAAGGTCTTCACAGTGAGAGGAGCCTAATCATCTCCTGAGGACTCTGGCTCGGAATGTGTGTCAACATCGTCATGGTTAGAAGATTGAGGAGACTGAGGAATTGGTTCAGGGACTGTCTCCTCAAGCTCCATATCATCTCCGGCCTTGAAGACTTCCTCATCACCGTTGAATTCATCATCAGAGTACAAAACTGCCTGAGCTTCAGCTAGGGACTGAATCTGCAAAGTAAGGTTATCCGGCTCCTCTTCATAAGAAGACTTGCCTTCGTTTTGGCCAGGTTCTGACCCCTCAAATCCGGTAGATTGGGTTTTATCTACCTGGTCCTCAGGGTCAGTTCCCGAGTTATGCGCACCTTCGGGGGTGGTTGTGAGTTCCATATCAGCGGGTGGTATGTGTCCCTCTGAATCTTTGTCCCTCGTGACCCCTTCAGGCACTGATGGGTGTTTCTCAGTACCATCACTAGGAGCCGTGAATGTTGTGTCCCTATCAGCGGGTTGTATGTTTCCCTCTGAGTCTTTGGGATGAGTTTTTGTGCCCTCAGACAAAAGCTTTGATTGACGAATGTCCTCATCAGGCACCTGAGTGGTTATGCCTCCTTTCCAACAGGCTTGTGCTGGCCTGTCGAAGATTTAGGGGCGAGAACTCCCTGTTGCTTGGGTTGTGATTTACCCGAGCCTTTGGCAGGATGTGAATGTTTGTGGGTCCCGTTCTCAGTGGAGTAGTGCTGCCCCACCGAGGGTATAGGACCCCTTACTCCCTGATACTCTGGTTGTGATTTGCCAGAGTCTTTAGCAGGATGTGAAGGTTTAGTTGGTTCCAACCCTACTGACTTGTTTATGCCAGCAGGGCCTTTGAGAACGGGTTCGCCCGAGGATACTGAGTGTGATGTCTCAGTGCCCTCAGTTGGCCTTTGTTTTGTGGCCAAAGATTGGCTGATGATCCTGATGGTGTCAACAATTAGGGTCTGTTGTTGTTGCCCCCTATTGTCAGGCTTAGGGGCAGAGGTCTCAGTGGCGAGTGGCTTGGGTTGAGCTACCTTCCTGGACCCCTGTCCCTTCTTCCTCTTCACCTTTTTGGTGGGAGAGGGAATTGGTGAAACTATGTTGTCACCCTGGATAGCAGTCAGCATGTATGTGGTCAGGGCGACAGGTGTTACCTCATTAGGGTCACGTGAGTAGTTTGCCTTATGTAAGACATCAGGTTCAAAGCCAACACTGTCAGGCTTGATATACTCAGACCCTAGTAGGTCATTTAGGGTACAGGAAATGAATCTAGGGTAAGACATGTGTTTTTGCTTAGACTTCCCACCCAATTTTCCTATGAGGTCCCTGAAGATAATTTCTCCAAGGTCAATCTTTTTACCCTCAATGAGACAGTACACTATCATTGATTGAGTAGTGTTTAGTTGCTCAGTTGAGGACTTATTCCCCCCAAGGACCTGAATTACAAATGTCATCAGGATCCTCCAAGGTGCAGGGAACCATGTTTTGATGATGGGGGCTTTGTTCAATAGGGCCCCTGGAGTAACATCAGGATGATGCTTATCATAGGGCCCTAGTTCTAAGAGGAGTTGTTTAACCTCCTATTCAGTGGGTGGGGCTACAAAAGTCTCAGTGTAGTCAAGGCCAGTGGCTTTGACAAAGGTTTTGTAGTAAAGAATAAGGGACTTAGTCCCATTCTTCACTGAGAACTTGATTTTGGCCTCCTTTAGCGCATCAGGGTTTTCAACCACCGCTGAGCACCAAAATCCCCTCAAGTAGTCATGATAGATGACTGAGGGGGTCTTTGTGAATGTGGTGGTGAGAAAACAGTTTTGTAGGAACTTCACCACATCCCTGTATTCAGGGAACCCTTCAGGGTAGGCAAAGTTCCCCACCACATTATTTTTGGTGAGGTCTACGCTTTCCATTTGGAATTCCACATTGGGTGCGTATTTTATGACCTTTGAAGATGCCATTTTAGTTTGATAAAAAGGTCTGGTTTTGAATAAAGAAGAAGCACACACAGATTTTGAAAGGAAAAGAGTTCTTGAAATAATTTTGCAAGAGTTTTGTTAAGATTTTAAAGCGTGTGTGTGTTCTTCTTTGTGGGGGTATTTATAGGGTGGGAATTAGGGTAGTGATGTTGCAGATACCAAAGGTTTAAATTATTCAACCAAAACGGCATAATAATGTTGGTTTGATATCCGCATTAAATATCACGATTCCCATTATCCCTATTTTCTCTCACATCGTGGGTGAACAGTTGTGCGGCTCTGCAAATAATGCACTTTTGCAGAGAAAGATCATCACAACTTTTGTGTGTGAGGGAGCATTTAATGCTCAGTGGTGTTTGGTGAGAGAGATGTGGGGGCCCAAGGAGTGGATGCCAGTTGTGTAAGTGACATATATTCCTATATTTAATAGGATTCAGTTACCTACCTGGGACATTAACTAACTAAGTACTTAGAGCATTTAGTTAGGGTATTCAATGCCATTTTTCATCCTGAGCCCCCTGAATGAATTTTTATTCAAAAAAAAGTTTTCAGGAAGGGTGTGATCAGGGACCTAGAGAATTTACATCAGGTTGGAACACTTTTGATCAGTTTCCTGATTCTATGACAAACATGCCCAATTCGGCTTTCAATCTTGTGAAAGTGGGTTCATCCAAAGGTTTTGTGATGATATCAGCTAGCTGATATTCAGTGGGGATGAAATGTAATTCAATTTCTCCATTAGTGATGTGGTCCCTGATGAAGTGGTATCTAATGTCAATGTGTTTGGTTCTTTGATGAAGTACTGGATTGTTTGAGATGGCTATGGCACTTGTATTATCACAAAAGATAGGTACCATCTTATACTGAATGCCATAGTCACTCAGTTGGCTCTTCATCCATAGTACATTTGCACAGCATCCTGCAGCAGCCATATATTCAGCTTCAGCTGAGGACATGGCCACTGACTGTTGTTTCTTTGTACTCCAACACACAAGTTTACCACCAAGAAATTGGCAGGATCCTGAAATACTTTTCCTATCCATATTACATCCTGCATAGTCAGAGTCAGTGTACCCTTTGAGATCAAATCCTGAACATTTTGGGTAATACAAACCAATGTTTGGAGTACCCTTCAGGTACCTGATGATTCTCTTGACAACAGTGAGATGTGATTCTTTAGGGTCAGCCTGGTATCTTGCACATAGGTAGACTGAGAATTGGATATCAGGTCTTGAGGCAAGTAAGTACATCAGGGAGCCAATCATTCCTCTGTATTGGGTTTGATTCACTGATTTTCTAGTGAGATCAGGGCCAAGGTTGTTTGGAGGAACCATAGGAGTCTTTACTGAGGAGCAGTCAGTGAGCTCATACTTATTCAGTAGGTTCCTGAGGTAGTTTTCTTGGCAAATGGATATTCCTTTTTCAGTTTGTTTAATTTGGAGTCCAAGAAAGTATGTGAGTTCACCCATCATGCTCATTTCAAACTTTGTGGTCATCGGTTTCTCAAACTGTTTGCAAAGTTTGTAACTTGTTGAGCCAAAGATGATGTCATCAACATATACTTGGACAAGAATGACATCACTCTTTGTTCTGTAGATGAACAGTGTGTTATCAATCTTTCCTCTGACAAACTTGTTTTGGATCAGGAAAGCTGAAAGAGTTTCATACCATGTCATGGGTGCTTGTTTCAGTCCATAAAGGGCTTTGTTAAGCTTGTAGATATGGTTGGGGTATTCACTACTTTCGAAACCAAGAGGCTATTGCACATAAACATCTTCTTTGATGTTACCATTCAGGAATGCACTTTTAACATCCATTTGGTAAACTTTAAAATTCAGGTAAGTTGCATAGGCAAGGAAGATCCTGATGGCTTCCATTCTAGCAACAGGTGCAAAGGTTTCCTCATAGTCTATACCTTCCTATTGATTATATCCTTTGGCAACCAGTCTTGCTTTGTTTTTGATGACTGTGCCATTCTCATCGGTCTTGTTTTTAAAGACCCATTTCATACCAATGATTAAAACACCCTGGGGGCATTCAACAAGGGTCATGACATCATTTCTGTCAAATTGTTCCAATTCATCTCTCATGGCCTGAACCCAACTTTCATAAGTCAGGGCTTCTTTGACATTTTTAAGCTCAATCTCTAAGAGATAGTCAGCATGAAGACATATATTGGCAGTGGCGGCCTTGAGTTTAGCAGCCTTGCTTCTTGTGAGCATGCCTTCAGTGGGTTCACCAATGATGTTCACAAGCTCAATGATTTTGGATCTAGTCCAGCTATCCTGAGGTTTGGGATAAGAATTTGAGCTTGAAGGAGCCTGATTGGGTTCAGACTCAGGAACATGAGGTGACTCATCATCATGTGCTTCAGTGACTTCTGTAGGAATAATTTGTTCTGAGGGTTCCTAAACAATTTGTTCAGTGGTTTCAGTCTCATTTGAGACAGGCTGAGTTTCAATGAACTCACTGATAGGTTGTTGGGGTAGGTTGTGAGGGATGATGTAATAGGAGACATCAGCATCAGCTTGGTATTGGGTTGAGGGATTGTTCTCAGGATGATACTCATCAGGAGGATATCTTGATGAGTCATCAATACCAATTTCTTCTACTGAGGAATTTGAGAACCTGATGGATTCAGTGCTCTCATCAACAGTAATGTGATAAGTTTCCTCAGTTTGTTGTCTCCTTGTGTTGAACACCCTGAAGGCTTTAGAAACCAGGGAATATCCCAGGAAGTATCCATTATCAGCTTTGGCATCAAATTTACCCAAGTGATCCTTGTGATTATGTATAAACACAGGACACCCAAATACATGAAAGTAGCTGATGTCAGGAATCCTTCCTTTGAATATCTCATAAGGAGTCTTATTATGCCTTTTCACAATGATTGACCTATTTTGAGTGTAGCAGGCTGTTTTAACTGCCTCAGTCCAAAAATGTTTTGAGAGGACTGAGCCATTTAACATTGTTCTTGCTGCCTCAATGAGTGTTCTATTTCTCCTTTTAGCTACTCCATTTTGTTCAGGAGTATAGGGAGAAGTGAAATTTTGAGAAATTTCCTTTCTCATCACAAAAACACTCAAGGTCTTGGTTTTTGAATTCAGTGCCATTTTCAGTCCTGATCTGTTTAACTTTGACATCATTTTGATTTTCAACGTTCCTGACAAATGACATGATGGTTTCAGCTGCCTGACTCTTTTTGGTCAGGAAGTAAACCCAAGTATATCTTGAGTATTCATCCACTATGACCAGAGTATACTTCTCATGGTAAATGGACATTGGACTGACAGGTCCAAAAAGGTCCATATGAAGAAGATGTAGGCAGCTTTTGATGGAAAAGGTTTGTTTGGTTTTGAATGATGCCCTGTGGTGTTTTCCTTTTTCACAAGCAGAACAAGGCTTGTCTTTGGTATACACCAGGGATGGAAGGCCCAGAACTTTGTTCTGTTTGGCCAGGTTGTTGATGCTCTTGAAGTTGAGATGAGAGAGTCTCCTATGCCATAGCCAGTTGATTGTCTCACTTGCCTTTGAGAATAGACAAGTCCCATTCTGAGTCAGGGATGACATGTCAAGGACATATACATCATCCCTCCTGGGGGCAACCAACACAACTTCCTTATTGGCATTAAAGATGGTCCCTCTCTTGTCATCAAACTGAACTATGTATTTGGCATCACATAGTTGGGAAACACTTATTAGGTTGTACTTGAGACCATTAACATAAGTTATTCTTGTAAAAACTATACCATTGCAGTTTACTAAACCATAACCTTCAGTGGGAGCTGATGAGTTATCACCAAATACAACTTTGGGTCCTGGTTCTTCCACATATTTGTGCAGAAAACTTTTCACACCAGTCATACTTCTGGAGCATCCACTGTCTAGATGCCAAGTAGGATCCTTGATGTGTTTCTGCACAAACAGTAAACTGGGTTAGTTTTTCTTGTTGACCCACTTTCTAGTGGGCTTAGTCCTCAGGGACTTTTTGAACTCAGTTAATGAGTCATGGTCTGAAGTTGTGTGACCTGAGCATCCACATGTTTTACATTTTGTGGAGGTTGATGCCTCAGGTGACTGAGAAGTGTTGGTCTGGTTTTTCCTTCTGGACTGAATAACTTTGTCATGTCCCCTGGTTTCATGGGAGGGATCTCCACATATGTCACGGCAATCTTTCATCATACAATCATCAGGAAGATGATCATTGAAACCACAGTGAGGACATGGCGAGAAAGGCTTAGCCTTCAGTCTTTGTTTGGAAGGTGTGGCATACAGATATCCTTGGTTTTTGTATAGACCTCTTGCTTTTAAAGAAGCAGTGTGGGGGATGTGATTACAAGTTCTGTGGTCCTCTTGTTTGCATATCATACAAAACAGGACTCTGTAGCATTTATCAGTGTTGTGATTTGGATAATTGCACAGTTCACATCTTCCTGAGGGTCTGGGTGTGGTTTTTGGTTTGGAAGAACTTGAGGGTATTGAGGGCTTTGTAGATTTTGAGTCAGAGTTTTTCTCAGTAGACTCAATTTTCTCACTCAGCATCCTGAAAAGTTCAGCAAGCTGATCAACCTTTGAATCAATGCTTTCATGCTTCACTTCAGTGGGTACTGAAGGTTTTTGGTATTCAGTGGGTGCAGTAGTAGGCCTTTTCAGTATATTCTTTCCTAAACCTGATTTCTCTTTGGGAGAATGTGGTTGATAGACTAATGGTGCAAGGTCAGAATTGGGTTCAGCTCCCTGAAGATGTTTCAGTGGAGGGAGTGGTGAATCAGACTTAGACTCAGTGATGGACTTAGTAGGACTAAGTTCATCAGTGACTCCTAGCAGCTCCTTGATAGCCTGACTTTCAGGCTCCAGGATTCTTCCAGTATTAAAATTTGGCATTTTACTGTCAGGATTGTTTCTTTCAATCCAATCACTGGGTTTAGGAGCAAGTTCTTTGCTAGAGAGTATGTTAGTTGACAGAAAAGTTGTTGAATGACTACTCTCCCCAGAAACTTCAGTGAGTTGATCATCACCCAAACCAGCCTTTTTGGAGCTGGGTGAGAGACTCAGTGTTTCATAAAGTTTGGGGTTTTTCTGAGTCCATTTCCAAATAGTTTCCTTTTCTTTCTTAAGTTCTTCCTGAAGAGATTGATTTTGTTTTACTAGTTCAGAGTTTTGAATTTGAAGTATAACACTTTCAAGCTTGGCTTGTTTTAAAGCAAGTAGTTCATCTCTACTATGATTTAATTCAAAACTCAGTTTGTTAAATTTTGAAAACAAGTTAAGTCTTTGCTCTTCAACATACTTAAGATCAACATTAATATAATCTAAGTAAGATTTCCAATCATCATCATCATCCATAGAAAGTAAAAGATTTACCTTCCTCATAGTGATGTTAACCCATTCACCATTTCTTGCATGACTCTTCCCCACAGCAAGCTTGTTGTCATCTGATAGGGCCATCAGGGCACTGATGTGAACTTCATCATCATCAGAGGACACTTCAACCTCATCCCAGTCATATGTTTCAGCAACAAGCCCTTTGTTCTTGGCTTGAGAAGGCTTTGGAGCCTGAGGAGGCTGAGAGACTGTTGAGGATGATTCAAGAAGGGCAAGTTTAGCTTTTGCCTTTCTATACTTGGCTTCAAAGTCAATTTGAGGGACTTTTTCAAATCTTTGACTAGACTGAAGCATCTTTGGTTGAAATTTGCTGGGGCCTGAAAAAGAGTTATTTCCTGAAAATTTGAAGGATGGTTCTGAGGTTGTTTTTGAAAAACAATCTTTAGCAAAATGGCCCATTTTGCCACATTTAATGCATTCAGTGTTATCATTTGCTTTTGAAGGGAATTTGTTTTTCTTAAAAAACCTTTTTGAATTAGCAAGGAGTGCTCTTTCATGAAATTCAATTTGAAGATCGTTTAGGTACTCCTCACTGGTTCTTTGGTCAACCTCATCATCAGATCCATCCTGAAAATCCTGCACAACACCTTTTGAATAGAAAGTAGTTGATATAGGTGAAATTGTCAAGGCCTTTTTGGTCTCCTGAGCTTTACCAGGGTATCTCCTGGTGATAAGATTGTCCTCATAGACAAACTTCCCATAGATGGCAGGGAGCTCAAGGTTCTGAATGTGGTTTGCATTTCTCAATCCCTGAGAGAAGTTTAACCACTTCTCAGGGAGACTGTTGACAAAACCAACATTGATCTCATGTTTTGACAGTAATTGGTCAGCTCATTCAGGAGGGTCTTATACCGAGTATAAGTCTCAGAGAGACTTTCAGAATCCTTGGCCCTGAAGGTATTAAATTCAAGCTTCAGGTCCATGATTCTATTCTCTTTGGTATCAGAAGGCCCTTTATAGCTATGAACCAGGTCAGTCCATGTCTGCTGGGCAGTGGGACAGTTGATCACTGATTCGATTATATCATTAGGAAGGCATGATATAATGATGCTTTTCAGGCGCTGGTCTTGATTGACCACCCTCCTTTCATCTGGGGTCCACTGAGCTTCAGGTTTAATTAAACCTTGGGCAGTTGTTGGGACATATGGATCATCATTAATCAACTTAATGTAATATGGTTCCATCCCAGTTAAGTAGCAAAGCATTCGCTTTTTCCACTTATTAAATTTGCCAACTTCTAGTCGAGGGGCAGTTGCTGAATAACTTCCACCCTTTTTGTCGACAAGTTGGGGAACATCTATGTCAGTTATAGTGGGATCTTGATTTTAAAAACTTGAGCACTCTTAAGTTTTGAAAATAGGTTTAAGTTTTACAAATCAGAGGCTCTGATACCACTTGTTGGTCCCTTTTACTTGGTTAACAATAACTACAAAGCTAAAGTAACCAAGTTGTATGACTTTAAACAAAGATGTATAGAATGATTAACAATAAAGTAACGTAAATATAAGAAACAATATTTTTCAACATTTAATTCTTTATTAGAAGTTAATCAAAAAGAATCGTACCCTAGTGTTTGCGGAATAACACTTGGGATTGAAAACGACAAGTATGGTATTGACTCCTCACTAAACTCAAACAATGTTGAGTGACAACTTTCAGGACCCACTGAGCAATCTCAGGGGTTATGTTGTTCTTTGGAGGAGTAAAAGTGGTTTGTGAATGCTTTGCATTAATTGCACAAACTTGTCAACTTTTACTCCTCTTTTACGCTACATATTTATACACAAATGTGAACAACCCTATTATACAATGGACCTAAGTGTTCCTCAATAAAATCTTGATAGATTTTATTCTCTGGAAAGGGAAACTTCTTTGGGTTAAGTCCAAAAGGCACTTTCTGATGACAGCCTAGTTTTAACCATTTGAGGAAAGTTTGACCTTAAAGTGATAAAGCACTTTAGTGAAACAGATCAAACTTTCCCGCCCAGTCCCGCCAAAACTTCAGTCTTCAAGTCATTAGTCTTTAGTACCATGAAGTTGTTGAGGAGTCTTGGGGTTCAGTGAGTTATTGTCATCCTCATTGAACCCATCACCTTCTTCTTGGCTTAGATCACACTTCACTAAGATCCGCCACACTGAATGGAGAACCTTTCTTCTTAGGCTCGGTCTAAGCATCCTGAAGATGACTCACTGAGTTACTGTTCACTCAGTGACTTGTTTACACTTAGGTTATTTTACGTTCAAATCTTTGTAAGAAGAAGATTGGGGAATTCAGTGACCCAACAGTTAGGAACTTTCCTGGCGAGTTAGGAACAATTTCTAGCGAGTTAGGAACTTTTCTAGCGAGTTAGGAAGTTTTTCTGGCGAGTTAGGAACTTTTCTAGCGAGTTAGAAATTTTTTCTGGCGTGTTAGGAACATTTTCTAGCGAGCTAGGAACTTTTCTAGCGAGTTAGGAACTTTTCTAGCGAGTTAGGAAGTTTTTCTAGCGAGTTAGGAACTTTTCTAGCGAGTTAGGAATTTTTTCTAACGAGTTAGGAACTTTTCTAGCGAGTTAGGAACTTTTCTGGCGAGTTAGGAACTTTTCTGGCGAATTAGGAATTTTCCTGGCAAATTAGGAACTTTTCTGGCGAGTGACGAATTTTTCTAGCAAGTTAAGAATTTTTGTGGCGAGTTAGCCTTAACATTCCTTATAGTTTATCTAGTAAGGATTATTCTTGAATACTTCAAGCGGAAACTATACTTCGTGGAACTTAAATCTTACGAGTTAGCAAAACTCCAACTTTTGTGCGTGTTACAAGTTCCAGCAACTCACCCGTTCACCAAAAACACACATGATATCATTTGTCTACACTTAATAGAAGATGATTCATTTCATTGTTTCATAAACTTAATACCAATGTATCCCGCTTCAAAACACACCACGTATTGCTTAAAAGATCCTAATCAAGAAATCATAATCAAATGACAACGGCTAGTATCGGATTTTTGTGACTACGGAGTTTTTGTACGATATTGCTTATTTGGGTTTAAAGTTCATTTCACGGGCATGTGTACTTATTTATCTCAAAGTCAAGAGGTTGGATGGATGCCTGACTTTCATAGATACTTGTTTGGGCATACACTGATAGTGATTAAGACTTGGATTATCTAGTTATACCTGATGTATGGAGTTACATTGTAGTACTCACGAGTTATAGCTATCACTTTAAGGAGTTACGTTGTAGTACTCAGTGTCACATGAAGTTGTGGAGATTCCAAGAGGTGGATATTTCATATACTGTTTGATTGGTTTGGGTATATGACACTACCTATGCTTTAAGGAGTTACGTTGTGGTGCTCAGGATAGGTTCTTAGTCACACTTTCGTACAAGATTAAGTCACATATCTATGAGATGTTTACTTCATTCTCAGATTGGTTATATTGGGTTGTCTCCATACAGTGGTCATTTACTAGCTGGTTGGATTTTGAAGAAGTCGCTTATAGGTTGAAGAGAAGAGATGAGATTGTAGGAAAAAGAGAGTCATATCTTATCAACATGTTCTCACAAAATTATGCCGTCATGGGTTATATCTTGCATCAGAAGTGTAAAGTAAAGGTAATTTATGGCATGTACACTACACTATGATGATTCCGATACCTCGCAACCATCAGGAGGGAGAAGAACATGCCAAAAGAAGTAGTGTTTCGTCTTCAGTGATTGGATTGACTGAGAGAATTGTGCTTAACATCGTGAATGGAGAAGTAGTGTGTGTACATAAGGGCTTATCACTAACTTGGATGCATGTTATGTGAGTTATGTTGTTATGCTGCTACCCGAACGACAACCATGTTCCTACACTTTTGAATCTACTTTATTCGCTGCGTGATGAAAAGAGAGTTGTCGGTTCAGGAGGGAGCAGGAAAAAGAATAAAGGCTCACTAGTTAGGAGGGAGTAATAACCTAACTAGACCATTACAGTTGAAGTTCAGAGCTACAAAGACCTTTGCAGTCAGTGTCAAAGATCATACGCCGAGATCGTCGGAAGAGAGAACTTCAAGTCTGCCTCAGTATCTAGACTACAGAGACTCTGCGCTTCAACAACGTCAACATAGTTTACTATTGTTGTAATTTACATTGTTTATGTATTTATAGGTCTCATTGTAACCATTCACGTGTGACGATATCTTGGAGGGAGATTGTTAGCCTCGCTTTTTTATAAAGATAACGTCACACAAGTGAATTGGACTAGATTAGAAACTACAAGGACTACTATTGTCAAGTAGGCAAACATGTAGTGTTAGGAGCCTATAAATACCCCTCATGACTCTCCATGAGGGGTGTGGGAAAGTATGTGTAAAGTTTCACTTCATTTCATATTTAATAAACACATAGTTCTTCACCTTTCTCTCTCTAGAACCATGATATATTTCGATCAACCTCAACCTCTGGAACGTGTTTCTTGGTCATAACATGTAACTACTAATGAGGCCATGTTAGGAGCTAGTAGTCGGCTCGACATAGGAAGAGGTAGAAGCTTATAGAGTTAGGGAAGATCGTACACGGTCCTACGAATGGTATTAAGGAATATAACCCGTCATCCATGCAATTGTAACAAACAATCAACCTGTAAAAGATAGCTAGGGAGTAGTGAAATCTAAGTAAACACATTTTCTCTCATTATTGTTTCCACCACAATTTAGTTTAAGTTTAGTTTATTTTATTTTGATTGCATCTTTAGTTATTTGGGTTAGTTGATTAGCAACTAATTCCGCCCACTCCTTCCAAAACCTAGATTTTTACTTGCTTTCATTTAAAATATAAAAATACAAAAAGAATCATCCCTCATCTCTAGACCTAGTTTTAGTGACTTTTAACCCTAGCGAACACTATTCTTTGAGTTGAACGATCAATCCCCCGGTACTTGTCACTATGCTATACTACAACGAACAGGGACACTTCCTGGTGGGGATTGCAAGCTTCTCAAGATCCCTTGAGAGGTAAAACCTTTTGCAAGGGCGCAATTCCATGCATCAAGTTTTTGGCGCCGCAGCCCGGGGAATAGTTATTGTCTAGGTTAAAATTTCTTTTTATTAGGTCTACTTGCTAGATTCCTTTCTAGTAAGATTTTTATTTTATTTTTATAGGTTTCTTTAGTCTATCTTTTTCTTCGTTCATTTGTTCGTAACCTTTGCCATCCGCCATCATGGTAAATGAAGATCTTTCTAATCTTAGAATCACCAGAAGTCGTAGTTCCTTAAGAAATCTTATCCCTCCCTATGCAGAACCTGAAAGGGAAATGCGTAGGCCAAGGCAATCTCTTCCAACACCCAAACCATCCGGCACAGCCATCAACTTTGATGAAGCCCTTTCTGAAGAAGATTCAGATCATCACCTTACACCCCCTAGCTCCCAGTCCAGTCACGATATGGACACTCCTGAAATTCCCACACCTAAGCGCCTTAAGGATTATTCCTCCCCGAACCCTCACGGCTTCTCAAATGCCATTGTCTTTCCAAATGAATGTACCAATGAGGTCTTCCATGCAAATGATGTTTGGCTTGTCCAAAGTGTATGAAAGTTTCGCGGATTGCGAACCGATGATCCAATTCAACATATTAGGGATTTCTTAAAGATAGTGGACACCCTCCATGCGGATGGGGCCACTAGACATATCCCGACTATGGTTCTTTCCTTTTACCCTTCAAGAAAAATCCAAGGATTGGTACGATAAACTTCCTTCTGAGTCCATTTTTACATGGGAACAACTTATCTCTAAGTGTTATGAGAAATTCTTCCCTGCAGGAAAAACCTCAGTGTTTAGGGATAGGATCCTCCGTTTCCATATGGGAAAAGACGAACCCATATATAGAACATGGATTAGATTCTAGGATCTAATAAGGCAAGTTCCCCATCATGGCATCGAACTTTGGCTTCTTGTCCAAATCTTCTATGACAACATCTCCCAAAATGACGAGAATGGAATCAATAATTCGATAAAAGGGAAAATAGCCAATCTAAGCACCGAGGAAGGGTGGAATAAGATTGAGGAATATGCTCAAGATCAAGACGATACCTGGGATGAACCCGATTTGACTATGAGTATATCCAAAATCATGCAAATACCCTCATCTGAGAATCGGCTAAGGAAGCTTCACGAGAGGGTATCATACCTAGCAGGGTCGCAAACAGCTAAACAATTATCAAACCCATACTTGATTTGCGACCACTGTGGGGGCCCGCATAAAGTAGAGGAATGCGGAGAAGAAACCACTACCGAACGTGCATACCTGTCAAGCCATGACATTCTCGATGATCCTTCCCTGTTAAATTTCTACCAAAACGATGATTTTACCCCTTGGGGAAATCTTATAAGAAAAGAGGAGGGAGAGAAAGGCCCTGACTTGAAAATCAGGAGCACTTTTGAGGATGATCTTGGACATTTCACCCATGAAAAAAGCTTACAATTGAAAGGGCTTGACGAGCTCATCACCGAACAACAAAATGACATGGAAAAATGGTTCCAAGAGCTCAATGCCACCCTTGATGGCCATAACAAGCCTCAAATAAGCCAAAAGACCCCTTACTCGCGATTACTACTCGAGCTAGAACAACAACCAAGGACCCTCCTTATCTGAACCAACACCCCATTGTTGTTGAGCCAGACATTCCTCACATGGAAGAAGGTGATGTGAGCAATGAGACTCCCGAGCAACCCCCTCAGGTGACCTCCTCTCCACTTGCTCTACCCAACCAACCTGTGAAAGTCCCATTTCTGTCCCGCCTCAAGAATCAAAAGATTGAGAATGATAATAAAAGATTCTTATCATATCTAAAGGATTCGGTGGTCACCATACCCCTCCTTGATGCCCGCTACCATATGCCCAAGTATAGCACATACTTCAAGAGATTACTTGCCAACCGAAAGAGACTCGAAGGTCTTGTAACTCTAGGAGAGGAATGCTCGGTGGTGACCCAACGAGGTCTACCAAAAAAGGTAGACGACCCGGGTAGTTTCACCTTGCCCTGTTCCATAGGATCTCTATCTCTATCGGTAAATAATACTCTAGCTGATTTAGGGGCAAGCATCAACTTCATGCCTTATTCCATGTTCCTCAAATTAGGGTATTCCGGATTGGAGAAAACCCGTATGAACATCCAACTAGCTGATAGATCAGTCAAATACGCCTTAGGGATATGCGAGAACGTGCTAGTTAAAGTTGGGAAGTTCCAATTTATGTTTGACTTTGTAATCTTGGAAATGGAGGAGGATGACCTTGTACCCATCATCTTAGGAAGACCATTTCTTGCCACTGCTCATGCTGTCATTGATGTTCATGATTGCAAGTTAACTCTGCGAGTAGGAACCGACAACTTAAACTTTGATATTAAGGATTCAATGGACCTTTCTCTCGACGCAGCTAACCGGCTATATTTCATTGGAGAGGTCGATGAATTAACCGATGTCATTGACAACTGTGTTGATGAACAAATCAAAGAAGGCTGGTTGCGGGATGAAGCTTTCCTTTCCATAATTGAGAAGGAGAAGGCAGAAAGGGTTAGCGCAGTATCCTTCTATCTTGGACAAGGAGCCACTGAACCACTCGAGCTTCGTAAACTCGAAAACAAACTGAAACCCTCCATCGTCGAACCACCTAAGCTAGAAATCAAGGAACTCCCAAACCACTTAGAATATGCTTTCCTACAAGGAGATCAATTGCCAGTAATCATAAATTCCTCCTTGGAAGATGAGCAAAAAGATAAACTCTTAGGAGTTTTGAAGAAATATAAGGGAGTCATTGCATGGAGTGTAGCCGACATTAAGGGGATTGACTTGACCTTTTGTACACACAAGATTCTTATGGAAGAAGATTATAAACCAGCTGTGCAACCCCAGAGGTGAGTAAATCCAAATATTAAGGAAGTGGTAAAAAAGGAAGTCATCAAACTCTTGGATGCAGGGCTGATCTACCCAATTTCAGATAGTCCGTGGGTTAGCCCTGTACATGTCGTACCAAAGAAAGGAGGGATGACTGTGGTGAAAAATGACAAAGGTGAATTGGTGCCCCAAAGGACAATCACTGGCTGGTGTGTGTGCATTGATTATAGAAAGCTAAATGATGCCACTCGAAAGGATCACTTCCCTCTCCCATTCATAGACCAAATGTTGGAAAGATTAGCAGGACATGAGTACTACTGTTTCTTGGATGGATTCTCAGGGTATTTCCAAATCCCCATAGCCCCTGAGGATCAAGAAAAAACCACGTTTACTTGCCCATATGGAACATTCACCTATAAGAGAATGCCTTTCAGGTTATGTAACGCTCCCGCAACTTTTCAGCGATGTATGACCGCAATCTTTCATGAGTTAATGGAAGACAGCATGGAAGTCTTCATCGATGATTTCTCGGTCTTTGGAAACTCTTTCGATTGTTGTCTCGCTAACCTCGAAAAAATGCTCAAACGTTGTGAGGAAACCAACTTGGTCCTAAAGTGGGAAAAATGCCATTTTATGGTAAAAGAAGGGATTGTGCTTGGACACAAAGTCTCTGGAAATGGAATCGAGGTGGACAAAGCAAAAATTGAAGCTATTTCCAAGCTACCCTATCCAACTACAGTCAAGGCAATACGTAGCTTCTTGGGTCATGCCGGTTTCTATAGGAGATTCATTAAAGACTTCTCTAAAATAGCTCGACCAATGACTTAGTTGCTTGTAAAGGATGCCCCCTTCGATTTCTCTCAAGAATGCAAGGATGCATTCGATCAGCTGAATCAGGAACTCATGCAAGCCCCAATTATGGTTACACCTAATTAGGAATTGCCCTTCGAAATCATGTGCGATGCAAGCGACTATGCTGTTGGACCAGTATTGGGCCAAAGGCTTAACAAACACTTCCAACCAATATACTATGCTAGCAAAACTATGAATCCTGCTCAAGAAAACTACTCTACTACTAAAAAGGAGATATTAGCCGTAGTATTCGCTTTTGATAAATTTCGCCAATATCTGGTCCTTTCAAAAATGGTCGTCTTTACAGATCATTCGGCTCTTCGATACCTCTTTGCTAAGCAAGATGCTAAACCTCGACTAATTCGGTGGATTTTATTGTTACAAGAGTTTGATGTTGAAATCCGTGATAAGAAGGGGGCAGAGAATTTAGCTGTTGATCACCTCTCTCGTCTCGAAAATCCCTGTCTTAATGAATTTGACAAGAGTAAGATTCGGGATTCATTTCCTGAAGAGCAGCTCATGTCAATAAATGATTCTGAGCCATGGTACGCAGATTATGCTAACTATCTGGCGAGTAGAATTATTCCTGAACACTTGAACAGACACGAAAGGAAAAGGTTCTTTACCTAATTAAAATACTACTTTTGGGATGAACCTTTCCTGTTCCGAAGATGTCCTGATCAAGTAATCAGGCGCCGTGTTTCGGAAAAAGAGGCCATGAAGATAATGAAAGAATGTCATTCAGGGCCCTCAGAGGGGGCATCATGGGATGAACACCACTGCACGAAAAATTTTCAATGTAGGATTCTATTGGCCTACAATATTTCCTGATGTAAAGGGGATGATACAAGCATGTGATGCATGTCAACGAGCTGGGAATATATCAAAAAGGGATGAAGCCCCTCAGAATTTTATACAAGTTTGTGAGGTTTTTTATGTTTGGGGAATAGATTTTATGGGCCCATTCCCGTCTTCAAGGGGAACGAATACATCTTAGTGGCCATTGATTATGTTTCAAAATGGGTAGAAGCACAAGCCCTTAGGACCAAATATGCTAGGGTAGTTATTCATTTCTTAAAGAAATTGTTTGCTAGGTTTGGCATTCCTAAAGCTCTCATTAGTGACAGGGGAACCCATTTTTGCAACACACAAATGGAGAAGGTCATGAAACGAAATGGGGTCTTCCACTGATTCTCCACCGATTACCACCCTCAAACCAACGGTCAAGTTAAAAACACCAATAGAGCGATTAAGAGAATACTCGGAAAGATGGTCAATCTGAACAGAAAGGATTGGTCATTTAAACTCGAAGAGGCTCTATGGGCATTCCGAACTGCCTACAAAACACCTATTGGGACGACCCCATTCCGCATGGTTTATGGAAGGCGTGTCACCTTCCAGTAGAGCTGGAACACAAGGCATATTGGGCACTTAAGATATGTAATTTAGACTATACGGTCGCAGTAACGAATAGGTTCTTACAGCTCCAGGAGCTTGATGAATTAAGACTGGAAGCGTATGAATCCTCTGTCACCTATAAAGAAAGGGTAAAAAGATGGCATGACCAACGAATTAAGAGACCCAAGGAGTTTTCAGAAGGAGACAAATTTCTATTGTATAACTCCTGTTTAAGGTTATTTCCAGGGAAACTTAAATCCAGATGGTATGGACCTTTTACCATGAAAAGTTCCTCTAAAACCGGAGCCGTTGTGTTAATGGACGATGAGAGTAGAGAATTCACGGTGAACATACAACGCGTTAAGCATTATCAAGAAATGGTAATGAAATGATCAATGAGGAGGACATAACATTTGATGACGAGGTCACGTAATAGCCCATGACTTTGAGTCTAGCTACAAGACTCGTAAATAAAGAAAAGCGCTTCTTGGGAGGCAACCCATGTTTTATTTGTTTTGTTTGATTGTTTGTTTGTTTGATTTTATTTGTTTTCGTATGCATGCTTTATTTTTATTGTTTGTGGATCATGATTCATACTAAATTGTGAAAATGCTTTACTTTGTTGTTTGTCTTAACTTCATAAAAAGGTATTTCGCAAAAGATAAGTGTAAGGGAAACCTAAATTTGTTTCTAAGAACGGAAATTGGACATGAACCACAATAATATTAAATGAACATGTATATTAGTATTTGTTTGAGTCAAATGCTTGTATCGAGTCATAATGATGTTTTACAGGATTTTCCAGGAATTAAGGCGTAAGTCTTTCCAGAAATTTTCTGGAAACTTAACATAAGATTTCTGTCAGAACACTCTGACGACGTCAGAATTATAACCTGACGGCGTCAGGTGTAAAATTCTGGAAATTTTGCAAGTTTTGTTTTTCTAACAGAGTCTTAAAGTTTTAGTTAATTCTTTAGTTTTATAAATTCCAGGAAATCTGCAAACATTCATTCCACAAGCATTATATCCTTATATATAGATAGATTGCCGCCGATTTTATGCGAGGTTGTCATGATTGTTTTCTCAGGTTTAACAGGTTATATTGGACAAGAAGATGATTTATTATTTCGGAAGTGAAGCTTTCAACGTTCATTTTATTGGAGGAGGATTTAACCATGTTATCCATTTATCCACACCGAACGAATCAGGGGAGTATTTGTTTTCATTCTTTTAGCTTATTTACTTTTACATCTTTTTATTGAACATTGGGGACAATGTTCAGCCTAAGTGTAAGGGGAGGGTAAATGATGATACCTTAGTGAATACAATTACGCTTGAGTTTGTTTGTTTAATAGTAGGTGTGTAATAAAACTAAGAGAAATACTTGTTAGGGCAATTTTAGCGCCAAATTTAAAATTTTTTACAACATTTAGGAGTGAAGCTTTAGCCTTAATGAGCGTCTCATGGATAGGAGTTGTATGACTAGCACAAAAACCGTACCATTCAAAAAAAATTTCCACCAAAATATGTGAGGTTCGCCTTTAAATTTGCTAGGAAAAGCATTCATTATTAGTGCTCATGAGTGTACCGGTAATACTTAGATTCTAGAATTTGCGTTAGTGATGCATCTCGATACCGCTAGTGAGACTACATTCGTGTAGTAGGATTTACTACATCATAAGAGGCATTAGGATCACCCTTGTGTTAAACCCGTATCATAATTACTTGACCAATGAAGTCATAATTACTTGACTAGTAAGTCAATTAATTCTCCCACACCTTTGCGCTGTACTCATTTTTAGTACACGATACCCCTAGTATACCCCTTCGAGCCTATCTTTTTCGTTTCTAACTTTAAGCATTTTACTTAAAGGAAGAATTTGTTTACAATCCACCCAAAATGTGCAACCAAATCGCCTTAGCCTTCCGTGTATGCACTAATCTTTAGTGCATTATTGTTATTTGTTTAAACCCTTAGTTAATTGTCTAATTGATTACATGGTTGCTAAGTCGAATCATATCTTGTACCGATTGTTTTGGGACGATTGGGACTCATGGGTAAAGTACTATTGTTATGGAGTAATGGGGAAGAACATCAAATATTACCCCCATATGTGCATTAATCTTAAAAAGTACTTCAAGTGTTTTGATTATCTTGATTCGAGTCATTAGAATAGTTCATTGTAAAGTATGTAAAAGTTCAAGTGTAAGGGAATGCAAATTCCCTATGATGTATTATTTTGGATGGAAGGGCAAGAGTGTATGCAAAAAAAAAAAAAAAAAAAAAAAAAAAAAAAAAAAAAAAAAAAAAACGAGAAAAAACATACGGACTACCATCCCGTTTCCTTTTAGGTTTATTTTATGTTTTGATTAGTTTGTGATTAGCTTAAGTCGAGTCGAGTCTTGGCTTAGCAACGCCACATTGTACATGTAATTAACCAAGATGATTAACTCGCCACCAGTAAAGATTGCCTTTATCCAACAAAACCGTGTTTATCCTATCCCTACACCTCACGTTATAACCCTTTAAAAGACCTCTTTGATAGTTTATCCTAGGTGCTTACGCCAAGTGGTGGAGGTTTGATCCTTTCCCAAGCCTATGGTAATCTATTTGCTATGACAGGTAGTGAGAGATGTTTTCCGTTTCCATATTGTGATATATACTTTATTACACCCGAGAGATGTGAGTATCTAAACACTATTTGTGAGGTGCTAGTGTATAATTTCCGGGCTTGTTTTTGGTTAAAGTGGAATGATTATTTGTTGTAATTACTTTTATATTAGTGTTAAATGACCCCTAACTTGTATTTTGATTAGAATAAAAGCACATTTGCTTGAGGACAAGCAAATCTCAAGTGTAAGGGTATTTGATGAAGCGAAAAGTGTACCGCTTTTGGGGGGTCATTTAAGGTCAAAGTCAAGATTGTTTGATCAAATATTGCCCTAAATCGTTCCTTTTGTCATTTTAGGTACTTTTGAGAGGAATGTTACAAAAGGAAGCATTTTGGACGCTTTTGGAGCGAAAAAGTGAAGAAAACGACAAAGTCTCAAAACTATGCTGGAAATAGCAATTGACGGCGTCACATGGTGCTAGTGACGGCGTCATGAGTTGAAAAAAGGGGTGGATAAATCATATACACGTGACGCGCCAGAATGTTTTGTGAAGGGATTGTGACGGCGTCACATATTAAATTGTCAAGGCCATCAAGAGTAAATGCAAAGAGTGACGGCCCAGAGTCCATAAAGAGTGACGGCGTCAGTAGTGGATCTAGGCAATACGATTTTACTTTGGTGGCAAGTTAACGGCGTCACACATTACTCTTGACGCTGTCAGGATACAAAATCTATATATAGTTTTCTAGTTTTCATTCATTGTGTGCAGCTTTGAAGGGAGTAAACCCTAGACGAATTTTACAGCCATTTTAAGGGTTTCAACCCTTTGTTTCTTCCATGCTTAATTGAAGATAAGTCCTTTATCAAATCATTCAGTATGTCTATGTGTTGTTTGATTATATCTTACGCTTGTCTTCTCTTTAACATGCTAGGCTAGGTTTTCTTTGTGTTTGATTAGATGTAATGAAACTTAGATATTGATTATGGGTTGGTTGGTTGTTTATAATTGTTGTGGATGAATGAATTCGATGTTAGGCTTAAGAAAACTGGTAGACTTCCAATGGGTAATGATGCGTGGGAATTGCACCAGGCTTTACCTCTCAAGGGATCTTGAGAAGCTTACAACCCCCACCAGGTAGTGTACCTGATCGTTGTAGTATAGTATAGTGACAAGTACCGGGGGATTGATCGTTCAGCTAGGAATAGTGTCTCTAGGATTAGAAAACCTAAATACTAGTTCTAAAGATGAGGGATGATTATTTTTGTATTTTTATATTTTTTAGAAAGCAAGTAAAAATCTCGGGTTTGAAGGATTTGGGCGGAATTAGTTGCTAGTCAACTAACCCAATACTAAAGATGCAATCAAAATAAAATACTAGAAATGAAAATAAACTAAATTAAACTAAGGTTGTGAGCAATAAGTGGAGAAGTTGTGTTTACTTAGATTTCACTACTCCCTAGATATCTTTTACACGTTAATTACTTGTTATAGTTGCGTGGATGATGGATTGTATTCCTTAATACCATTCATGGGGTGGCGCACTTAATTCCCCAATCCTATGAGTGCCTACTTCACTCCTATGTCGAGCCGGCTAAGAAGCTCCTAACATGGGATCATTAGAATTTACTCATGCATTAAATACAACCAATAAAACCTAGTGCACGTCAGTTCATGTTTCCTAAGACGTTCAAGCATGTTACCATTTGGAGATCTGCCAGTTTTCTTAAGCCTAACATCGAAATCATTCATCCAATACAACCATAAACAAGTAACCAACACATAATTAACATCTAGGTTTCATTAGATCCAAGCAAACACAAGATAGATCTAGCCTAGTATGATGGAATTAAGACAAGAACAAGATATAGACAACCAACACATAGACATATTGATTGAATTAAAAGAACACTTATCTTAATTACACATGAAAGGGTTCAAGGGCTGAGAACCCTTGAAAAACCTGTAAAATTCGTACTAAGTTCGGCCTTAGGGTTTCTCCAAAACCTCTCCCTTTTTAATGTAAAAATTAGAAAACTATATATAGGAAATAGGGTCTGACGGCGTCAAGACAAAATCGGTGACGCCGTCATCTCGCCGCCAAAATACTTCTCGGACTGCCTTGATCTACTTTTGACGCCGTCACGTTATAAGATTTTCTAGGCCGTCATGCATTTTACTCTTGACGCCCTACTTCGTGACGCCTTCAATTCTGTACTGGGTCGTCATGGAAATTACTCTTGACGCCGTCAGAAATTCCTTCTTGACGCCGTCACCTACTGTTCCCAGCAAGGAAAATTAAAACTTTGGCGTTTTCTTCACTTTTATGCTCCAAAAACGTCCGAATTGCTTCCTTTTCCAGATTTCTCTCCCAAAGTACCTAAAATCACAAAAGGAACGATTTAGGGCGATATTTGATCAAATAAATTCAATTCCGGGCTTAAATGACCCCCTAAAAATGGTTCATTTTTCGCCTCATCATATACCCTTACACTTGAGATTTGCTTGTCCTCAAGCAAATGCGCTTTTATTCTAGTCAAAATACAAGTTAGGGGCCATTTAACACTAATATAAAAGTAATTAGAACAAATAATCGTTCCACTAAAGACCAAAGACAAGCACGGAGGTCATATACTAGCACCTCATAAATAGTGTTTAGATACTCACATCTCTCGGGTGTAATAAAGTATAAATTACAATATGGAAACGGAAGATATCTCTCACTACCTGTCATAGCAAAATAGATTACCATAGGCTTGGGAAAGGATCAAACCTCCACCACATGGCGTAAGCACCTAGGATAAACTATCAAAGAGGTCTTTTAAAGGGTTGTACTGTTAGGTGTAGGGATATGAAATACACGGTTTTGTTGGATAAAGGAAGTTTTACTGGTGGCGAGCTAACAATCTTGGTTAATTACATGTACAATGTGGCGTTGCTAAGCCAAGACTAGACTCGACTTAAGCTAATAAATGAAAAATAACAAAAACATAAAACAAACATGGAATAAAACGGGATGGTAGTCCGTATGTCTTTTCTCTTTTTCTTTTTCTATATTTTTTTTCTTTTTCTTGATTTTTCGATTTTTTTTTTTTTTTTTTTTTTTTTTTTTTTTGCATACACTCTTACCCTACCATCCAAAATAATACATCATAGGGATTGAGAATTCCCCTTACACTTGAATTTTTACATACTTTACAATAAACTAATCTAATGACTCGAATTAAGATAACCAAAACACTTGGAGCACTTTTAAGATTAACGCACATATGGGGGTAATATATGATGTTCTTCCCCATTACTCCATAAAACAAGTACTTTACCCATAAGTCCCAATCGTCCCAAAACAATATGTACAAGGATATGACTCGACTTAGCAACCATGTAATCAATTAGACAGTTAACTTAAGGTTTAACAAATAACAATAATGCACTAAAAATGAGCGCATACACGGAAGGCTAAGGCGATTTGGGTGTACATTTAAGTGGGGTGTAACAAATTCTTCCTTTAAGTAAAATGCTTAAAGTTAGAAACGAAAAGATAGGCTCGGAGGGGTGTACTAGGGGTTTCGTGTACTAAAAATGAGTACAACGCTAAGGGTGTGGGAAAAATTAGTTGACTTAACTAGCCAAGTAATATGACTTAAATGGTCAAGTAATTATGATACGAGTTTAACACAAGGGTGATCCTAATGCCTCTTATCATGTAGTAAATCCTACCACACGAATGTAGTCTCACTAGCGGTCTCGGGATGCATCACTAACGCAAGTTCTAGAATCTAAATGCTACCGGTACACTCATAAGCACTAATAGTAAATGCTTTTCCTATCAAATCTAAAGGCGAACCTCACATATTTGGGTGGAAAATTTTTCTGAAAGTACGGTTATGTGCTAGTCATACAATCTCCTATCCATGAGACGCTTGCTATGGCTAAAGTTTCACTCCTAAATGTTGTAAAAAATTTTAAATTTGGCGCTAAAATTGCACTAACAAGTATTTCTCATAGTTTTATTACACATCTACTATTAAACAAAACAAACTCAAGCGAAAGTGTACATGTAAGGTATCATCATTTTACCCTCCCCTTACACTTAGGATGAACATTGTCCCCAATGTTCAAGTAAAGAATGTAAAAGTAAAAAAGTAAAAAGAATGAAATCAAATACTCCCCTGATTCGCTCGGTATGGATAATAAGGTGGTAGGTTAAATCTTCCTCCAAGAAAATGAACAATCAAAGCTTCCCTTCCAGAATAATAATCATCTTCTTGTCATACATAACCTGTAAATCCTGAGAAAATAGACAAGACAACCTCGCATAAAATCGGCGGCAACCTATATAAGTTACTAAATCCTAGAAAACAAAATAAGATATAATGCTTGTGGAATGAAGTTTGCAAATTTCCTGGAGATTATAAAACTTAATAATTCACAAAAACCATAAGACTCCGTTAGAAAAACAAAACCGGTAAAATTTCCAGATTTTTACACGTGACGCCGTCAAGATTTAACTCGTGACGCCGTCAGAAGTGACCTGCAGAAATTCTTATGTTAAGTTTCCGGAAAATTTCAGGAAAAACTTGGTCTCACTTCCTGGAAAATCCTGCAAAACTTCATTATGACTCAATACAAGCATTTGACTCAAACAATTACGAATATACATGTTCATTTAATATCGTGGAGAATCATGATCGGTTTGTTTCTTAAAAACATATTTGGGGTTTCCCCTTACACTTATCTTTTGCAAAAATACTTTTAGGTGGAGTTAAGACTAGGCCAAAACAACAAAGTAAAGTATTTCCACTATTTAATTGAGAAACATGATCTACCAACAATAAAAATAAAGCATGCATACGGAAGCAAATAACAATCAAACAAAATAGAGTCACACAAAACATGGGTTGCCTCCCAAGAAGCGCTTTTCTTTATTTACGAGTCTTGTAGCTAGACTCAAGGTCATGGGTTACTACGTGACACGGGTGAGTTCCTCATTGAGGACATCTTTGGGATCAAACTTAGGTTTCAACTTCCTATCGGTTTCCTTAGTATGGTATGACCTTTCAAACTTTTCTCCATCCGGATCATACAAAGTCATCCTCATATGCCATGATCCGTCACCTTCTTTAGGTGGCTTGTCCCACCTCCATTTACACTTGTCTCCCTCTCTTTTCCACTTACTCATCTCTATATTAATAGGCATTACGCTCAAGAACTCAATCATCTTCCTAAAGACTAAGGGGTCCTCAAAGGGATCTAGCTCTTCATCTCTAGCTATGAGTTGTTCTACCGAATGTGTCATTTCAACGAAATCTTTTTCTAGATAAAATGGGGATTGAGGTCCTATAAAGTTCCTTTCTATCCAAGGTCCATATCTAGACGGTCTCCTATTCATCTCTACCCAATGCGGTGTCGGTTCATCATCACAATCATAACTATGCTTCTTTACATCGTACACCGACCAAGTATCACCTTCTCCTACCGCTATCTTAGACTCCTTACAATCTATCATGGCGCTAGTGGTTGCTAAAAATCCTCTTCCTACCAATAATGGGCATGTAGTGTCACTAATCATGTCTAGGATGTGAAAATCCAATAATATAGTTAACCTTACTACGTGAACAACTACATCCTTAATCATTCCAACCGGGTGGGCAATACTCCCATCCGCTAGCCCTATCAATACCTCCATTTCCTCTAACTTTCCTAGCTTAAGAGCGGTGAATAAGGATAAGGGA
Source organism: Artemisia argyi (assembly GCA_030686995.1). Classification (NCBI taxonomy): domain Eukaryota; kingdom Viridiplantae; phylum Streptophyta; class Magnoliopsida; order Asterales; family Asteraceae; genus Artemisia; species Artemisia argyi. Next base: position 80,101,422 of record CM060676.1, read on the forward strand.
ATCAAGTTGAGGCTTGACCCTAAATCGGCTAACGTGTCGAAAGCTTCGGATCTTCCTATCGTACAAGGCAAAACAAATATACCCGGATCATCAAGCTTTTTAGGCAACTTGTTTTGAATGAAGGCGGTCCCATTTTTACCTAGTTTAAACTTCTCATATTTTTCTAGGAGGGCACTATAGTAAGGAGCACGCGCTAAGACATCAATGACGGGGCGTTCAAGGTGAAGTTCCTTGAATTCATCGTCAAGGTCTTGCGTAAGAGGTGTTTCAACTATACTTTTGACCGGTTCTATATCGGGTGTTTTACTCGATTGGTCCTTTTGAAGAATTTTGTTTTGTTTGAAACACGTGCTCGTTGATTTAACCGAGTAGTATTGTGGACACGAAGTAGGTGACGAAACTGAAGATATGGAATTAACGTTTAGTTTCGGATTCTTGACCGTGTCGCTTGGGAGTGCTCCCATTTCTCGGTCATTGAGAACTTTCAACAATGCGTCAATTTTGGTGGTCATCTCGCTTTGCTTTTGTTTGAAATCGGCTTCAAACTTAGATATGCGAGCTTCTTGAGATGCCATGAACTTAGACATCAATCCTTCAAGATTGTTGGTACTACCATAATTGTTAGAAGGATTGTTGTTGAAAGTACGGTTGGAGAGTGGACCGTTTGGTTGCGATTAGGCGGATTGGAAGAATTGGGTTGATTTTGTTTCCACCTAAGGTTTGGGTGATTTTTCCAAGAGGGGTTGTATGAATCACCGTAAGGGTTTGGCTCGGGCTTGAAAGTGTACCACTTTTCTCCCGCTTCGTCGGTACGCGTGGATGCGTAGTCCGCAAATGCTGTTCCGGGGAGTTCCACACAATCACGAGTGTCATGGGGACCACTACATAATTCGCATGAAGAAGTGATTTTGTTCACTTGGCTTGAAGGCTTAGGAGCTTCGTAAGATTTCATGAGAAACTTGACTTGGTCCTCAAGTTCCATGATCCTACGGTCGGGAGTGCTAGAATTGTTCGAAGGCAAAGATATTGCCTTGACCGTTTTGTTCAAATCACGGGGATCATTCCAACTTTCGTTGTCATAGAGAGCAAGATCTTCTATGAGTTCCCATGATTGTTCCGCACTTAGATCACGTAGCTTACCACTGGCCGATTGGTCAATGGCTCGCCTCGTGGAGAGATCGATATGGTCATAAAAGATTTGGACTTGGAGCCAAAGATCTATGCCATGATGAGAGACTTTTTGGAGTAAGTCCTTGAAACGAGTCCATGTTTCATAGAGAGATTCATTTTGACGTTGTTGGAATATCAAGATGTCATTTCTAAACTTAGTAGTTCTCCCCGGCGGGAAAAATTGAGCAAGGAAACGAGTGGTGAGATTATCCCATGTGGTGATGGATCCCGCGGGTAAACGCTCAAGCCATTGACTAGCTTGATCCCGTAGAGAGAATTGGAATAGGCGTAATCGGGTTGTCTCTCTAGTTTCAACATCTAGGTCTATGGAATCTACGATTTTAAGGAAGTCCTTAAGATGTTGGTTTGGATCTTCGGAACGAAGTCCATGGAATGCACATCCGCTTTGCACCAACTGGATGGTGTCGGATCGCAAGGGGGTCATATTAGCTCCGGTGAGCTCAATGGTATTTCGGTAGCCTTGGTGGGTAGGTCGGGAATACTCTCCTAAGGTTCGGGGCCTAAGAGGTTCTAGTGGTGGGTTTTGTTGTGGTGGGATGACGGGTTCAAAGATGTTCCCATCGTCCATGATGTCGAGTGTTGAAGAGTTACGAACAAAAAAACGAAGAAATAAGATAGACTAAAGACAACCTAAAAATAAAAAAATAAAATCTTACTAGAAAGGAATCTAGCAAGTAGACCTAATAAAAAGAGATTCTAACCTAGACAATAACTATTCCCCGGGCTGCGGCGCCAAAAACTTGATGCGTGGGAATTGCACCAGGCTTTACTCTCAAGGGATCTTGAGAAGCTTACAACCCCCACCAGGCAGTGTACCTGATCGTTGTAGTATAGTATAGTGACAAGTACCGGGGGATTGATCGTTCAGCTAGGAATAGTGTCACTAGGATTAGAAAACCTAAATACTAGTTCTAAAGATGAGGGATGATTATTTTTGTATTTTTATATTTTTTATAAAGCAAGTAAAAATCTCGGGTTTGAAGGATTTGGGCGGAATTAGTTGCTAGTCAACTAACCCAATACTAAAGATGCAATCAAAATAAAATACTAGAAATGAAAATAAACTAAATTAAACTAAGGTTGTGAGCAATAAGTGGAGAAGTTGTGTTTACTTAGATTTCACTACTCCCTAGATATCTTTTACACATTAATTACTTGTTATAGTTGCGTGGATGACGGATTGTATTCCTTAATACCATTCATGGGGTGGCGCACTTAATTCCCCAATCCTATGAGTGCCTACTTCACTCCTATGTCGAGCCGGCTAAGAAGCTCCTAACATGGGATCATTAGAATTTACTCATGCATTAAATACAACCAATAAAACCTAGTGCACGTCAGTTCATGTTTCCTAAGACGTTCAAGCATGTTACCATTTGGAGATCTGCCAGTTTTCTTAAGCCTAACATCGAAATCATTCATCCAATACAACCATAAACAAGTAATCAACACATAATTAACATCTAGGTTTCATTAGATCCAAGCAAACACAAGATAGATCTAGCCTAGCATGATGGAATTAAGACAAGAACAAGATATAGACAACCAACACATAGACATATTGATTGAATTAAAAGAACACTTATCTTAATTACACATGAAAGGGTTCAAGGGCTGAGAACCCTTGAAAAACCTGTAAAATTTGTACTAAGTTCGGCCTTAGGGTTTCTCCGAAACTTCTCTCTTTTTAATGTAAAAATTAGAAAACTATATATAGGAAATAGGGTCTGACGGCGTCAAGACAAAATCGGTGACGCCGTCATCTTGCCGCCAAAATACTTCTCGGACTGCCTTGATCTACTTTTGACGCTGTCACGTTATAAGATTTTCCAGGCCGTCATGCATTTTACTCTTGACGCCCTACTTCGTGACGCCTTCAATTCTGTACTGGGTCGTCATGGAAATTACTCTTGACGCCGTCAAAAATTCCTTCTTGACGCCGTCACCTACTGTTCCCAGCAAGGAAATTAAGACTTTGGCGTTTTCTTCACTTTTATGCTCCAAAAACGTCCGAATTGCTTCCTTTTCCAGATTTCTCTCCCAAGGTACCTAAAATCACAAAAGGAACGATTTAGGACGATATTTGATCAAATAAATTCAATTCTGGGCTTAAATGACCCCCTAAAAGTGGTTCATTTTTCGCCTCATCAGGTAACTTGCTTGAACGTTTTAAGAAACATGATCGGAGGTGTACTACGATATTTTGGTTGTATTTAATGCGTAGGTAACTACTAATGAGGCCATGTTAGGAGCTAGTAGTCGGCGCGGCATAGGAAGAGGTATAAGCTTATAGAGTTAGGGAAGATCATACATAGCCCTACGAATGGTATTAAGGAATATAACCCGTCATCCATGCAATTGTAACAAACTAATTAACCTGTAAAAGATAGCTAGGGAGTAGTGAAATCTAAGTAAACACATTTTCTCTCATTATTGTTTCCACCACAATTTAGTTTAAGTTTAGTTTATTTTATTTTGATTGCATCTTTAGTTATTTGGGTTAGTTAATTAGCAACTAATTCCGCCCACTCCTTCCAAAACCGAGATTTTTACTTGCTTTCATTTAAAATATAAAAATACAAAAAGAATCATCCCTCATCTCTAGACCTAGTTTTAGTGAGTTTTAACCCTAGCGAACACTATTCTTTGAGTTGAACGATCAATCCCCCGGTACTTGTCACTATACTATACTACAACGAATAGGTACATTGCCTGGTGAGGATTGCAAGCTTCTCAAGATCCCTTGAGAGGTAAAACCTTTTGCGAGTGCGCAATTCCACGCATCACTAACCCAAGCGCTGTCTGAAATGGAATAGATCAATCCTGCATCCAAAAGCTTGATTATTTCGTCCTTTACTACATATTGAACTTTCAGGTTTAATCTTCATTGTGGTTGCACAACAGGTTTGAAATTGTCTTCCGATTTGTCAGGTTGTTGGGCCGGAGCCTAGTTTGTCTGTAGGACCGGAGCCGGTTTGTTTGTAGGGCCGGGGCCGGTTTGTTTGTTGGGCCGGAGCCGGTTATGCGTGATACGGTCTAGGCCCAGTTTATATGGAATAGTCCAGGCTCGTGTGCGTAATGTAGTCCGGGCCCAGTAGGCCTGCTATTCGTACTATACGTTATCAAGTCCCCCCAGTCTAGTGTATTCATTGCACGCGTTTTTTTTGTAGCGTGCGGTTAGTATTTCTAGACTAATTTTCTGTTCAATTCACTTCTAAGCTCGTAGCTTGTCCGCGGCCCATGCCTTTGGCTAGCGGTTGAGATCGTGGGGGAACGTGGACCGTTTTTGAACCATTTAGGTTACCGCTTAGCTGTCATCTATGTCTTTTTACTGCCGATCTCCACCATTGATCAGATTTTTCCTTGACACGCGTAGCTTATCGGGTCTATCCTCGGGATGAATGTACTGCGGGTACAAATACTCATTTCTCATTTTGTTTTCACTTTTTATTTTACTCTGTTGTTATTAGAAGTGCTTCCGACTCTTCTTGCTTCTTCTTCGTATATCGATGTGTTATTTCAAAAGATTATCATGGTTGAGTTTTGGGATGTCAAGTGTAAACTTTCCGAAGTTGATTTTGACGCAATTTTGGAGAATTGTCATATTCCGCTCAAGGTACGGCCAGTTCGTCTAGACGATGGTGCTTTTATCTGTCATCCCCCGGAGGGGAAGATAGGCGTTTATACCCGTCTTTTTACCATGCTCAGTATCGTTTGCCGTTAACGAAGTTTTTCGTCAGCATTCTTGAGCATTATAACATTCATATATCACAGCTTCATCCACTCGGGGCGACTAGGGTTTCTCATTTTGAAATCATTTGTCGCGTGTGTGTGATTGAACCAGCGGTTGCGTTGTTTCATTATTTTTACACGAAGATGAAGAAGAATGGCTAGTTATCGTTTGTAAACGTTCTGAGGACACATGTTATACGAAGGTGGTGGATTCGTTGAGGGATTGGCAGGACCAGTTATTTTGGGTTGACAGATTTGCCTATCCTTTTCTGTGTGATTTTTATTCTAAGGCTTCCATGCCGAAGGATAGGCCTCCGGCTACCGATGAGTACAGAGCTGGGGATATTAATACCCTTGTTGACAACAAGACTCCGATTTTGAGATTCCTGGAGCCCTTCCTTTGTTGGGTTGGTCTGAGCCGATACTACTCTTTGGGTGACGATGCTTATCATGTTTATTTTTATCAGGGAAAAGGTAATTGTGTACTCTCCTTTTCGTTGTGTTTTTTTTTGTTTTTGTTTTTGTTTTTGTTTTGTTGTTGTTGTTTTCTTTTTCTTTTTCTTTTTTTCCAGCTCACCCTGTCGTTTGTTTTTCCTGTTGTTCTGTGTGTAGTGTTAGATGCTTTGGAGTTATTCAATTGAAGGATCCTTGCTACGTGGAGGTCCGCGGGAGGCCCCTCCGTAGCGGAGAATCCAGAATTTTGGATGTTGCCGTAAAAAGGCTTGTTCCCCTTTATCCTGTTGCTCCTGTGATTTTCGCTGAGCAAATGTCTGAAGATATTGATCATATGTTTGGTGATAAGGGGGGTTCTGGTTCTGGTGCTTCTACCATAGGTGAGGGTGTTGGAGACCTGAGTAATGCTGATGCTAATCCTGACGGACAGGTGGTTGGTCTTATTAGGCCAGTTGATGTTGCTGCTGGCCGTAAAGATAAGAGGAAGATGGGGGATGTGCCATTGATTGCTGGTGAGTCATCCTGCCCTTCGAAGAAAGCGAAGCTTGATGACGGGGTCGTGCCTAGGCCAACTATTGCTAGTAAGTCTTTAGCCGTCATCCAAAGCTTATTGTGTAGTAATATGTTCGAATGTGAACATGGAGTTAATCTATTACCCTCTATTCCTTTTGTTTCTTCTTCAATATCAACTACGCCGAAGCGTGATACTGATGCTCAGGGTGAAGACAATGTTGGGAGTCAATGCCACTTTATTGGTCCAGTTGAAAGGTTGGTTCTTAGTTCAGATTCTTCGTCTTCTTGTAGTTCTCATGATACTGAGGTGGATTTCGTTTCTAGGCCTTTGGTCCCAACACCTTCAGTGGATGCCATGGCTGTTCCTTCCACTATCGATGTACCTTCGTCGAGGGGGAGGGAGGACAAGAAAGAGTAGAGGAAGAAGAAGAAGAAGAAGAAAGAGGTCCTGGAGAACCCTTATGGGAGGGTCCGCACTGTTGCGGATGTTGGTCTCCGCCAGTTATCAGAAACTTATGTTCCGGACTGGAATGTAACTTGCGGGTCTCGCTTGGATACACCATCTGAGTGTCATGAATGCTGGATGTTTTTGCCCCACCCAAAGCTTTTGTGCATATCCGCAACATGCCCTTTGATCGGCTTCTTGATGAGTTTAATGTGAATTTCGCTCGCCAAATTGCTTTTTGTGCGTCACTACGGATGTGTGCGGAACGCCTTGCCACAGAGAAAAAAAGATTATCTGCCATCCGTGACCAACAAGATGCTTTGTTGAGGTTAAAGGATGAGGAGATTAGCAGGTTAAGGTTCTTGGCGCTATCATCAAGGGATGGAATGGCCGAAGGGATGGATTTAGCCTTTGTTGATAAAGATTTAGAGATTTCCGTCCTTAAAGCCTCTGTTGCGTATACCGATATGAAGAACAGGGACCTTTCTCAACAAGTGCTTGTTTCTGTTCTTGATCATATTGCTTCTGATTTCCTCTGTCTCCGCAGTTATTTTTACATGCGTTTTCCCTTTTTGTAGGTGCAAGTGTTGGAGGCTGCAGTGAAAACTTTGGACGGAGAGTTTGAGAAGGCTCAGAGTTCTCAAGTTAAGGGTATTACTGACAAGGTGGCTACTTTGTAGTCCCGGATCGCGGAAGCAGCTGTCAGCTTTAATGAGGAATTTCATCCTTCTTTGTTTACGGTCACCGCTAGCCGCCGGTGGTTATTGTCCCGTGGCTTGAGGCTATTTCTGACCAAGTGTCTTAACTCCTCTAAGTATCGTGACTCTTTACGGAAGGTTTTGTCTTGCACCTATGTCAAAGGGGCACAGGAAGGTTTGGCTGCTAGTATCGAACATGGCAAGGATGGTAGAGAGCTTACGACCCTTGCTCCTTATAGGACTTCTGCTCAAGCGGATTATGATTCCACTTTGGCTATGTTCCAGGGTGTTGAGTTTCCTTTGCTGGATAGTTTGATATCGCATAAGGACTCTTCCATTGAAAACATCATGGCACTTTTTCATCTTGATGACTAGCTTTCCGAAAAACCGGGCATGGCCGAGTTGCAGCCGGATGTGGGACAACTTACCGTTCTCGTGCACGGGGCCGGGAATGGTTTGATGGTCATCGAGACTCCCCTTTCTGCTACTTTGGATGCTGCTCGTGAGAGAGCTAACAGGACTAAAGGTGTTGTGTCTGCCGGGGAGCCTGTTATTGGCAATATCTTTACCTCCTTGGCGAAGCCCTTTCCCATTGAGTATTTGTTTGGCACGGATGCTTTTCCCTGGGATGATCCTGGTACCAGTTCATTTGTCTCCATCTCTAATATCTCCAGACCGTCTCTTTCCTTGGACGCCTATGGTTTCTCTGGGTGATAGTAGTAAATAGTTTTTAATAGTAAAGTAGTCATTCCGCGCTGGAGCGTTGGGTAATTGTTGTTGTGTCGTGACTGCATGTGGTCTTTTTGAACGGCTTGTATGTATCTGGACACACTCTTTGTTACTTTTTTTGGCAAGTTTTTATTTATGCCTTGTTTGTATTACCTTCCGCTTTGTGTTGGCGTTGTTTGTTTTCGTTCTAGCGTTTGTCATGAATGATCATGGTTTAGCTTTTACGAACGTTTGTATTGTTTTGCGCTAAAGTTACGTCTAACTTTTATGCGTCTTTTGTTGCACTTTGATCGTTGTGCTATGCTATGTATTAAAAGACGTACGGGTACGAATTTTATTGTATAGTCTTGGTTGGATATGTGCGGGTTATCCTCCCAGTACCGGGCTTGCAATACCTCTTACGTACTTTGAGTTAATTATGAGGTTACTCATCCTTTTGTTATACGATATAACTTATTTGGGGTGTGCCCTTCGTCTGCGTGGCTTACTCACATTTGTTTGGTTGTCTGTATAGTAGATAAAGTAAATTTGAAAAATTAAACTTAGCGGAGGTAGCTAGTCTCCGCTTTTTTTTTTTATTGAAAATGTAGCAGAATAATACAAGGATTATAAGTACAAACATTAATTGCAACTGTTCGCCTGAGCTGACTTAGTTTCTGTTACAATTTTACATTTTGCGGATTTCTCCATCTTTCGTATGTTTGCGGAGCCTGAGCTCCGGCTTTTATTGTTGGCTTCGTGCGTCTTAGCATAATGCTTTTGCGCTTTGTGACTGTTGGTCTTTAGCAGTTTTCTGTTGCATTTTTATGCTTTTGTATTTGAGCATACATGTAGTCCGGAGACTTTTCATATCTTTCTTGCTGTTTTCTTCTGCTGTTTAACCTTCCGGCTTTAGAAATATTTGGCATCGCATGTTGTCCTATGTATGTCATAGCTTCTTAGATGCCCTTTGTAGTGAGGGTGCCGTGCAGCGCTTGTGGATCTTAATGAAGGTACATGTCAAGCCAATGAGCTTGCACTTGCGAACCTCAGTTAATGCACCCAAGTGGTATCTGGTTTACATCCCGCATTCTGATAAATTGAGCAAGCCAATCCCCGCGTGAAGTTATACTCCGGAAAATGAGTTGGAGATGTTTCAGCGGCTAGGGACCGCGTGGTAGCTTATCGTTGTAACTCGCATCAGTGGTAGGGTTTGGCGGAGTATCCTTGGCCTACAAGCTACCAACCTTGGATCCTCTCTACTCAGCAACAATGGGTGAAGGCATCAATCATCCTTTATCGCTTGGCGTTGATGTGAGGATTTTGATAGTCGGGTCATATTTTAGGAACGAATCGCCCATGACCTTTCTTTTGCGTCCCTCCTCACCAACGCATGCTCTTACCCGCATTTATCTTCCCCTTCCGTCCTCTTATGAACCGTTACCTCATATGACTGTCATGCTCAATCAACCGTTAAACCATTCCGGCTTATAGCCACTCGGATGTTCAACAAGAACCTTGATGGTCACAAGGGTCCCATTGTCCGCGCGTTATTCAAGGGCAAGAATTTCCGCTCTGAACCATATGGGCCAGGCAGGATTTCTCCTGATTTAGGCCGGAGCCTTTAGGAATGGTTGTATTGGTGTGGCCAAGGGTCGTCAAATTGAGACGCCTTTCGGCACAAGAACGGTTTGAAGCCTACCGTCTTGGGCAAAAGGCGCCCTAATATGGGGCGGAAGGGTGTTTGAGTGGCGGGGTTCCGTAGAGCCTTATTCTTTATTGCTATTAGTTGTCATTTGAGAGTGACTAATTTTTATTAGTAGTCATTTAAGAACGTCGTCTTGATCATCAGGTGATCATCTTCTGCTTTGATGTTGTTTTTGAGCTTGTATGCTCTTTGTGGTTGTTGATTAAGTAGGCTTTTTGGGAAGTAGAAGGTATACATTGGTGTATTGCTCTTCATCCCTTTATACGGTGGCCTTTTATAGGCGAGGATTTTACTGTTACATCATGTGTGAGCAGTTAATGCTTCTGTTGACTTGGCTTGTTGGCACGTGCCAAGCTCTATGGTCTAGATACTTTCTCAGTCTGTTTGACGTGATGTAAAGTGTACTTTTTCTATCCTTCTAGTGCCTCGGGAAGGTACACTTTCCTCTCAGTTCCTTTGACCCATTCCTCTTGACATTTATTGTGCACTCTGGGCCTCTGCTTCGGGTGGTCCGCGTATTGTCCTGGCGGGAGAACTGAAAAAGAGGCTTTGCTTTGTCTCCTGAGCTCTTATGTAATTTTTCTAACTTTTAGCTCTTTTGGGGCTTTACTTCGTGATACCGGAGCTGTTTTGTCTTAGAGGAGGTCAGCAGAGTGAATCGACCTTATTTCCGTGAAATGTTGTTGCTATGTCACGGTTTTGCTAGTCCTAGGAGGTTGCATTGTAATGCGAATTCCGCTATGTATCATAGATTCCTATTCTGCGTCTTCTTTTGACGGCTTATTCGGCGCGTCTGTCCTGCATTTACTATCTAGCTTCTCTTTGTCAGCTTCTAGCATCAGACTGGTGCCTCATCGTAATCTTTCTTCGTTTGCATACCGCTTTTGTATTTGCGGGACCAGGTACGGTATCCTTTCTATCCCGTTTTTATGGGTGTCTTATTGACTCTGAGTCAGGCAATCCACGTGTGGATTTTTGTATTTTGTATCCTTTAATTTTCGCGTCTTCCTTCGTTACGGAATTGCCGCGCATACTTTCTTACAGACACGCCTTCTTTTTGCTTGTAGTTTCGGAGCTCCGTACCATTTTTGGTGGGCTTTCCTTGTTCCTGCGATAACGCTACCTGTAACTCCTGACGGTTGTTTACAGATTCTGGGGGAATGCTGTGGAACCGGATTCTGGCGGGCCTGTAGAATGTGGATTTAAGTATTGATGAGGCGAAAAGTGTACCGCTTTTACGGGGTCATTTAAGCCCGAATTCGTGATTATTTGATCAATTATTACCCTAAATCGTTCCTTTTGTCATTTTAGGTACTTTTGAGGAGAAATCTGGAAAAGGAAGCGTTTTGGACATTTTTGGAGCAATTAAGTGAAGAAAATGGCAAAGTCTCAAATTCCTTGCTGGGAACAGTACCTGACGACTTCAAGGCTTAACGCGTGACGGCGTCAAGAGTGGCAAAAGAGGTGGAAGTGGAAATTATAACGTGAAGGCCCAGAGTATTTTCAGTGTTAAGGACCTGACGGCGTCACCAAGGCCGTCAGGGTCAAAATACAAGTGACGGCCCAGAGTATATTTCTAAATGAAGGCGTCAAGACTGGATCTAGGCAATACGAATTTTAACTTGGTGGCGAGTTGACGGCATCAGAAGCTAATACATGACGCCGTCAGGATGTTTTATCTATATATATTTTCCAATTTTTCATTGTAAAGTGTGGAACAAGTTGTGGAATATTAGAGCATAAACCCTAGGTCGAATTTTCTGCTTATTGAAGGGGTTTCAAACCCTTCTTTCTTCCATGTTTGAATAAAGATAAGTTTTCCAATAATCATTTAATATGTCTATGTGTTGTTTAATTCTATCTTATGCTTGTCTTTCTTTTAAAATGTTAGGCTAGGTTTTCATTGTGTTTGCTCAGATGTAGTGAAACCTAGATGTTGATTATTGGTTGATTGTTTGTTTATAATTGTTACGGATGATTGTATTCGATGTTAGGCTTAAGAAAACTGGCAGACTTCCATTGGTAACTTGCTTGAACGTCTTAAAAAACATGATCGGAGGTGTACTATGATTTTTGGTTGTATTTAATGCATAAGTGAATTCTAATGATCCCATGTTAGGACCTTTTAGTCAGCTCGACATAGGAGTGAAGTAGGATCTTATAGAGTAAGGGAATATTGTACACGGCCCTACGACTAGTATTAAGGAATATAACCCGTCTTTCATGCAATTGTAACAAGCTAATCAACCGGTAAAAGATATCTAGGGAGTAATGAAATCTAAGTAAACACATCTTTTCTCATTATTGTTTCCACCACATTAGTACATTAGTTAATTTTCATTTCTTTTATTTTATGATGATTGCATTTGTAGTTAATTAGGTTAGTTGGCTAGCAACTAATTCCGCCCACTCCTTCAAAACCCGAGATTTTACTTGCTTTCATAAAATATAAAAAATTCAAAAAGAATCATCCCTCACCTCTAGACTTAGTTTAGTAGGCTTTCTAATCCTAGCGACACTATTCCTGAGTTGAACGATCAATCCCCCGGTACTTGTCACTATACTATACTACAACGATCAGGTACACTGCCTGGCGGGGTTTGCAAGCTTCTCAAGATCCCTAGAGAGGTAAAACCTGTTGCGAGGGCGCAATCCCGCGTATCAAGTTTAAGGGGTCATTTAAGCCCGAATTCGAGATTATTTGATCAATTATTGTCCTAAACTATTCCTTTTGTCATTTTAGGTACTTTTGAGGTGAAATCTGGAAAAGGAAGCATTTTGGACGTTTTTGGAGCATAAAAGTGAAGAAAACGGCAAAGTCTCAATTTCCTTGCTGGGAACAGTACCTGGCGGCGTCAAGGTTCTACAAGTGATGGCGTCAAGAGTGACAAAAGAGGTGGACATGGAGCTTATAACGTGACGGCCTATAAAGTTTTCAAGCTTATTGGCCTGACAGCGTCACCTAGGCTGTCAGGGTCCAAACACACGTGACGGCCCAGAAAATTATTCTACATGACGGCGTTAGAAGTGGATCTAGGCAATACGATTTTCATCATGGCGGCGAGTTGACGGCGTCACAAGCTATAACGTGATGCCGTCAAGGTGTAAAATCTATATATAGTTTTTTAATTTTTATTCATTAGTGTGGAACTTAGTGTGCAACTTTGAGGGAATAAACCCTAGACGAATTTTAACAGCTTTTCAAGGGTTTCAACCCCTTGATTCTTCCATGTTCAATTGAAGATAAGTACTTATCCAAATCATTCAATATTTCTATGTGTTGTGTGATTATATCTTACGCATGTCCTCTCTTTAACATGCTAGGCTAGATTTTCATTGTGTTTGCTTAGATGTAGTGAAACCTAGATGTTGATTATGGGTTGATTGTTTGTTTATAATTGTTACGGATGATTGTATTCGATGTTAGGCTTAAGAAAACTGGCAGACTTCCATTGATAACTTGCTTGAACGTCTTAAGAAACATGATCGGAGGTGTACTACGATTTTTGGTTGTATTTAATGCGTAAGAGAATTCTAATGATCCCATGTTAGGAGCTTCTAACGGCTCGACATAGGAGTGAAGTAGGATCTTATAGAGTTAGGGAATATTGTACACGGCCCTACGACTAGTATTAAGGAATATGACCCGTCATCCCTGCAATTGTAAAAAGCTAATCAAACTATAAAAGATATCTAGGGAGTAATGAAACCTAAGTAAATACAACTTCTCTCATTATCGTTTCCACTACATTAGTATAATAGTTTTATTTTCATTTCTTTTATTTTATTTTGATTGCATATGTAGTTAATTGGGTTAGTTGGCTAGCAACTAATTCCGCCCACTCCTTCAAAACCCGAGATTTTAATTGTTTTCCATAAAATATAAAAATACAAAAAGAATCATCCCTCACCTCTAGACCTAGTTTAGTAGGCTTTCAAATCCTAGCGACACTATTCCTGAGTTGAACAATCAATCCCCCGGTACTTGTCACTATACTATACTACAACGATCAGGTACACTGCCTGGTGGGGGTTGTAAGCTTCTCGAGATCACTTGAGAGGTAAAACCTGTTGCAAGGGCGCAATTCCCACGTATCAAGTTTTTGGCGCCGTAGCCCAGGGAATAGTTATTGTCTAGGTTAGGATTTCTTTTTATTTGGTCTACTTTCTAGATTCCTTTCTAGTAAGATTTTTATTTTTTATTTTTTATGTTTTCTTTAGTCTATCTTATTTCTTTGTGTCTTTGTTTGCATGATTGGGTACATGTTTAGAGAGCATACATACATTGATTTAAAAGCACCCATGAATATTATGTCTAGGCTCTACTACAACTGGATCATGAATGAAAGGTTAGGCCCAAGAAAAGACCCCTACAACCCTAATCGACTATGTAATTTTGTCAGGAGAGTGAAAGGGGTACACATCTTTGTATGAAATTTTACTTATCAATGCGACTTTGTAATCCTAGAAGATGTTAGAGGCATTATAGATATACACTTAGGAGAAATGGTCCTAGGGCAACCTTTCGTTGAGACGACTAAGATGTATTGTGATCATGGGGAGGGAATAGTTCAGTTTACTGATGGGATAGAAAAGATCACTTTTATGATGCCTCACATGAGGGAAGAATTAAAGGACATTAAGAATTTACCAATTGATGAGATTCGACCTTATGAGATTAAGGATAACGGAATTGATGATGATGTTTACTATGAGAGGAGGCGAACATACTATTCGGGTTGCATGAATCTAGGCCCTGAGTACAAGCGTGATGAGAATTGAGTTAGATGTTTTGAATTAGCACAAAAGTGGGAAAGGAAAACGTAGCCCATGACCTTGAGTCTAGCTACAAGACTCGTAAATAAAGAAAAGCGCTTCTTGGGAGGCAACCCATGTTTTGTGTGTTCTTATTTGTTTCCGTATGCATACTTTATTTTTATTGTTGGTAGATCATGTTTCAAACTAAAATTGTGAAAATGCTTTATTTTGTTGTTTAACTTCGTCTTAATTTCATATAAAGGTATTTTGCAAAAGCTAAGTGTAAGGAGAAACCCCAAATTTGTTTCTAAGAACGAAAATGATCTTGATTCGCCATAATATTAAATGAACATGTGTATTAGTATTTGTTAGAGTCAAATGCTTGTATCGAGTCATAATGATGTTTTGCAGGATTTTCCAGGAAATAGGACATAAGTTTTTCAAGAAATTTTCCGGAAACTTAACATAAAGATTTATGCAGGTCACTTTTGATGACGTCAGGATTTAACCCCTGACGACGTCACGTGTAAAATTCTGGAAATTTTGCGAGTTTTGATTTTCTAACGGAGTCTTAAAAGTTTTTGTTGATTCTTTAGTTTTACAAACACCAGGAAATCTGCAAACATTCATTGCATAAGTATTATATCTTAAATTGCTTTCTAGGACTTGTTAATATATATATAGATTGCCGCCGATTTTAAGCGAGCTTCCCTTGATTGTGCTCTTAGGTTTAACAGGTTATATATGATAAGAAGATGATTTATATTTCTGGAAGGGAAGCTTTGAACGTTCATTTTCTTGGAGGAAGATCTAACCTTGTTGACACACTATCCACATCGAACGAATCAGGGGAGTATTTGTTTTCATTCTTTTACCTGTTTCACTTTTACATCCTTTAATTGAACATTGGCGACAATGTTCATCCCAAGTGTAAGGGGAGGGTAAATGATGATACCTTATATGATACAATTGCACTTGAGTTTGTTTGTTCGATGGTAGGTGTGTAATAAAACTAAGAGAAATACTTGTTAGTGTAATTTTAGCGCCAAATTTAAAAATTTTTACAGCATTTAGGAGTGAAACTTTAGCCTTAACAAGCGTCTCATGGATAGGAGTTGTATGACTAGCACAAAACCGTACCATTCAGAAAAATTTTCCACCCAAATATGTGAGATTCGCCTTTAGATTTGATAGAAAAAGCATTTATTATTAGTGGTTATGAGTGTACCGGTAGCATTTAGATTCTAGAACTTGCGTTAGTGATGCATCCCGAGACCGCTAGTGAGACTACATTCGTGTAGTAGGATTTACTACATGATAAGAGACATTAGGATCACCCTTGTGTTAAACCCGTATCATAATTATTTGACTATTTAAGTCATATTACTTGACTAGTAAAGTCAATTAATTTTTCCCACACCTTAGCGTTGTACTCATTTTTAGTACACGAAACCCCTAGTACACCCCTCCGAGCCTATCTTTTCGTTTCTAACTTTAAGCATTTTACTTAAAGGAAGAATTTGTTACAACCCACCCAAATGTGCAACCAAATCGCCTTAGCCTTCCGTGTATGCACTCATCTTCAGTGCATTATTGTTACATGTTTAAATCCTTAGTTAATTATCTAATTGATTACATGGTTGCTAAGTCGAGTCATATCTTGTACATATTGTTTTGGGACGATTGGGACTCATGGGTAAAGTACTTGTGTTTTGGAGTAATGGGGAAGAACACCAAATTATTACCCCCATATGCGCGTTAATCTTAAAAGTATTCCAAGTGTTTTAATTATCTTGATTCGAGTCATTAGATTAGTTTATTGTAAAGTATGTAAAAATTCAAGTGTAAGGGGAATGTACATTCCCTATGATGTATTATTTTGGATGGTAGGGTAGGAGTGTATGCAAAAAAAAAAAAAAAAAAAAAAAAAAAAAAAGAAAAAAAAAAAATTAAGAAAAAGAAAAAAAATAGAAAAAGAAAAGAGAAAAACATACTGACTACCATCCCGTTTCATTCTATGTTTGTTTTATGTTTTTGTTATTTTTGATTTATTAGCTTAAGTCGAGTCGAGTCTTGGCTTAGCAACGCCATATTGTACATGTAATTAACCAAGATAATTAACTCGCCACCAGTAAATATTGCCTTTATCCAACAAAACCGTGTTTTCCATATCCCTACACCTAACGTTATAAACCTTCAAAAGACCTCTTTGATAGTTTATCCTAGGTGCTTACGCCAAGTGGTGGAGGTTTGATCCTTTCCCAAGCCTATGGTAATCTATTTGCTATGACAGGTAGTGAGAGATGTTTTCCATTTCCATATTGTGATATAAACTTTATTACACCTGAGAGATGTGAGTATCTAAACACTATTTGTGAGGTGTGTATGACCTCCGTGCTTGTTTTTGGTTTTTAGTGGAACGATTATTTGTTGTAATTACTTTTATATTAGTGTTAAATGACTCCTAACTTGTATTTTGATTATAATAAAAGCGCATTTGCTTGAGGACAAGCAAATCTAAAGTGTAAGGGTATTTGACGAGGCGAATAGTGTACCGCTTTTAAGGGGTCATTTAAGCCCGAATTCAAGATTATTTGATCAATTATTGCTCTAAATCGTTCCTTTTGTCATTTTAGGTAATTTTGAGGCGAAATCTAGAAAAGGAAGCATTTTGGACTTTTTGGAGCATAAAAGTGAAGAAAACGGCAAAGTCTTAATTTCCTTGCTAGGAACAGTACATGACGGCGTCAAGGTTCTACAAATGACGGCGTCAAGAGTGACAAAAGAGGTGTATATGGAGCTTATAACATGACGGCCTAGAAAGTTTTCAAGCTTATTGGCCTGACGGCGTCACCTTGGCCGTCAGGGTCCAAACACACGTGACGGCCCAGAGTATTATTCTATATGATGGCGTCAGAAGTGGATCTAGGAAATACGATTTTCATCATGGCGGCGAGTTGACGGCGTCAGAAGCTATAACGTGACGCCGTCAAGGTGTAAAATCTATATATAGTTTTCTAATTTTCATTCATTAGTGTCGAACTTAGTGTGCAACTTTGAGGGAATAAACCCTAGACGAATTTTAACATCTTTTCAAGGGTTTCAACCCCTTGATTCTTCCATGTTCAATTGAAGATAAGTACTTATCCGAATCATTCAATATGTCTATGTGTTGTGTGATTATATCTTATGCTTGTCTTCTCTTTAACATGCTAGGCTAGATTTTCCTTGTGTTTGCTTAGATGTAGTGAAACCTAGATGTTGATTATGAATTGACTGTTTGTTTATAATTGTTACGGATGATTGTATTCGATGTTAGGCTTAAGAAAACTGGCAGACTTCCATTGGTAATTTGCTTGAACGTCTTAAGAAACATGATCGGAGGTGTACTACGATTTTTGGTTGTATTTAATGCGTAAGAGAATTCTAATGATCCCATTTTAGGAGCTTCTAACGGCTCGACATAGGAGTGAAGTAGGATCTTATAGAGTTAGGAATATTGTACACAGCCCTACGACTAGTATTAAGGAATATGACCCGTCATCCATGCAATTGTAACAAGCTAATCAACCTGTAAAAGATATCTAGGGAGTAATGAAACCTAAGTAAACACAACTTCTCTCATTATTGTTTCCACCACATTAGTATAATAGTTTTATTTTCATTTCTTTTATTTTATTTTGATTGCATCTGTAATTAATTGGGTTAGTTGGCTAGCAACTAATTCCGCCCACTCCTTCAAAACCTGAGATTTTAATTGCTTTTCATAAAATATAAAAATACAAAAAGAATCATCCCTCACCTCTAGACCTAGTTTAGTAGGCTTTCTAATCCTAGCGACACTATTCCTGAGTTGAACGATCAATCCCCCGGTACTTGTCACCATACTATACTACAACGATCAGGTACACTGCCTGGTGGGGGTTGTAAGCTTCTCGAGATCCCTTGAGAGGTAAAACCTGTTGCGAGGGCGCAATTCCCACGTATCATCGCCGCAGCCCAGGGAATAGTTATTGTCTAGGTTAGAATTTCTTTTTATTAGGTCTACTTGCTAGATTCCTTTCTAGTAAGATTTTTATTTTTATTTTTTTAGGTTTTCTTTAGTCTATCTTTTTTCTTTGTTCCTTTGTTCGTAACCTTTGCCATCCGACATCATGGAAGGTGGTACTATCTTTGAACCCATCAACCCACCACAACAAAACCACCCACAAAACCCACCACAAGCAAACCACCTCCTAGACCCCAAACTTTAGGAGAGTATTCCCGTCCTAGCCACCAAGGCTATCGAAACACCATTGAGCTCACTCAAGGAGCCAATGTGTCTCCCTTGCGATCCGACACCATCCGGTTGGTGCAAAGCGGATGTGCATTCCATGGACTTCATTCCGAAGATCCTAATCAACATCTCAAGGATTTCCTAAAAATCGTAGATTCCATAGACCTTGATGTTGCAACTAGAGAGACGACCCGATTACGTCTATTCCAATTCTCTTTACGTGACCAAGCTAGGCATTGGCTTGAACGTTTACCCGCGGGATCCATCACCTCTTGGGATGATCTCACTTCTCGTTTCCTTGCTCAATTTTTCCCACCGGGGAGAACTACCAAGCTTAGAAATGACATCTTGATGTTCTAACAACGTCAAGGTGAAACTCTCTACGAATCATGGACTCGTTTCAAGGACTTACTTAAAAAAGTCCCTCATCATGGCATAGATCTTTGGCTCTAAGTCCAAATCTTCTATGACCATATCGATCTCTCCATAAGGTGAACCATTGACCAATCGGCCGGTGGCAAGCTACGTGATCTAAGTGCGGAAGAATCATGGGAACTCATAGAAGATCTTGCTCTCTATGACAATGAAAGTTGGAATGATCCCCGTGATTTGAACAAAACGGTCAAGGCAATATCTTTGCCTTCGAACAATTCTAGCACTCCCGATCGTAGGATCGTGGAACTTGAGGACCAAGTCAAGTTTCTCAGGAACTCCTACGAGGCTCCTAAGCCTTCAAGCCAAGTGAACAAAATCACTTCGTCATGCGAATTATGTAGTGGTCCCCATGACACTCGTGATTGCGTGGAACTCCCCGGACAAGATTTTGCGGATTACGCATCCTCACGTACCGACGAAGCGGGAGACAAGTGGTACACTTTCAAACCCGAGCCAAACCCTTACGGTGATTCTTACAATCCTTCTTGGAAAAATCACCCGAACCTTAGGTGGAAACAAAACCAAAACATGCCCCAAAACAGTTCTTCCAATCCACCTAATCGTTACCAACCAAACGGTCCACTCTCTAACCATACTTTCAACAACAATCCTTCCAATAACTATGGTAGTACCAATAATTTTGAAGGATTGATGTCCATGTTTATGGCATCTCAAGAAGCTCGCATAGCTAAGTTTGAAACCGAATTCAATCAACAACAAACGGAGATGACCAATAAAATTGACAACTTGTTGAAAGCCCTCAACAAGCAAGTGCTAACTACACCTAGCAAGGACACTAGGGACACTAGTAGCGGAATCCAAATTAAGGACCCCTCATCATCCAAACACGTCCACTTTGTCAATGTTGTCACCATTAAGCAAATAGATAAGAATATAGAAGAAAGTGACAAGGATCAAGTTGGAATAGAAACTGGACCTAAGGATGAGATTAAGGAAGTTGAGGATATTAAGGAAGAAAAGTTAGAGGAAGTAGAAAATGTAGAGGAATACTTTGATAAGTTACCCACCAAGGAAGAACGGGAATACCATAAGGATCTATTCGATGACCCCGAGACGCCATACGTCCTTGGTTCACCACTCATCAAAGCGAGTGATCCCTCTAACATCAACATACCATGCAATAATGGGCATATGCATGTGTGGAAAGCCTACATAGATCTTAGATCCCCCATAAACATTATGACTAGTACCTATTATAATTGGGTAATGAAGAAGCAACTTGGATATAGGATGATGCCCAACACGGGTTGGATGAGCAACTTTGTAGGAAGAGTGAAAGGATTACATGTCTTTGTAGGAAACTTCACTTATGTTACCAACTTTGTGATTGTAGAGGATATTCGTCCGGTAATAGATGGTTGCCCAAGTCAAGTAGTGTTCGGAAAACCGTTTGTTGAAGCCTCTAAGATAAATTATGACCCGTCCCTAGGGATAGTTAGATTCAAGGATGAGAACGATGAAATTACTACCAAATGCCCTATAAGATTGAACAATTCCGTCTTCTATCAAACCTTGAAAAGGAACACAAGCAAGCGGTTTACTATAGGAATGATGAGGATAGGCGTAGAGGAGTAGACTATGTCATGAGTAGAATATTCTGTTTCTACAAGGAATGTTTACAACTAGGTCCGGAATACAAAACTAAGATTGAAGATGACCTAGAGAATATGACCAATGACGAAGTCACGTAATAGCCCATGACCTTGAGTCTAGCTACAAGACTCGTTAATAAAGAAAAGCGCTTCTTGGGAGGCAACCCATGTTTTGTGTGTTTTTATTTGTTTGATTTTATTTGTTTTCGTATGCATGTTTTATTCTTATTGTTGGTAAATCATGTTTCAAAACAAATTGTGAAAATGCTTTATTTTGTTATTAACTTCGTCTTAATTACATATAAAGGTATTTTGCAAAAGCTAAGTGTAAGGGAGATCCAAATTTGTTTATAAGAACGAAAATGATTATGATTCGCTACAATATTAAATGAACATGCATATTAGTAATTGTTTGAGTCAAATGCTTGTCTCGAGTCATAATGATGTTTTGCAGGATTTTCCAGGAAATAAGGCATAAGATTTTCCAGAAATTTTTTGGAAACTTAACATAAGATTTTTCTAGGAACATTCTGACGGCATCAGGAGTTACTACCTGACGGCGTCAGGTACCAAAATTCTGAAAAATTTTGCGAGTTTTGTTTATACCGGAGTCTTAAAGTTTTTGTTGATTCTTTAGTTTTATAAACTTCAGTAAATCTGCAAACATTCATTCCACAAGCATTATATATTAAATTGTTTTCTAGGATTTGTTAGTATATATAGATTTCCACCGATTTTATGCGAGGTTTGCCTTGATTGTTTTCTCAGGTTTAACATGTTATATATGGCAAGAAGATGATTTATATTTCTGGAGGGAAGCTTTCAACGTTCATTTTTTTGGAGGAAGATCTAACCTTGTTGACACATTATCCACACCGAACGAATCAGGGGAGTATTTGTTTTCATTCTTTTACCTGCTTTACTTTTACATTCTTTAATTGAACATTGGGGACAATGTTTATCGTAAGTGTAAGGGGAGGGTAAATGATGATACCTTATAAGATACAATTGCACTTGAGTTTGTTTGTTTGATAGCAGGTGTGTAATAAAACTAAGAGAAATACTTGTTAGTGTAATTTTAGCGCCAAATTTTAATTTTTTTACAACATTTAGGAGTGAAGCTTTAGCCTTAGCAAGCGTCTCATGGATAGGAGTTCTATGACTAGCACAAAACCGTACCACTTAAAAAAATTTCCACCCAAATATGTGAGGTTCGCCTTTAGATTTGATAGGAAAAGCATTCATTATTAGTGCTTATGAGTGTACCGGTAGTATTTAAATTCTAGAACTTGCGTTAGTGATACATCCCGAGACCGCTAGTGAGACTACATTCGTGTAGTAGAATTTACTACATGATCAGAGGCATTAGGATCACCCTTGTGTTTAAACTCATATCATAATTACTTGACCATTTAAGTCATATTACTTGACTAATAAAGTCAATTAATTTTTCACACACCTTTGCGTTGTACTCATTTTTAGTACACGATACCTCTAGTACACCCCTCCGAGCCTATCTTTTCATTTCTAACTTTAAGCATTTTTCTTAAAGGAAGAATTTGTTTACAATCCACCCCAAATGTGCACCCAAATCGCCTTAGCCTTCCGTGTATGCACTCGTCTTTAGTGCATTATTGTTACATGTTTAAACCCTTAGTTAATTATCCAATTAATTACATGGTTGCTAAGTCGAGTCATATCTTGTACATATTGTTTTGGGACGATTGAGACTCATGGGTAAAATACTAGTGTTATGGAGTAATGGGAAAGAACATCATTTATTACCCCCATATGTGCGTTAATATTTAAATAGTATTCCAAGTGTTTTGATTATCTTGATTCGAGTCATTAGAGTAGTTTATTGTAAAGTATGTAAAAATTCAAGTGTAAGGGGAATGCAAATCCCCTATGATGTATTATTTTGGATGGTAGGGTAAGAGTGTATGCAAAAATATATATATATATATATATATATATATATATATATATATATATATATATATATAGAAAAAGAAAAAAAAAAACATAAGGACTACCATCCCGTTTCATTCTATGTTTGTTTTAAGTTTTTGTTAGATTTTGATTAGCTTAAGTCGAGTCTAGTCTTGGCTTAGCAACGCCATATTGTACATCTAATTAACCAAGATGATTAACTCGCCACCAGTAAATATTGCCTTTAAAAGACCTCTTTGATAGTTTATCCTAGGTGCTTACGCCAATTGGTGGAGGTTTGATCCTTTCCCAAGCCTATGGTAATCTATTTGCTATGACAGGTAGTGAGAGATGTTTTCCATTTCCTTATTGTGATATATACTTTATTACACCCGAGAGATGTGAGTATCTAAACGCTATTTGTGAGGTGCTAGTGTATGACCTCCGTGCTTGTTTTTGGTTTTTAGCGGAACGATTATTTGTTGTAATTACTTTTATATTAGTGTTAAATGACCCCTAACTTGTATTTTGATTAGAATAAAAGCGCATTTGCTTGAGAACAAGCAAATCTCAAGTGTAAGGGATTTGATGAGGCGAAAAGTGCACCGCTTTTAAGGGGTCATTTAAGCCCGAATTCATGATTATTTGATCAATTATTACCCTAAATCGTTCCTTTTGTCATTTTAGGTACTTTTGAGGAGAAATCTGGAAAAGGAAGCGTTTTGGACGTTTTTGGAGTAATTAAGTGAAGAAAACGGCAAAGTCTCAAATTCCTTGCTGGGAACAGTACCTGACGACGTCAAGGCTTAACACATGACGACGTCAAGAGTGGCAAAAGAGGTGGAAGTGGAAATTATAACGTGACGGCCCAGAGTATTTTCAGTGTTAATGACCTGACGGCGTCACCAAGGCCGTCAGGGTCAAAATGCAAGTGACGGCCCAGAGTATATTTCTACATGAAGGCGTCAAGACTGAATTTAGGCAATATGAATTTTAACTTGGCGGCAAGTTGACGGCATCAGAAGCTAATACATGACGCCGTCAGGATGTTTTATCTATATATATTTTTCCAAATTTTCATTGTAAAGTTTGGAACAAGTTGTGGAATATTATAGCATACACCCTAGGTTGAATTTTCTGCTTATTGAAGGGGTTTCAAACCCTTCTTTCTTCCATGTTTGAATAAAGATAAGTTTTCCAATAATCATTCAATATGTCTATTTGTTGTTTGATTCTATCTTATGCTTGTCTTTCTTTTAACTTGTTAGGCTAGGTTTTCATTGTGTTTGCTTAGATGTAGTGAAACCTAGATATTGATTATGGGTTGATTGTTTGTTTATAATTGTTACGGATGATTGTATTCGATGTTAGGCTTAAGAAAACTGGCAGACTTCCATTGGTAACTTGCTTGAACGTCTTAAGAAACATGATCAGAGGTGTACTACGATTTTTGGTTGTATTTAATGCATAAGTGAATTCTAATGATCCCATGTTAGGAGCTTTTAGTCGGCTCGACATAAGAGTGAAGTAGGATCTTATAGAGTTAGGGAATATTGTACACGGCCCTACGACTAGTATTAAGGAATATAACCCGTCATCCATGCAATTGTAACAAGCTAATCAACCGGTAAAAGATATCTAAGGAGTAATGAAATCTAAGTAAACACATCTTTTCTCATTATTGTTTCCACCACATTAGTACATTAGTTAATTTTCATTTATTTTATTTTATTTTGATTGTATTTGTAGTTAATTGGGTTAGTTGGCTAGCAACTAATTCCGCCAACTCCTTCAAAACCAGATATTTTACTTGCTTTCATAAAATATAAAAAATACAAAAAGAATCATCCCTCACCTCTAGACCTAGTTTAGTAGGATTTCTAATCCTAGCGACACTATTCCTGAGTTGAACGATCAATCCCTGGTACTTGTCACTATACTATACTACAACGATCAGGTACACTGCCTGGTGGGGATTGTAAGCTTCTCAAGATTACTTGAGAGGTAAAACCTGTTGCGAGGGCGCAATCCCGCATATCAAGTATGCGGCATCGGGCGGGTGCATCCAAATGTCATGCTCGAGTTACTGTTTGAAGGGCACCGAGGTGATCCTTTGGGCCCGTACTTCTGTCGAACCATTTAACATGATCTGGCGTACATGGTTTTCTTGATAACCTGGTATCGAAGACTTGAGTTGAACGAATCAACTTTTCCGCATTCCGGACGTTGCATTACGTTTCCGTCATTAGTTCCTGTGCTCCCGATGGATACCTCGTCATTTCTTTTGGGGTCAGGCTTGATCCCTTCAGGCCGCATGCCATGGCTACTTCTTACAGCTTTTCTTTCCATTTGGTGGCGTACTTGCTGCGTCAAATCGTGTGGGTGGGGATATGCGGGCTTTTCACATAACGCTATGTGTTTTAGTTTCCTTTTTCGCAGTGCATTCATAATTGCGCGTCCGCTATAAGGATTTTTTGACGCGTTTTCAAGTTGTTTCTTCTCTTTTGGTCGCTTTGAACTCTTCTCTAGGTTGAGCATGTCTGGTTCAAGGCTTTGTCTATTTGATTTAGAACTTGAACACATCTGCCCATTTTCAGGTTTGTTCCAGGGAACTTTCTTTTGATGAGCTTTCTCTCTTTGGTCCTTGAATAACGGAGGGTCGTAATTATGACCAGGCTCCCGGGGGGCCGTACTGAGTATCATTTCAGTGTGACCTTTCCGTATTTTAGCTTTTATCATCTTTCTCCGCAATGTGGATGTCGACATGGAAATGATGCCGCAGAGTTGTTTGCTCGTGGTGAGTATTTTCCAAGAACGCAGTTATGCACTGGGTCCCACGGATGGCGCCAACTTGTTAGTGAAAAAAATGTTGTTAGGTTAAGAATGGACTTAGTCTGTGCTGGGTCGATCTTGATAGATTGTCCGTTGTATAGCTTATGCACTAATCCAAGTAGAAGAATGAGTCCCTGCACAAATAAAAGCACACCGTTAGCCTTATCGTGGGGACGGGCCCTACGATTAAGCTCCGGCTTGAGAATAAGTACTCATGTAGTCAGAGAAATATGTGTGTCTTGGGATGAGTGAGAAAATCATACCTCGAGAGTGTGTACTGAGGTTACCTTTTATAGGCGGTCGAAAGGTTAGGGTTCCCTAGTGTTTCGCGTAATGTTGTAGTGGCCGGTGTGGGACCTTTATCGGGTAAGGCTCCGCAGCTTAATCGATGCTTGTGATTGTAGGTCAATTTCGGGACCGCAGGGCGGTCCGTGAGCGTACTTCGGGAATGCCACTTTAGTCGTGTCCGGTTTGTCAGGTTGTTGGGTCGGAGCCTAGTTTGTCTGTAGGGCCAGAGCCGGTTTGTTTGTAGGGTCGGAACCATTTTGTTTGTTGTGTTGGAGCCAATTATGCGTGATACGGTCTTGGCCCAGTTTATATGGAATAGTCTAGGCTCATGTGCGTAATGCAGTCTGGGCCCATTAGGCCTGCTATCCGTACTATACGTCATCATTAGGATTTTCATTCAGGAAAGCATATTCCAAATTAGGTGAAAGCTCTTTTAGTTTAGGAACAGATGTAGTTTCTTTCACAGTCTCAAAGGTTTTGATGAAATCGTCTTCTTCTATTGAATTAGGCATATCTAGTTCTTTTCTACTATGCCATAGTGTTGCTTCATCGTTACCCTCTTGAATCGTCCCTTCACTTTCATATTTGCAATCATCATCTGATAAAAGAATTGATTTTAATTGTTCATGAGGGTGAAAGTCCTGTATAAAGTCCTCAATCTTTGAGTCAATTAAATCCACATCATGAATGTTGTCATCAGTGAAGGTGGCGTATTTCATAGATCTCTCTAAATCATAAGTTATTTTCTCATTTCCAATCTCCAAAGAAATTTTCTTGTTGAATACGTCAATCATGGCGTGTGCAATAGCCAGGAATGGTCTTTCTAACAAAATCAGGACATCAACATCTTCCTTCATGTCAATCACCACAAAGTCAACTAGAAATATGAATTTATCGACTTTTACAAGAACATTTGCTGCTACTCCCCTCGGGTATTGGGTTGATTTGTTTGCCAATTCAATACACATCCGAGTGGGTTTTAGCTCATGTAACTCCAACCTTAGATATAAAGAATAGGGCATTAGACTGATACTTGCTCCCAAATCAGCTAACAATTTTTCAAAAGTGGTTCCTTGAATCGTGCATGGTATGGTAAAACTCCCAGGGTCCTTCACTTTAGATGGTATCTTGTACAGGAGTACAGAAGAACATCTTTCATTTAAGGTGACCTACGTTGGATCTCCTTGCCTCCTTCGGGTGAGAAGATACTTCATAAACTTAGCATATTTAGGCATTTGCTCAAGGGCCTCAACAAAAGGTATGTTGATGCTAAGATCCTTGAGTTTCTCCAAAAATTGTTGAAATTGTTGTTGCTCCTTTTGCTTCCTAATTCTTCCTGATAACGGAACAGGAGGAACATAAGGTTTTGACTGATTTTCGTGTACCGCTACTGGTGTACTCAAATTTTTGTTATTTGTTACTATAGAAGTCTCTTTCTCGTGTTTATTCGTTGTTGATGGGTATTCTGGTTCTTTATAGTTCAACCCACTTCTAGTAGTGATAGCATGAGCTAAATCTCTGGGGTTAATTTTAGTGGTACTGGGGAGTTCACCGACATGAGTTTTTAAAGCTTTATCATATTCCATCTTAATTCCCCAAATCATTTCTTCACTTTCCCTTTGTTTGTTGAAGGTTTCTCGCATGAACTGCTTAATTACTTTTTCAAGACTTATCACTTTTCCTTCGATAGGTTCACCAAAGTTATGTTGAACCATTTTTACTTCTTCGGTGAGTGAGTTCATGTCAAACTCAAATTCCTCAAGATTTTTCATAATTGAGCATAGTTTCTTAGGTTCATTAGGAATAGGTGACTGGTCTTCATGCCAAGTTGACAAATGTCGGGCATTCTTCAATCTTCTCCAGACCTTTTGCTACAGTCATCTTTGGAATAGGTTCCTTGAAATCCAACATTTTTCTAGTTTCAACATTTAGCCCGTTATAGAATATTTGGAGTATTACATGTTTGTTAAGCTTGTGTTCTGGGCATTTGAAAAGTAAATCCTCAAATCTTTCCCAGGCTGAGAAAAAAGACTCTCTTGAATTTTGTTGGAACTTCCTGATATCTTCCAGCTGCTATAGAATTTTAGACGGAGTTTGATATTCTTTAAGAAAGCCTTTTTCAATGAATCCCAGGTGGTCACAATTCCCTGAGGCAGCTTTTTAAGGCATGTCCTAGCTTTTCCTTTAAGCGAGAAAGGAAATGCCATCACCATTACTTGGTCTTTTGATACTTCAGGGGTTTGAAATAGATCGATGATTTGATGAGACGAAAAGTGTACCACTTTTAGGGGGTCATTAAAGCCCAAAGTCGAGATTATTTGATCAAATATTGCCCTAAATCGTTCCTTTTGTCATTTTAGGTACTTTTGAGAGGAAATTTAGAAAAGGAAGCATTTTGGACGTTTTTAGAGCGAAAAAGTGAAGAAAATGACAAAGTCTCAAATTCATGCTGGAAATTGTACCTGACGGCATCAGGAATTGCATCTGACGCCGTCACCCTTTGACAAAGAGGAGGATAAATCAAGTTACACATGACGCGCCAGAGAATTTTTGGAGGAATTGTACATGACGGCGTCAGCAAGGCCGTCAACAGCAAATTACATGTGACGGCGAAGATGAGGTTTACACATGACGACGACAGAAGTGGATCTAGGCAATATGATGATAATTATGCTTGTCTTCTCTTTAACATGCTAGGCTAGGTTTTCTTTGTGTTTGCTTAGATGTAATGAAACTTAGTTATTGATTATTGGTTGGTTGTTTGTTTATAATTGTTGTAGATGAATGATTTCGATGTTAGGCTTAAGAAAACTGGCAGACTTCCAATTGGTAACTTGCTTGAACATCTTAAGAAACATGATCAGAGGTGTACTACGATAAATTGGTTATATTTAATGCATAGGTAACTACTAATGAGGCCATGTTAGGAGCTAGTAGTCGGCTCGACATAGGAAGAGGTAGAAGATTATAGAGTTAGGGAAGATCGTACACGGCCCTACGAATGGAATTAAGGAATATAACCCGTCATCCATACAATTGTAACAAACTAATCAACCGGTAAAAGATAGCTAGGGAGTAATGAAATCTAAGTAAACACATTTTCTCTTATTATTGTTTTCGCCACATTTACTTTAAGTTCATTTTATTTTATTTTGTTTGCATTTGTAGTTATTTGGGTTAGTTGACTAGCAACTAATTCCGCTCACTCTTCCAAAAACCAAGATTTTTACTTGCTTTCTATAAAATATAAAAATACAAAAAGAATCATCTCTCACCTCTAGACCTAGTTTAATTGAGTTTTAACCCTAGCGAACACTATTCTTTGAGTTGAACGATCAATCCCCTGGTACTTGCCACTATACTATACTACAACGGTCAGGTACACTGCCTGGTGGGGATTGCAAGCTTCTCAAGATCCCTTGAGAGGTAAAACCTTTTGCAAGGTTGCAAAACCACGCATCATGATTTCACTGAACCTTGATATGTTCTCATGAGCTTCATCGTCATATTCTCCAGCGAATTTGTATCTTTTTAGTTCATTAAGACATATTTCCCAAAATTAAAATTTTATGTTTTGTTCAAGAACGGGTCTTACGATTCCTGGTTCACAACGCATCGAAGTTAAATAATCGTTAATTGTTAATTCCATAGAAAATATAAAAACTTAAACGGAATCCTAAATAGCTCTGCGGCAACGGCACCAAAAACTTGATGCAGGATTTACTGACTAGGTTTTAAATTTATTATTGTCTCGTCTACCTAATGCACTATCGGGCAGTGTACCTGGTCATGTACAGTGTAGTTGTCAGTAAAGTTGAGGTCGTCCCAAGAGCTATGCGTGCGGATTAAATCTAAGTTCTAGTTTCACTGGTTTTAAAAGGGGGTTTTGTAATTGATTAATTATAAACTAGAAATGAAATAACAAAAGCAATTAAATAGTAAAGAGATATCAGTAGAGAGAGAAGTGTTAACCTAATTACAACTCTTGTTATGTCATGACTGCGTTTTCTATTAAGTGCATCCTATCATTTCATCTGTGGATTTAAGTCGACTAGACTCATATGGTCAAATCATCTGATCCTATCTTCCACCTTGCCCTATTCCGTAACCTAAAGGTTACAAGAGTTCGCTGGTCAAACAAGATGGAAGAGTCACTACGCACCTCTACTAACTTAGAATTATTTAGTGGGATCCGGCCTTTCGAAACTTAGATCCCCCCTAATTCCTTAAGTAATTCTGTTTGGTAAGTGGTCGTTCGTTGAAATTTCCACACGAGTAGTGATAGTCCTATGGTCAATTCTTATCACTAAACACAACCTTATTCACTATGGGTCCTATGATCAATTCTCCTAGCTTCATAGGTACTATCAAACGTCCAAGCTACCAAAAAAAGGGTGTCCTAAAATATGCTAAGAAAGTATAAAATAACACGATAGAGATACGAGAAAACCAAATCATAACAATAACAATTTCATAACTAGGCTAACACCAAAGCTGCTTAGCCACTCATATTAAAATATGCAAAAAAATCAATGTGCACCATTGTAAATGAAAACATGAATTCAATACACAAATGTAATACAAAAATGGTAAAACTTATGATTTTGATGCATGAATTATCCCTTGGAAATGACTTGTGTGCTTGCAGGACTTTGTCCTCCTTGATCCCTGATTCCTCCTCTGATTTTTGTGTGTGAGAAAGGTATGTTTAAAATGCGGAATTAGGGCTGGTATTTATAGTCTCGACTTTGCTATGGCGTAAACCCTAGGATTAACTATGTCATAGCCTTTGAATCTTGGCACTACGCCGTAGCTTGATCATCTGTTACGGTCGTAGAACTCTCGTACACTATTCTACGGCATAATTCTATCTTGGGTCATGAAATTCTTCTAAGTGTTGAAGGAAGATCTACGGCGTAACCTCAAGGTATGTTACGCCCGTAAAAGTCTCATACGCACATCTACGCCGTAACCCATAAGTTGGTTACGTCGTAGTTCTTGGTTAGCGTTGAATTCAGTCTTCAATGTAAAAGGATGTTATGACGTAGGTTGAGAGATGATCAATGCCATAGTTAGTGTTAAATCAACATACTTTAACTTATTTCATTAATAATCTTCCAAATTCGCGTCTCTTCATTCCAATGCTCATTTTTATCCTGAAAATGAAATATAAACAAATAATAGTATATATCTAATAAATTGATATAAAAGATGAGCATAATAGGGAGAAATTAACACTAAAATATTGGAACTATTTGATGTTATAAAGCGTAGAGCCCATTAGCCAGTTAGTAGGTGTGAACAATTGAACACTAGACTACTAGGTTACTTGAGATATGATGGCATTTATCTTGATTGTAGGAGTTACACCGATTACCGCTTGTACTTGATTAGGCTCTTGAGAAGCAGGTAAACCCTTATTAGTACACATATAATATGGGTTTGAATGTCAAAAAGTGGGATTGCCGACATTAGATAGGTCTTTAAGATAGTTGGAGGTTTAATGACTATGAACTAGATACACGACTTCGTGAATAATGGAGTTTGTGATAATAGGAATTATAGGTTAGGTGTTGACTAAAAATCGGACCTAACGATATTAGACTTACCATATAAAATGAGATTTAGACATTGCGTTAGGAATGAGATCATCGCATAAATATTGTAGTAACTAGGTTAGCACATCTTTCTCCCTTGATTAATCCAACACATTTTCATTTCCGTTATCTAATTCTTGCAATTAGTTAACTAAACAAAATCATTCTTGTCACAATTAGAACTTGGATTAGAAACCGACCCTTAGCTATTGGGACGGCCTCGGCTTTACCGAATACTAAACTCCACAAGACCGGGTTCTCTGCCTATTAGTGCATAAGTAGATCATAGGTAGATGAGCTTTTATAAATTTAAAACATGATCTAAAATAAGCATCAAACAACTAAGTGGGTCAACATCATTAAGAGGTTGGTCAAACTCTCGTAAGTAGACATGTATCTTTGATAGTTAAACAATAACCATTTCTTGTTAAACAAGTAGACTATTACATACGTATATCCATCCATACACGAATAGAACGTTCCAGCTTCTTGCGTTTTATATTTAGATGGATGACACAAAATCTTAATACAATCACATCAAAGCACTACCTTCATGATCCTCGTTTAATACAATCGCATCAAAGCACTACCATCGTCTTCCATCACCACAACCGGAAATCCATCGCTTCCTTCTTTTCCATCTCTCGCGCTTCTTTTTTCAGTCCACCTGTTTGGTTGTATTTAAGTTAAGCTAGTTATTTGTTGGGTTTTTTTATTTGTATTATAATTGGTTGGTTTTTTAGTGGGTTTTCAAAGATTTTCATATTTGGTAGATTGTTTATGTCTAGTTTGTATGTTGGGTTTTAGTTTTGGAGTGTTGGATGTGGTTAGTAAATCAAACTGTCTATTAGGCGATTGTGGTAGTGGTAGGATGACCGGGTAGGTTGTGGGATGAAGGTAGTGGTGGTGGGATGACGGTGGTGGTGGGATGTTGTTGTTAACTGTGGCATGACACTTGTGTTGATGATGTTCTTGAGGTTAAGTGGGTTTTATGAATTTAAAAAGGGTATTATTGATCTTCACATATTCCATTTTATGTTGTGCCAATTAGTTCAATAAACTTTTATAGAGAGGGACACATAGTTGTCCCAAGATGCATTTTAGACTTTGTAAAAATTAAGGACTTTGTATTTAAATGCCATTGTGATCCTCTAGAAAGTGAAGAAAATTTAAAAAGTCTAAAAAGTCATCACATGTTGACAAGTGTCCCCTTTTACTTTTTTCAGCAACTTTTTTGTTATTCTCACTCTTAACTGATGAACATTGTGATCTAATTGACGAACATTGTGATTTTTTTAGAAAACTAATGAACAACGTGATTTTTTTTCGAAAATTGATGATCATTGTGATAGCAAAAATAAAATAAAAAGAAGAAAAGAATGAAAATTTATGAACATTGTGACAACAAGAAAAGAAATAATTCTTCAAAACGAAACATATAAACAATGTTATCTAACTGATGAACATTGTGATGTAACTGATGAAAAACATCAAGGAAAACTGAAGAATATTCTTATAACAAAAAATAAAACGTGTTCTTGATTCGTTGTTTGATGAACATTTTGATAAACAATGTTTTCAGAACTAGCGTTGGAAACATCAACTTGAGTAATCATAATGATAAGTTGTGTCAACGATAACGGATCTTGATAGTTAAGGAGTGATTTTGTTAAAAAGATGTTATTGATTCATTGTTTGATTTGGTCTTGGTCTAGATGTGTCTAACATTAATAATCCTGGTGATTAAGGTGCTTTGAGTTACGATAAACGTCCTTTAAACTTGTTAAAAGTCAATAAACTAAGCCTAAGACAATCTCGGTAACCTAGGATTTAGTTAAAATCGGTAAAATATGGTTTTATGAAACCTTGGTATCTTTGGTTTTAGGGCACATCTTGGTAGATTTTGTGTTAGGGCAAATCTCGATAAAAACTAGGTTTTGGGGGACAAAATCTCGGTAAAAAAAGGGTGAGGGTAAATCTCCCCCAAATCTCGGTAAAACAGGACACCAAATGTTGGTAAATTAGGGTTGGCTAAATCTCGGTAATTTTGAATAAGGACGAATCTCGGTGTTTTTGATGATGAAATCTCGGTAAACTTGTTGTTCTTAAAAAGAACGACTCGAATTACTTAAAAACACATATTTTGATGATTTTGATCCGCTCTTTTTGTATAAACCTCTTATATAATTCATAAACAATCATAAAAATGTCTACTTTTAGATCCTTTTTGTTGGGTTTGATTTTCGACCCAATTGTCTCTGACAATGTATTTAAATATAAAATAGCCTAATATATTAAGTCTATGATATAAGTCATCGAGAATAACACTCATTGATAAGGATCAGAGAGTAAGATACCCTCTGATGCAAATCAAAGGACTTACTCTTTGATGGTTATCAGAAAGTGCTACTCTCTGATGGTTATTAAAGAGTATACCATGTTGGTTATCAGTGATAGGTACCTCACTAATGATCATCAGTGGATGTAAACTCACTAATATAAGAAATCATTGATAGTTGTATAAAGCTTAATCAGTAGCCAAGCTTCGGGGAAGTCAAAGACCAATGGAAGAAACACTTTGTACATTGATGTAGTGTCACAGAGTAAGGTATAAGGAGCTACAAGCAACAACAGAGAGACTGAAAACTGAAAAATGTCACAGTGACCTTGAAGACTTATCTCTATAAGGGACTTAGTAAATGATGAATGGGCGGGAAACTTGTTGGGAAGATAACTGTAAGATCATCAAAGGATGATAAAGTAAGATCTTGGGTACAAAAGTTGTTAGCATTGGAAAACAAATGCACGCTCCACCTAGTATACTAGGCACGTGCTATCTACTCCAAGGTCAACGATCTACTATACTCATGTGCATCCACATTATTCTTTTGCTCATTTAAATGAAACTTTGTAACCAGGATACGTAGGATTCTAAACAAACACATAAAGTAATACTTAGCATTATGGTTGATAGGATCCCCTCTCCTAGGAACAACCAGGCAAAGCTAGAAAACTCTAGTCGTTCCCAAAGGAGTGTTTCATTTGTTGCTCAACCAGAATAGTTTTACCGAGAGTTATTCTACTGTAAATCTTTTGATTCATGACTAATAAAGATTTATACATGCTGAAAAGTACAAATGGTGTTATTACGGTTTTGGGTGAAGTTGTTATTATTCTTATTATTAGTAGGAAGATATCGTCATTTGCTCAAACTGTGTGGACCAACAAGTGGTATCAGAGCGAGTGGGTTTCTCTTAATCCAGATCAATTATTGAATGACTGCTAATAATCCAAAGTCGTTCTTGAATGACGGCTAATAACACAAAATCAAAACCATCCTCTTCTAACTCGACCAAAATATACACTCATCAACAATAGCCCTGCTTCATTTCTACTGGATCGGGTTATATCAACATGATCTTGTGAAAAATAAAGCTTCATAAGCCTAGTCTCCAGCTATTTTAATAACCTCTTCTCAGTGCTACTTTCTTGAAGTCCCTTTGTTCAAGAAAAAAGTTTCATTAGGATATAGCGTCCTCTTCATCTTGAAATTCCTGTTTCAGAGGTGCTTGGGAAAGTGTGAGTGTGTTTATCTCACAACCTATGAAGAGTGGTTATGCTCGATGGAAAATGGTAACTATCACTAGTTACTAAGATAGGGTTAAAGGAGCATCAGGGGCTATTATTAAGGCATCTGAGGCTATTGTTAAGGGGAAGCATCAGGGGATGGATGGCATGTCTTCAGTCCATGAGCAAATGTTGCATCGAGGAGTGTTTGCTGAATTGTGTAGTTCCTGATCCTCAAGAAACTTGGCTAAAGACAGTTACAACAAAGGAACAATCGTCATAGGTTTTTCCATTTCCTCTCCTTTGTTGTAAAATCAGTTTGTAAGAAGAAGCCATTATGCTCACTTACAACTGATTTATGTTTAACTATTGTCTATCTTTGTATTTAAACAGGAGACCGTGAGGTAGACTAGCTGACCTATCAGTCTTTTACTAGTTTTAGATAGCTAGTCACAATATTAAAGAGCTGAACAAACGGTGACTCGGACCTATGACACTGATAGTTCAAGGTCTAAGTCTATATCATTTTTAGCAACAATAAGGAATTAGACTACACTTGTTTATTTTTCCTTGTTGTAACTCTGTATGTAAGAAGAAGCCATTATGCTCACTTACTACTGATTTAGATTAGTCTATTTGTATATTCAAATAGGGGAGATTGTTGGGTCTGATTTTCGACCCAATTGTCTCTGACAATGTATTTAAACATAAAATATCCTAATTTATTAAGTCTCTGATATAAGTCAGCGAGAACAACACTCACTATAAGGATCAAAGAGTAAGTTACCCTCTAATGCAAATCAAAGGACTTACTCTCTAATGGTTATCAGAAAGTGCTACTCCCTAATGGTTATCAGAGAGAATACCCTGTTGGTTATCAGTGATAGGTACCTCACTAATGATCATCAGTGGATGTAAACTCACTGATATAAAAAATCAGTGAGAGTTGTATAAAGCTCAATCAACAACTAAGCTTCAGGAAAGTCAAAGACCAACTGAAGAAACACTTTGTAAACTGATGCGGTGTCAGGGAGTAGGGAGGGGATCCTTATTTGACACTTCACAGGGAAGGAACAACATTTGTCTTAAATTCCTACACCAGCAAACAATTTGTCTACCAACCTGAAGAGGTCGTCCAACGCTTAGCATTGATGAGTGGATCTACAAGACAAGTCTATCTGACAGCATATCACTTTATTCAGGCAAATTAAGGAGAAATTGGAAATACTAGTTGCAAATTTAAATTATGTGGGTAGTCACAAAGATAACCAACTTCATACTAGTACATCTAACTATTTGTTGTTTACTTCCAGTTTCAGTCTTATGTTATTTTGATGTACAAGTTATGTGCATGTTGAATAGTTTATTTATGATTAGGAATACGATTACAAAGACCTGCAGTTGTTGCCAAAATCACTTTTATCTATTTTTTAAGTATTAGTTTGATACAAACTCTTTCTAAATTTGATATAACTATTGTAGAGTAATATTTATTGTATTGTATTATTATACAATTATAAACTCATATTCAGTCTCAATTTATTAGTCGACTTTTAATTTGCAGACGGTTTAAAATTCTCACTATACTTTCTAACAATCAAATATCATCTCTACCTAATTAAGTCCTTTTAAATTTGCTAAAATATCAAAACGGACAAGATTTTGTGACAACCCAAAATAGAAACATGGACTACTATTTTTTTTGGGTAAAGGGGAGTAATCATGCACCCTGGTAAATATATTAAACCAAAAATGTTTAAGTACAAAGGATATGGGTGAAATCCCATATCTCAACCCGTTACATATGTAGCACCCTGATATTGCGTTTTTGAGTGCGTATCAAAAATATACAAGGTAAACGTGAGTGGAATTCACTAATCAACCTTTAGGAAAAGGAAGACTTGAGAAAACTCGTGAATACAATATATATATATATATATATATATATATATATATATATATATATATATATATATATATATATATATATATATGATACCGGGTAAGTGATTACCCGGGTCGTGTCCCAACGAGGTGTGAATGGGCAATATCGTTTGAGATTCGGAGATTAAAATGCTTGTAAGAATGATTGAGAGATTATTTGGTTTTGTAAAACTACAAGAAATTGCAAATAACGAACGAAAAATAAAATAAATGTAACTAAACTGGGAATACAAACAAGGAATAAAAGTTAAAACTTAAAATCTACTTATAATCCTACGGGAATGAGAATTAGGAAGCTAAGGAACCCTAAACGTAAACTAATTGCAAAAACGTAAAAGTAATTTAAATAAAATGTAAGTGCGCGAAATAAAACGTAAATTCAACGCTACGCTAGTCCTACGGGTACGAAATTAATTTTCCTACGTTTTAAAATGTAAAAGAAAATTTTGAGAAAAAGAAAAACATTTTTTTGGCTTTTATATTTTTTATAATGGATTAAAAATTAATAAAACTAATTAAATACAAAATAAATACTAAAACATTTTGGAAAATTATGAAAATTTTTAGAAAAATCTAACATACTAATAAGAACCTGAGAAAAATATGAAAATCAAATAATCAGTGACAATAAGCAGGGAATAAGCAGAATGAAATTGAATCTATAATAAGCGAAAACAACAAGTACTTTAAAGATAAATTTAAACAAACACTTACAAATAACTCAGTTGAGCATAGATGGTTGGGATGTGTTGTTGAGTGTTCTGTGTGAGGCTAGAGGTCAGGGGTTCGACCCTTGGCCTTTACCCTTTTTTAGAAACATTTTTTATTTTTATTTTTTTCTTTTTGCAACAGCAACAACAACCAACTTTAGTAAAACCACTTTCTTTTTAAAAAGCTTGAAACAAGCTTATGCAAGTTTACAAGATCAACAGTGGAAGCTTAGTGAATTTTTGTGAGCTTTTGAGATTTAGTATCCAACAAGCACCGAAATGAACCTAACCAGTTTAGCACATAAGCAAGCAAACAAAGCTTAAACATGCAAACACAAACAGAAACCTAATAATAACAACAAATCATTGCAACAATGCTACAACAATATCAAATGGACTTGGTTTCGACAAGCTCAGCTTATGAACAAAAAGATACAGCAGCAGTAATGGTGAGCAAGGGGGGTAAACATAGGGGCTGAAATAAGCTAAAATGCCAACAAGGACATGTACCAAAAAACCTGAAATATACACTTACGCCACCAAAGAACATGTAAGAGCAATTTTTAGCAAATGAGAAGCCTTTACGAAGCTTATAAGGGCTGCTATAGGGCTGCTCAAAAACATGCACGCCTGCTGGTGTCAACAGCAGCCTTGGGAGCAAAATGGGTAGCAAGTGCGGGCCAAAATACGCTATCAATTCGCTTATTTCAAGGAAACTAATGAGGGCATGCAAAAGGGTATTAAAGGGAATCCTAAAAGCACTACGACGACAAAAGAAATAAGCAGTTCCTAAGTCTAAATTATCACTAAACAAGCATGCACTATCCTAAGCTACAGAGACATAAACAAGCAAAAGGGGTCACTTTAGAGGCCAAATACGCAACTAAGAAAAAATCGCAAAAATAAAAGAAAAATAGGTTTACGTAAACAAGTTGGGGAATAGGCTGAGGACCCAGTTTCATGGAAATTGGGTTAAAGATAAAGCAATGAAAAATGCGTGAGTGAAGGGCTGTTGGGGTTCTATCTAATTGTTGCAGCAGTGGGGTGCGTTTGGAAGCCAAAATAAACCACTAAATAAGCTTTAAAAACTGAAACAAGCCAAATCTAAGTGAGAATAACTCACAAACTATCATTAAGACCGATTGTAAGACTTAAATCAATCTAATATTAGCTGAGAATTGCAATAAAAAAAATGCTTACTGGTCCTAAAGGAATGATTTGCAGGCCCAACTAAACTACCAAATGACTACCAAACTCAAAGATATGCTTATACATTTAAACCCTATACTCCAAACTACTTACGTAACCTAACTTATCTAAATTTAGGGAGATAAAAGGGAGATTGGGACCTGTTTTAAGCTGATGCAACAGTGATTCAATGGAATATAATAGCCCAAGCAGAAAGAAATTATAAACTTAACCAAAACACTCCTTATGTGATTATCTGATTGCATTGTAAAAAACAGGTAGTTAAGCTAACACTTGAAAAGTAAATGATATCTTGAATTTAACACGAGCAGTTGAAGCAAACCTAAAACATAAATAAGCCATACTTCATAAGCTAAGAAGCACTTTTTTTTTAAAGAGAAACTTGAATTTTTATTACTAAAAACGAAAATCTTGAGTACATAAACCTTTAAAAACTAAGACTTAACAATAATAACAACTTAGATTTAGAACTAAAACCCTACTTCAATTGCTAATACTAAAACCTAATTAAAGACTATCAACTTACTTAAAAACTTGACTGCCATCAATGGCTTACATAAGTCCTATTTATACTAATCCCCATTTAGGGTTTCACTTGCTCCTCTTGTCTTTTTCCGTTGTGGTGTAATCTTGGTCAGCCTCATCCATTGGATTAAAGCAAAAAGATATTAGCCCTTGATTCTTGTATTGGCGCCCAATCTTGTACACGGACTGCCAGGGTGGATGTGGGTAGGTATGGTATAGTGAGGGTAGTGGGATGGGATACTGTGTTGGGGGAGATAATGATGGTGATGGAAGGATGGTGATGGGAGATAGCAGGTCACGGGGAGATGAAAGTGATGGAGGAGGTTATTTGTTTGTGATCTGACCAAGTCAATGCCCTTTTTATTATTAAAACGTAACAAAAGGGTTTTAGGCTTGGGGATGGTTTTGGGCCAAGGAGATAGGAGGTATAAGGTGGTGGGCTTGGCAGTTGTTAAAAGGGCCCAAGGGAATGGTTTATGTTATGGATCCGTTTGGTGTTAATAATTGGTTCACATAAGGACCAATCTTGTAATTTGCTGAAAATCCAAGGACCATTATTGTACATCTTTCAAACTTCAACCAAGGGTAAATTCTGTCAAGTTAGATAAACCAAAGGACCAAAAATGCAATTTTCCAAATTTGAAACATAAGGGACTAAAACTGCCAATTTGCCAAAGTACAGGGACCAATTGTGTAATTTTCCAAATCTTTTTACCCAAAGATCATTTGTGATATATTTTGACTTTTTAAAGAGCTTGGTTTGACTTTTCTTTGAAATAAATGCTTAGGGACTAGTTTTGTCAATTTTTGAAAGTCGGGGGACTGAAACTGCCAATTATGCAAATTTTGTTCGTTTTTCATTTGTTTTCACTCGTTTTGCATCAGAAACATATAAAAAACGATCTTTGGGATTTTCTTGGTATTTCGGTGCATTTTTTAGTGTTTTTAATCGTTTTGCAGTTCAGATTTGACTAAAAATGATGAGTATTTACACACTCATCAATCCCCCACACTAAACTATTGCTAGACCCTAGCAATCTTTTTGAGAAAAATTAATGGATTTGAAGTCTCTACCAAAATCCATCACTTCTGGAGTAGCCGAATGTTTTGGGTTCAAGTAAGAATTAAGGTCCATCCGATGACCATGTGATTTTTAGCAAATCACCAGCTTTCAACGGTTTTGATTTGTCTTTACCAAAAGCCGTTTGCTTCTGGACTAGCCAACTCTTGATGGACACAGTCAACATCTTGATGAGCTGATTACCAATTATGGTTTTCCCACTGCCTTTACCACAAGCCATAATCTTGCGGGCTAGCCAACTCTTTCACTTTTTAGGATATGGCGAGTTGAGATACCATACAATTTTGGACAAATTGCAAGCCGTAAACGGATTTGATATATCTTTACCAAGAGCCATTTGCTCCTAGATTAGCCAATCCTTTTGTCATTTAGACATGGTGGACTGATAACCACAAAAAATTTTGAAGCTCAAGTGAATTTTTTTTTTAAATTTTTGCCAAAAACGGGGGTACTAGATGGTAAAATGTGATAAAATTTGCTAGAATTACCCCCCACACTTAGAATTGAATATTGTCCTCAATATTCAAAGTCCCGGCTATTATGCCGACACTTCGAACGTAAAAGGGCAACATTACAAGCTAAATGTGGAAATACCATTTTGTTTTTCACTTATTTGGTAATCACAGCAGGGGTAACTTCCCCACACTTAGGGTGAAAACCCTATATACATGCTACTGTTTTTGTTTACCGAGTCGCTAGCTTGACTCGACCCCGAATTCATTGGTTCTTGGGGATGCATGATGTGGAAGAAACAATCTCCATCGGACTTTCATTCAAGATGTTTGGACAAACATTTGAAGCACGTGAAAGTTCCACACCGATGAGATAAGTACCCGGCTCAAAATAATGGTACATGAGAATGCCGGGGTCAAAGATGGTATCCTCACTCCCGAAGGAGTGAAGAAGAGAAGATGTCGTGGGATAGGTAAAGAAAAGGAAGAAAGTCATGATGAAAATCATGATTAACTCGTCATCACCCATAGGAGTATCCATAATTTTTAGATTATGAATCTCATCATTTACGCTCATGTGATCAATACATATCCCGGGTGTGTCTGGATCAAAGTGGAAGTTATCATACTCCGGTGGAGATATGATATGAGAAAGTTCACCAGAGAACTCCTCGCTAAGAGAATCAATCACAAGATGTAAATCTGTGAACTCATGTTCCGTAGTAGACTCA
Source organism: Artemisia argyi (assembly GCA_030686995.1). NCBI lineage: Eukaryota > Viridiplantae > Streptophyta > Magnoliopsida > Asterales > Asteraceae > Artemisia > Artemisia argyi. The sequence continues at coordinate 80,142,820 of CM060676.1, forward strand.
TCACAATCCTCAATCTAAGTACCAAAGATTGGATTATCAGAAATCAAAGTGAATTCAGAGTCGAATTCAAACAAAGGATTGGTGAGAGTCGTATTAAATGTTTCGGGAACAAGGTGATCAATATTCTCTATTGGACTGTTGGGATAAGAAATGAGTGACGGATCATGATATAGGAGACTTTCAATTTCTCCAAGATCGGCTTCAAGTCAACGAGATCATCGTCACTTCCCGTTGGAAGTGGATTGATGTGAGTGAGTTCATCGGCGAACTCCTCGAGAAGATGATCAGCATCAGAATGTGGAACTGATGCCTCAATATACTCGATGTCTCCATAAGATACACAATCTTCGCTACAATCGGAGAAAGTCTCAAATTGATCTTTAGGACACTCAAGAGGGGAAGGTAAATCACACACATGGTCAGAAGTTCCCTGTGACTCTCTTGGGATTGGGACAAGGCTCTCAACACTAGACTTTATGAATTCGTCCGATTCCTTATCAGGAACAGTGCTAAGATGCTCATCCCCCATGTTTAGAGAGTGAGTGTGAACTTCGGGTGTGATAACAACAGACTAAGGGAGTTGAGAAGTACTAGCAGTTATGGAATTTTCAAGTTCCATTTGATCAACGGCTAGCGACTTCGTCACATTATTTTCTCCCTGATTTATCATGGAAGGAACCACAACTGATGAATTTGATGAGCCTTGATGAATATCAAGGGTATCTTCATCATCACTATCGCCATCGTCATCGTAGATGATAGTTTTACGCATTCGAAATCTTACTCTAGCTGCTTCTTCTGCTTCTTCAGCTGGTATTTCTTTGTAAGACTTCGGACGAGGTTCTTCCGGAGCAGGTTTGTTAACCAAATCCTTAAGATCATTTAAAGTATTTAAAACATTTTGCAAAAGTTCTTGAGGAAATGGTTGAGGTTGTGTTTCAAAAGTTTGGTATTGTAGAGGTTGGTCGTGATAATTGTTGTCACAAGGAAAAAGATTCCTAGTTTGACAATCGGTGCTAAAATGCGGACCACCACAATACTCACAACCGTATTGTTGTGAAGTTGGTGCATTTTGAAACGATTCGGCATTGCAATTTTGATAACACGGATTATGCTCATATGAAATGAAATTGTTTTGTAGCTCATTGCAAAAGCTCGAATTAGAATCGTAAGTGAATGAATTACTCGAACCAAAAACAAACAACTTCCGTTTTGAATATCATTGCCACACCGTTCACACGTGCACCAACGACATGGTAGACCGAAAAGTGGCTCACCACAACCGACGCAAGGAATAAACGATTGCCTTAGAGAAGGAATCGGACCATTCAAAGAATCAACGAAATAATTCGAATGATCATCAAGTCTCGAAGAACATTTTGAAAAATCCGGAGGTGGGACAAGTGGTGTGCTCTGAGAGCTAGGAATTTCCACCACTTCCGTTATGGTCGCCGGTTTTTGTTCTTGATAAACGTGATGATTAGACAAGTCGTTTATTTTAGTCACCGTTTTAAGCTCAATACGTTTCCTTGATAAACTTCGAATCGTAAATCGTAAGAGGTGTGGATCGACTCTTGACGGTTTGCCATTAATAGTACGTATTTCGGGATGTGAGGGGTAGTCGGAAGAATTTTGAGAATCATTGAAAGTATTTGGTTATGCTTTGCACCATTTACAAAATCCGTCTCTAATATTACTTCCACACCGCTCACACCCACACTTGTAACAACGAAGATTGTCATCCACCGGACCTTTACAATGAAAACAATTGTAGTCGAGTGATGACATAAGAATTAAACATTAACGAGGGATGAGAAGAAAGAATTAAACGGTAAAGATGATAAGAAGATAAGAATTAAACGTATAGGAGACGAAGATTATTTTTGGGTTTTCCGAAAAACACATCAATTAAAACGAGACCAACTCAAAAAGACAATTGTGAACTTAAACCAATAATCACAATGTAAATGGCTTCTTTGAAAAAGGTACACCAATTCACAAGGATACAATGGCAAGTTTTAATCTTTTATTTGGGAACTTATTAATGTTCACACTCTCAGTTGGTAGGTGTTCTGCCTTGGTTCTCGGCGGTGTGCTTTATGCTTTTTTTTTTATTTAACAAGAAAAACGGAAAATGTTTTTGTATTTTTTATATGATAGATATATATACAAAAGAAAAGGAAAATATTTTTGTGTTTTAATTTTTTTTTTTTTTGAAAACGATAACTTCTTGACGAATGTTCTACAAGTCACTAATCGTTGAAATCATAACGATATTGTCGCAACACAACCTCCCCGGCAGCAGCGCCATTTTGATATTGCGTTTTTGAGTGCGTATCAAAAATATACAAGGTAGACGTGAGTGGAATTCACTAATCAACCTTTAGGAAAAGCAAGACTTGCGAAAACTCGTGAATACAATATATATATGTGATACCGGGTAAGTGATTACCCGGGTCGTGTCCCAACGAGGTGTGAATGGGCAATATCGTGTGAGATTCGGAGATTAAAATGCTTGTAAGAATGATTGAGAGATTATTTGGTATTGTAAAACTACGAGAAATTGCAAATAACGAACGAAAAATAAAATAAATGTAACTAAACTGGGAATACAAACAAGGAATGAAAGTTAAAACATAAAATCTACTTATAATCCTACGGGAATGAGAATTAGGAAGCTAGGGAACCCTAAACGTAAACTAATTGCAAAAATGTAAAAGTAATTTAAATAAAACGTAAGTGCGCGAAATAAAACGTAAATTCAACGCTACGCTAGTCCTACGGGTACGAAATTAATTTTCCTACGTTTTAAAATGTAAAAGAAAATTTTGAGAAAAAGAAAAACATTTTTTAGGCTTTTATATTTTTTATAATGGATTAAAAATTAATAAAACTAATTAAATACAAAATAAATACTAAAACATTTTGGAAAATTCTGAAAATTTTTAGAAAAATCTAACATACTAATAAGAACCTGAGAAAAATATGAAAATCAAATAAGCAGCGACAATAAGCAGGGAATAAGCAGAATGAAATTGAATCTATAATAAGCAAAAACAACAAGTACTTTAAAGATAAATTTAAACAAACACATACAAATAACTCAGTTGAGCACAAATGGTTGGGATGTATTATTGAGTGTTCTGTGTGAGGCTAGAGGTCAGAGGTTTGACCCTTGGCCTTTACCCTTTTTTAGAAAACATTTTTTATTTTTATTTTTTTCTTTTTGCAACAATAACAACAACCAATTTAGTAAAACCACTTTCTTTTTAAAAAGCTTGAAACAAGCTTATGCAAGTTTACAAGATCAACAATGGAAGCTTAGTGAGTTTTTGTGAGCTTTTGAGATTTAGTATCCAACAAGCACCGAAATAAACCTAACCAGTTTAGCACATAAGCAAGCAAACAAAGCTTAAACATGCAAACACAAACAGAAACCTAATAATAACAACAAATCATTGCAACAATGCTACAACAAAATCAAATGGACTTGGTTTCGACAAGCTCAGCTTATGAACAAAAAGATACAGCAGCAGTAATGGTGAGCAAGGGGGTAAATATAGGGGCTGAAATAAGCTAAAAGGCCAACAAGGACATGTACCAAAAAAACTGAAATATACACTTACGCCACCAAAGAACATGTAAGAGCAATTTTTAGCAAATGAGAAGCCTTTACGAAGCTTATAAGGGCTGCTATAGGGCTGCTCAAAAACATGCACACCTGCTGGTGTCAACAGCAGCCTTGGGAGCAAAATGGGTAGCAAGTGCGGGCCAAAATACGCTATCAATTCGCTTATTTCAAGGAAACTAATGAGGGCATGCAAAAGGGTATTAAAGGGAATCCTAAAAGCACTACGGCGACAAAAGAAATAAGCAGTTCCTAAGTCTAAATTATCACTAAACAAGCATGAACTATCCTAAGCTACAGAGACATAAACAAGCAAAAGGGGTCACTTTAGAGGCCAAATACGCAACTAAGAAAAAATTGCAAAAATAAAAGAAAAATATGTTTACGTAAACAAGCTGGGGAATAGGCTGAGGACCCAGTTTCATGGAAATTGGGTTAAGGATAAAGCAATGAAAAATGCGTGAGTGAAGAGCTGTTGGGGTTCTATCTAATTGTTGCAGCAGTGGGGTGCGTTTGGAAGCCAAAATAAACCACTAAAAAAGCTTTAAAAACTGAAACAAGCCAAATCTAAGTGAGAATAACTCACAAACTATCATTAAGACCGATTTTAAAACTTAAATCAATCTAATATTAGCTGAGAATTGCAATAAAAAAAATGCTTACTGGTCCTAAAGGAATGATTTGCAGCCCCAACTAAACTACCAAATGACTACCAAACTCAAAGATAAGCTTATACATTTAAACCCTATACTTCAAACTACTTACGTAACCTAACTTATCTAAATTTAGGGAGATAAAAAGGAGATTGGGACCTGTTTCAAGCTGATGCAACAATGATTCAATGGAATATAATAGCCCAAGCAGAAAGAAATTATAAACTTAACCAAAACACTCCTTATGTGATTATCTGATTGCATTGTAAAAAACAGGTAGTTAAGCTAACACTTGAAAAGTAAATGATATCTTGAATTTAACACGAGCAGTTGAAGCAAACCTAAAACATAAATAAGCAATACTTCATAAGCTAAGAAGCACTTTTTTTTTAAAGAGAAACTTGAATTTTTATTACTAAAAACTGAAAATCTTGAGTACATAAACCTTTAAAAACTAAGACTTAACAATAATAAAAACATAGATTAAGAACTAAAACCCTACTTCATTGACTAATACTAAAACCTAATTAATGACTATCAACTTACTTAAAAACTTGGATTAAAGCAAAAAGATATTAGCCCTTGATTCTTGTATTGGCACCCAATCTTGTACACGGACTGCCAGGGTGGATGTGGGTAGGTATGGTATTGTGAGGGTAGTGGGATGGGATACTGTGTTGGGGGAGATAATGATGGTGATGGAAGGATGGTGATGGGAGATAGCAGGTCACGGGGGAATGAAAGTGATGGAGGAGGTTATCTGTTTGTGATCTGACCAAGTCAATGCCCTTTTTATTATTAAAACGCAACAAAAGGGTTTTGGGCTTGGGGATGGTTTTGGGCCAAGGAGATAGGAGGTATAAGGTGGTGGGCTTGGCAGTTGTTAAAAGGGCCCAAGGGAATGGTTTATGTTATGGATCCATTTGGTGTTAATGATGGTTCACATAAGGACCAATCTTGTAATTTGCTGAAAATCCAAGGACCATTATTGTACATCTTTCAAACTTCAACCAAGGGTAAATCCTGTCAAGTTAGATAAACCAAAGGACCAAAAATGTAATTTTCCAAATTTGAAACACCAGGGACTAAAACTGCCAATTTGCCAAAGTACAGGGACCAATTGTGTAATTTTCCAAATCTTTTGACCCAAAGATCATTTGTGATATATTTTGACTTTTTAAAGAGCTTGGTTTGACTTTTATTTGAAATAAATGCTTAGGGACTAGTTTTGTCAATTTTTGAAAGTCGGGGGACTGAAACTGCCAATTATGCAAATTTTGTTCGTTTTTCGTTTGTTTTCACTCGTTTTGCATCAGAAACATATAAAACACGATCTTTGGGATTTTCTTGGTATTCTGGTGTGTTTTTGAGTGTTTTTAATCGTTTTGCAGTTCAGATTTGACTAAAAATGATGAGTTTTTACACACTCATCACACCCCCAACTCAAAATACGGCAGCTGACATGCTGGGGGCACTACACAAATCGAAACCAGGCATCTTTATAGCAAACGACCACAACACGGGACGTTTAAAAGTGCCTCAAAACACATCATTCGTTTTACAAACCATTTTAGAGCACATAGACTCTTTAACAAAATAGCAGCGGAATAAAAATAAAGATTGCAGCGGAAATGATAAACTTTAGTAGCGGAAAACCAAGTGTAGTAGTAGAAATACAAAGTTTAGCAGCGGAAAATATTAAAGACACACCAAGGTTTTACGAATGATATGAAAAATAAAGATTGTAGAAATGAAATAAGCTGCCTTGATAGAAAACTTCCTTCGTCCAGCCACTCCACTACGCCCAAGATCATAAAGCTCCAAAACTTAATTTCTAGTAGTACCTGAGAAACACATGCTTAAAAGTCAACACAAAGGTTGAGTGTAATCCATAGGTTTAAAAAAATAAAGTTGAGCACAAAGGTTTTAATCATAGGATATAAGCAACAAATCCTAATACCAGGTAAATCAAGGTAACACCCAATATGTAGAGGCATCCCAGTGCATACATACGGTTGATGATACTAAGCTCATGACACGCAAGACGTTAACCAAACCAATCGACAGTAACTCTGTACTGCCATAAACAATAACCGCGGAATTTCATAATATAAAGTGCCCCCAAGGCCAGGTACTTGCCAATACCCGGCAAAACGACAAATAGTACACCCGCATGTCAAGCCCTTGACAACTACGAATGGGATGGTCAATCCTATAGGCCTATAAACTAAGTTCGCGCTCACCCGCAGGTGACTAATGGCTCATGATCTGAGGGTCTTTCCGGCAAGACAAGTTACTTAGTATATCGTCAGGAAATATATATACCATTTAGGAAAAGCATACCAAAAATACTTGTGCTCAGAAAAACATTTAAAGCATGTGTCTCACCCCATGGGTTTATAAACAATTAAAATATAAAAAGCGGGGCTATGAATCACACCTTAACAATAGCAGCAGGAAACGAGATATAGCAATCAATCAATAATGCGTCACAGCAAAAGGGACCTCAGCACAACCTAATCAATATAAATGGCATAACTCAGAACTAAACTCGAATATTTCCATAAACAATGCTTGAGTAAAAGTTTTGTAAATACAATGTCATTTGAAAGATAATAGATTTCGTAAAGTCTTGTGTGGGAGACAAGAAAGTTCAGAAAAGAAATAAGTCGGCGAATCAACCAAATGCAAAAGAAAGACGAAAGAACTCCTCGAAGAAAGTCGTCGAAAAGAAATGAAAAAAAAAAAAGAAATAAAAAAATAGAAGAACTCACTCAAATAAAAATAAATAATATCACGTAACAATAAGTCTCGGATTTTACCCGTTTTCCCCAAAATAATGTTGAAATAAAAGGTTTTGAAATAATAATAATGTTTGGTAAAATAATTTAAGTTTATAAAAAATTTTATAAAATTTCGGCATGACCTGCCCTTTTATATAACGTTTCCCGAGTCAACGACTCTTTATTTTTAAACAATATTAACATATATATAAGTAAATATGATTGGATATATCATTCGCATAGTCCATTAGTTGTTTAGGTTTTATCGACCATTTTGTATTTGTTTGGGTTCCAGGTACGTTAAGATCTTTACGGGCCTAACGTACCCTACCATCTCGTGTACCAAAGGGTCCATAATATCCAAATAACCAAGGCCGTAAATCCGATACGTCCAATTCAAGCTCACAATGTCATAATACGGAAACATGTCCGATAATAAGTCCACTAAATTATAACAATTTTTTTATTTTAGATTTCATATATATATTATCCGTTTTATTATTTAGTTACCGTTTCTAATAAAAATATATATCCCGAGACTATTAATCAATACCCAAAATAATCACCACAACGATAATAACAACTCTAAAACCAACCCAAGTCAAACCAAATCAAATCCGAAACCAAAACGAGCCATACTCCTCGGCTCACCCAAAATCATCCAAATCCGAACCAAACTAACCTAAAACTAATCCAAACACTCAACCAACAACAACAACAATAATCATACTCCCTCCCCACCACCACCCAAGGCTCGGTGGTGGTGGTTCGTGGCTGCCGAGACGCGCAAACAAACGGACCCTTGATAAAATCCAAACCAAACACAATAATATACTCCCTCGTCATCAATATCAACCCACAATAATCAATAAATATCAAATCCTCACCGAGTCACGAGTTGACTCGGTGAGTCCATACCGAGTCGCGGCCAACTCGAAGACAACAAGAAATCCACACGAGTTTTTAGGTTCAAAAACAATATCAAAACATTTTTAGAAAGGATTTTTAATATAAAAATCGAATTTAAATAAAATAAAAACTAGGGTTTGAAAAATATTTAAAGAAAATAGAAAAAGAGGTGTGTGAGGGTGGTGTTACCATCGGAAAAACAAAGGAGGGTGGCGGTGGTGGTGTACGGTGGTGATGGTCGCGGCGGTGGGAGGCGCATCGGGGTGCGTCGGGGTGTTTGGAGGGGTGTGGGTGGTACGGGAGTGACGGGGATGTCCTGATCTATAAGATGGTGTAAAATGGTGAGATGGCCGGAAAATATTCCGGCGTGGTGGCCGAAAACTGCTGGTGTTCCGGCGAAGGGGGCGGCGGCCGGAATTCGCAAGGAAAGAGAGAGAGTTTGGTGAGTGTGTGTGTTTTAAATGAATAAAAATGAGAAAATGGTATCTGTTGTGGGTTTATATATGGTAAATAAGTGTAGGGTAGATTTGGTATTAATTGAAAGTATAGGGAAAGAGTAGGGTGATACTCCAAGGACCAATATTGCCAACGAATCAAACTTCTCACAATAAACGCTACGGGGCTCGAACGACATAGCAAACGGACTCAAAAATTTACGAAACTTGCGCCATTGTTCACGAAATAATTTTTCCAATAAAATCAAGCATAAACTTCAGAGTTTTTCCAAAACTCAAAATAATTCAAATAATTTGGCAAATGCAATACAATTCGAGCGTTCTAGGTTGTTCTGAGTCAATCAAGGAATAAAGTTCTCGTTTCTAATATATCTCACGTTTCTCGAGCCCAAATAATCACAAATAAAAGTTTTAATGTATCTCAGGTTCGAAAATAAATATTTTGGCTAGTAATAAGTTTCGAAAAAGTACCGGGGGTTACATCACATACATCTTATTTAGAAATCCGTCCCGGATTTAGTTTGAGTTTCCAGTCCCGACTTTGAAAAGATTTGGGTACTTGCGTTTAAACTCGTCCTCACGTTCCCAAGTATACTCTGGTCCTCTCTTGGAACTCCAACGAACTTTCACAAGACGAATACGACTCTTCTTCAATCGCTTAACCTAGCGATCCATGGTTTCAACGGGCTCCTCAACAAAATGCAATTGCTCATCAATCTCAATACCCTCAAGCGGAATTATAGCGGTCTCATCGGTCAAGCACTTATTCAAATTCGACACGTGGAAAGTAGGGTGAACTCTACTGAGCTACGGTGGCAATTCTAGCTTATATGCCACAGGACCAATCCTCTTCAAAATCTTAAATGGTCCTATGTAACGGGGATTCAACTTTCCCTTCTTACCAAACCTGATCACACCTTTCCAAGGCGATACTTTCAACATAACCCTATCTCCTACCTGAAATTCTAGGGGTTTACGTCTCACATCTGCGTAACTCTTCTATCGGTCACGAGCAACTTTCAATCAGTCTTTAATCTGAGCAATCTTCTCGGTCGTCTCACGAACTAAATATGGTCCAATAAGTTGTGCTTCTCCCACTTCATCCCAACATATAGGTGATCGGCACTTCCGACCATAGAGTGCTTCAAACGGTGCGGCCTTAATACTCGCGTGGTAACTATTGTTGTAGGAAAACTCAATCAAAGGCAAATGGACATCCCATCCATTTCCGAAATCAATCGCACATGCACGCAACATATCTTCCAAAGTCTGGATGGTTCTCTCGCTTTGACCATTCGTCTGTGGATGGTAAGCGGTACTCATGTCAAGGTTCATGCCAAACGAATCTTGAAGTGACTTCCAAAAGTTCGAAGTAAACCTGCCGTCTCGATCTGAGATAATAGACAGTGGTGCTCCATGTCGAGATAGTATCTTCTTTATGTAGAGCCTGTCAACTTATCCATGTTGTAATAGACAGTGCGGATTTAGTCAATCGATCGACTATTACCCAAATAGCATCGAATCCTGTCGAGGTCCTTGGTAGCTTGGTGACAAAATCCATTGTTATTCTTTCCCATTTCCATTCTGGGATCTCAGGTTATTCTAGTAAACCAGACGGTTTCTGATGTTCAGCCTTAACCTTGGCGCACGTAAGACACTTACGGACATAATCGGAAATCTCAGTTTTCATATTGGGCCACCAATATAACTTCTTCACATCTTGATACATCTTGTCAGATCCTGGGTGAATAGAATACTTTGACTTATGAGACTCGAGCATAATCAAGTCTCTCAGTCCTCCAAACAAAGGTACCCAACTTCTTCCTTTGTAACACAAAGTTCCATCTGAACGTTTCTCAAGTTTCTCCTCCTTAAGCTCTCCTCTTTTCACGACTTCCTCTTGTGCTTGCAGAATCTGAGCGGGTAAATTCGAGTTAATCATCAAAACTAAAGCTCGAACGCGTAATGGTTTCAAACGTTCCTTGCGGCTCAATGCATCAGCCACAACATTTGCCTTTCTAGGGTGGTATCGTATCTTGCAATCATAATCGCTCAACGTCTCCAACCATCATCGTTGTCGCATATTTAACTCCTTCTGATCCAAAATATACTGTAGACTCTTGTGGTCGGTAAAGACAACATACTTGGTACCATAAAGGTAATGTCTCCACAACTTGAGGGAAAAAACCACGGCTCCTAACTCCAAATTATGAGTGGTATACTTCTCCTCATGAGTCTTAAGCTGTCGGGAAGCATATGCCATAACCTTCCCTCGTTGCATCAAAACTGCTCCTAACCCTTGATACGAGGCATCAGAATAAACTACAAAATCTTCTACTCCATCTGGCAAAGCCAATATCGGTGAACTATAAAGCTTCTGCTTCAAAATCTGAAATGCCTTCTCTTCTTCCTCTCCCCATTCATACTTCGTATCCTTGTGAGTCAATGCGGTTAACAGTTTAGATATCCTGGAGAATCCCTCGATGAATCTCTTATAATACCCAGCCAATCTTGGAAATTGACGAATTTTTGTTACGTTAACCGGTGTTGCCCATTTCTCAATCGCTTCAATCTTAGCGGGATCCACATGTAATCCTTCACTATCAATCACATGACCCAAAAATTGAACTTTCCGAATCCAAAACTCACACTTAGAGAACTTTGCGTACAACTGCTCGTCCTTGAGCAACTTAAGAATCGTAGCCAAATGCTGTTTGTGCTCTTCCTTGCTCTTTGAGTAGATCAAAATATCGTCGATAAATACTATCACGAACTTGTCTAGATAAGGCTTGCACACTCGGTTCATGAGGTCCATGAACACTGCAGGCGCATTGGTCAAACCAAAAGGCATAACTTGAAACTCATAATGACCATAACGGGTCCTAAATGCCGTCTTGGGAATATCCTCTTCCCGAACCCTAAGTTGGTGATAACTAGACCTCAATTCAATCTTAGAATAGTAACTCAATCCTTGCAACTGATCAAACAAATCATCAATCCTCGTTAACGGGTAGCGGTTCTTCACGGTTAACTTATTCAATTCTCGGTAGTCGATGCACATCCTAAACGATCCATCCTTCTTCTTCACAAATAACACTGGAGCTCCCCAGGGCGAAGAACTCGGTCAAATAAATCCTTTATCCAACAACTCCTGCAATTGCTTCGATAACTCCTCCATTTCTGATGGCGCTAAACGATATGGTGCACGTGCAACAGGTGCAGCTCCTGCAACTAAGTCGATGCGAAACTCCACTTGTCGGGATGGCGGAAGTCCCGGAAAATCTTCAGGAAATACTTCAAGAAACTCACGCACTATAGGAACATCCTTGAATCGCTTCTCTCCCGACTCCTTCTTAGCCACGTGTGCTAGGAATGCGTGACATCCTTTCTCAAGATATTTCATGGTCTTGATACATGATATGATATTCAGGCGAGTTCCACTCCTATCACCTCGAACAATCAAAATCTCATCATTGAGAGGGATATGAACAACTCGTTCTCCACAAACAATGCTCGCTCGATTCTTGGATAACCAATTGATACGTGGGAATCGCACCAAGCTTTACCTCTCGAGGGATCTCGAGAAGCTTACAACCCCCACCAGGCAGTGTACCTGATCGTTGTAGTATAGTATAGTGACAAGTACCGGGGGATTGATCGTTCAACTCAGGAATAGTGTCACTAGGATTAGGAAGCCTAAAAACAAGATCTAGAGATGCAGGATGATTCTTTTTGTATTTTTATATTTTATGAAAGCAATTAAAATCTCGGGTATTGGAAGAGTGGGCGGAATTAGTTGCTAATCAACTAACCCAATAACTAAGATGCAATCAAAATAAAATAACTGAAATGAAAATAAAGCTAATTAAACTAGTGGTGTGAACAATAATGGGGAGAATTGTGTTTACTTAGGTTTCATTACTCTCTAGATATCTTTTACAGGTTGATAGTTTGTTACAATTGCATGGATGACGGGTTATATTACTTAATACCATTCGTGGGCTGGCGTACTTACTTCCCCAACTCTATAAGCTCCTACTTCACTCCTATGTCGAGCCTGCAAGAAGCTCCTAACATGGGATCATTAGAATTCGCTCATACATTAAATACAACCATAATAACCTAGTACGCATTGGTTCATGTTTCTTAAAACGTTCAAGCATGTTACCTATGGAAGTCTGCCAATTTTCTTAAGCCTAACATCGAAATCATTCATCGGTAACAACTATAAACAAACAATCAACCCATAATTAACATCTAGGTTTCACTACATCTAAGCAAACACACAAGAGATCTAGCCTAGCAAGTTAAATTCAAGACAAGCGTAAGATATATTTAAACAACACATAGACATATTGAATGAATTGAAAGGATACTTATCTCAATTGAACATGAAAGGTTTCAAAGGGTAAAAACCCTTGAAAGAACAGTAAAATTCATGCTAGAGTTTCTCAAAAGTTATCCCCTATTAAGTTATATATAATGAATGAAAATCGCAAAACTATATATAGATTTTACAAGGTGACGGTGTCAAGAAGGAATATCTGACGCCGTCAACTCGCCGCCTATAATGAGATCGGATTGCCTAGATCCAAGTTTGACGCCGTCATGTGTAATTTAGTTGTAGGCCGTCACCATATCTTGAACCATGACGGCCAAGCTTGACGCCGTCACGATTTCTCTGGATCGTCACCACTTCCATCTCTTGTTTACTCTTGATGCCGTCATATGGAGACACTTAACGCCGTCAGGTACTGTTCCCAGCAAGGAAAATTAAGACTTTGCCGTTTTCTTCACTTTTATGCTCCAAAAACGTCCAAAATGCTTCCTTTTCAAGAATTCACTCTAAAAGTACCTAAAATCACAAAAGGAACGATTTAGGGCAATATTTGATCAAATAAATTCAAATCCGGGCTTAAATGACCCCCTAAAAACGGCTCATTTTTCGCCTCATCAAATACCCTTACACTTGAGATTTGCTTGTCCTTAAGCAAATGCGCTTTTATTCTAATCAAAATACAAGTTAGGGGTCATTTAACACTAATATAAAAGTAATTACAACAAATAATCATTCCACTAAAGACCAAAGACAAGCCCGGAGGTCATACACTAGCACCTCACAAATATTGTTTAGATACTCACATCTCTCGGGTGTAATAAAGTATATATCACAATATGGAAATGGAAAACATCTCTCACTACCTGTCATAGCAAAATAGATTACCATAGGCTTGGGAAAGGATCAAACCTCCACCACATGGTGTAAGCACCTAGGATAAACTATCAAACAGGTCTTTTAAAGGGTTATAAAGTTAGGTGTAGGGATATGGAATACACGGTTTTGTTGGATATAAGCAATCTTTACTGGTGGCGAGTTAATAATCTTGGTTAATTACATGTACAATATGGCGTTGCTAAGCCAAGACTAGACTCGACTTAAGCTAATAAATCAAAAATAACAAAAACATAAAATAAACATAGAATGAAACGGGATGGTAGTCCGTATGTTTTTTCTCTTTTTCCTTTTTCTATTTTTTTTCTTTTTCTTGATTTTTTGATATATTTTTTTTTCATACACTCTTACCCTACCATCCAAAATAATACATCATAGGGAATGAACATTCCCCTTACACTTGAATTCTTACATACTTTACAATAAACTAATCTAATGACTCGAATCAAGATAATTAAAACACTTGGATTACTTTTAAGATTAATGCACATATGGGGGTAATAATATGATGTTCTTCCCCATTACTCAATAACATAAGTACTTTACCCATGAGTCCCAATCGTCCCAAAACAATATGTACAAGATATGACTCGACTTAGCAACCATGTAATCAATTAGATAATTAACTAAAGGTTTAAACATGTAACAATAATGCACTAAAGATGAGTGCAAACACGGAAGGCTAAGGCGATTTGGGTGTACATTTAAGTGGGTTGTAACAAATTCTTCCTTTAAGTAAGATGCTTAAAGTTAGAAACGAAAAGATAGGTTCGGAGGGGTGTACTAGGGGTTTCGTGTACTAAAAATGAGTACAACGCTAAGGTGTGGGAAAAATTAATTGACTTTACTAGCCAAGTAATATGACTTAAATGGTCAAGTAATTATGATATGGATTTAAACACAAGGGTGATCCTAATGCCTCTTATCATGTAGTAAATCCTACTACACGAATGTAGTCTCACTAGCGGTCTCGGGATGCATCACTAACGCAAGTTCTAGAATCTAAATGCTACCGGTACACTCATAAGCACTAATAGTAAATGCTTTTCCTATCAAATCTAAAGGCGAACCTCACATATTTGGGTGGAAATTTTTTTTGAATGGTACGGTTTTGTGCTAGTCATACAACTCCTATCCATGAGACGCTTACTTAGGCTAAAGTTTCACTCCTAAATGTTGTAAAAAAATTTAAATTTGGCGCTAAAATTACACTAACAAGTGTGTCTCATAGTTTTATTACACACCTACCATCAAACAAACAAACTCAAGTGAAAGTGTATCCTATAAGGTATCAACATTTACGCTCCCCTTACACTTAGGATGAACATTGTCCCCAATGTTCAATTAAAGAATGTAAAAGTAAAATAGGTAAAAGAATGAAATCAAATACTCCCCTGATTCCTTCGGTGTGGATAGTGCAGTAACAAGGTTAGATCTTCCTCCAAGAAAATGAACAATCAAAGCTTCCCTTCAAGAAATATAAATCATCTTCTTGTCATACATAACCTGTTAAACCTGAGAAAACAACAAGGCAACCACGCGTAAAATCGGCAGAAATCTATATATACTAACAAATCCTAGAAAACAATGTAAGATATAATGCTTGTGGAATGAATGTTTGCATATTTCCTGGAGTTTATAAAACTAAAGAATTAACAAAAACTTCAAGACTCCGTTAGAAAAACAAAACTAGCAAAATTTCCAGAATTTTATACATGACGCCGCCAGGAGTTAACTCCTGACGCCGTCAGAAGTGACCTGCAGAAATCTTTACGTTAAGTTTTCGGAAAATTTCTGGAAAAACTTATGTCCTACTTCCGGGAAAATCCTGCGAAACATCATTATGACTCGATACAAGCATTTGACTCTAACAAATACTAATATAGATGTTCATTTAATATTGTGGAGAATCATGATCAATTTCGTTTCTTAAAAACATATTTGGGGTTTCCCCTTACACTTATCTTTTGCGAAATACCTTTGTATGAAGTTAAGACGAAGTTAAATGACAAAATAAAGCATTTTCATAATTTTATTTTGAAACATGATCTACCAACAATAAAAATAAAGCATGCATACGGAAGCAAATAACAATCAAACAATTAAAAATCACACAAAACATGGGTTGCCTCCCAAGAAGCGCTTTTCTATATTTTACGAGTTTTGTAGCTAGACTCAAGGTCATGGGCTATCGTGTGTCGCTTATGCTCACATAACCAAGGGTGAGCAATCTAATAGTCGCCTCATATTTCTTATAATCATCACTTAACTCTAAACATCCACGATAATATCTTTTATTGTTTTCATGAGTATATTTAAGCCCTTTTCTTTTATCATTCTCACTTAGCATTTCTAGGGGCGGATACCTACTACACTTCTCCATGGAAAAATCCTTGAACCTAGGGTGTCACGGGGCATTTGGTAGACAAAATCTTCATCCCCATCCAAGAATGTAATTAACCCTTCCATAAATTTTTCATCAAGGTTGGTTAATCTTTTGAAGGGCTTACGAAATACAACTTGGGTTAACTTACTATCAATAAATTCTCCTAGATTCTCCATAACCATGAACTCAACAAGATAAACAAAACTTCCTACAAACACATGCAATGACATCGCCCTAGCAATAATATTATTTCCTTTGTATTCTAACTCATCTACCATGATTTTATTGTATTCGTTGCGCGAGATTATATTTATTGGTAGAGATGAGTTAAGGTAGGCATCAAAGCTCCTAAATCCAATCTTACAAGGAAATTGCATATTAAATGAGCTATCACTCTCAATCCTTGTTCTAGGGTCGACATACCTAAGAGGGTCCACTTCATCTTCCATCCTACCCTCATTAATTACGTCACCATCATCTAGGTCCTCGTCGGAGTCTGAGTAGTAAAAAGGACTAGCCCTATGGTCATCATCATGGTCAGACTCCTCCATTTCAGAATTATTGTCAAAGTGATGGTTAGGCGAGAGGTTAGGTGGGTTCTCATTTTCCACTAAAGGGATTGGGGCGGGCAACTGGAAAATCCTACGACGAAAAACACGAATAACAGGGATCAAACGATCAATGCTATTGTTATCCATCGAGATGGTTTACGAACAAAGGAAATAAAGAAATAAGATAGACTAAAGAGACTTAAAAATAAAAATAAAATCTTACTAGAAAGGAATCTAGCAAGTAGACCTAATATAAAGAAATCCTAACCTAGACAATAACTATTCCCAAAAACTTGATACGTGGGAATCGCACCAGGCTTTACCTCTCGAGGGATCTCGAGAAGCTTACAACCCCCACCAGGCAGTGTACCTGATCGTTGTAGTATAGTATAGTGACAAGTACCGGGGGATTGATCGTTCAACTCAGGAATAGTGTCGCTAGGATTAGGAAGCCTAAAAACTAGATCTAGAGGTGAGGGATGATTCTTTTTGTATTTTTATATTTTATGAAAGCAATTAAAATCTCGGGTATTGGAAGAGTGGGCGGAATTAGTTGCTAATCAACTAACCCAATAACTAAGATGCAATCAAAATAAAATAACAGAAATGAAAATAAAGCTAATTAAACTAGTGGTGTGAACAATAATGGGGAGAATTGTGTTTACTTAGGTTTCATTACTCCCTAAATATCTTTTACAGGTTGATAGTTTGTTACAATTGCATGGATGACGGGTTATATTCCTTAATACCATTCGTGGGGTGGCGTACGTACTTCCCCAACTCTATAAGCTCCTACTTCACTCCTATGTCGAGCCTGCAAGAAGCTCCTAACATGGGATCATTAGAATTCGCTCATGCATTAAATACAACCATAATAACCTAGTACGCATTGGTTCATGTTTCTTAAGACGGTCAATCATGTTACCTATGGAAGTCTGCCAGTTTTCTTAAGCCTAACATCGAAATCATTCATCCGTAACAACTATAAACAAACAATCAACCCATAATCAACATCTAGGTTTCACTACATCTAAGCAAACACACAAGAGATCTAGCCTAGAATGTTAAATTCAAGACAAGCGTAAGATATATTCAAACAACACATAGACATATTGAATGAATTGAAAGGATACTTATCTCAATTGAACTTGAAAGGTTTCAAATGGTAAAAACCCTTGAAAGAACAGTAAAATTCGTGCTAGGGTTTCTCCAAAGTTATCCCCTCTTAAGTTATATATAATGAATGAAAATTGCAAAACTATATATAGATTTTACAAGGTGACGGCGTCAAGAAGGAATATCTGACGCCGTCAACTCGCCGCCCATAATGAGATCGGATTGCCTAGATCCAAGTTTGACGCCGTCATGTGTAATTTAGTTGTAGGCCGTCACCATATCTTGAACCATGACGGCCAAGCTTGACGCCGTAATGATTTCTCTGGATCGTCACCACTTCCATCTCTTGTTTACTCTTGACGCCGTCATATGGAGATACTTGACACCGTCAGGTACTGTTCCCAGCAAGGAAAATTAAGACTTTGCCGTTTTCTTGACTTTTATGCTCCAAAAACGTCCAAAATGCATCCTTTTTCCAGAATTCACTCCAAAAGTACCTAAAATCACAAAAGGAACGATTTAGGGCAATATTTGATCAAATAAATTCAAATCCGGGCTTAGATGACCCCTAAAAAATGGCTCATTTTTTGCCTCATCACCAATCCATTCCAACTATCACATCAAAGCTTCCGAGCTCGATTGGCATCAAATCAATACTAAACGGGTGATCTAAAAGATTAAGGGTACAGCCACGGATCACAGTGCGGGTATCTACTAGGTTACCATCAGCTAAATTAATACTATAGCTAACGTCTAATAGAGTAGGGGTAAGTCGAAGTAACGGCGCAATCTTAGAAGACACAAAACTCATATCGGCACCCGAATCAAACAAAACTTTAACACGAAGGTTGTTGAGAAGAAACGTACCAGTGACAACATTCGGATCTTGATGCGGCTCTCCATTTCCCATCACGTACACTCTACCTCGAGCACCTACATTTCCTTGTCCAGCATTCTTCGGGCATTGTCCCCTATAGTGTCCACGCTCTCCACATCCAAAACATGTAACCACATGCTGGGCATTTGCTCCTGTCGCCACAACCTTACTCTTACAAAACCTTGAAACATGACCAACCTTTTGACACTTCATACATCTCACAGTACATGGTCCAGTATGATGCTGGTGGCACTTCCCACAAAGAGTTTGCTGTCCAACATTCGCTCCTCCTTGTGCAGCCACAAATGCCTTAACAGTCTCCTGTCTCCTATTCTGTTGGTGATGGTGATTGTTGTTACGGTACTAATTGTTGTTGTAGCGGTTGTTGGGGTATAGTTGTTGTTCCTTCGGTTCCCATTTTCTCTTGTTGTCAAAGTGATTACTTTTCTGAATAGCACCATGCTTAGTCACTTGATCCATAAGGCGTTCAGCCATGCTAATAGTATCGTCTAAAGTCTCAGCATTGTACGACGTCACATTCCCTTGAATACTCGCAGGCAATCCACCAATAAACTTCTCTAGCAATTTCTCATTATCGGGCACCATGTGAGCATAAAACACCTTCAACTCTTGGAAACGTCGCACATAAGCAGCAAGATCAGAACCCTTCACAGCTAAATAATAGAACTCAGTATCCAACTTCCTCAAATCACTACGAGAACAATACTTCTTAACCATAGCTTTCTTGAAATCTTCCCACGAAGTATTATAAGCTTCCTCCATTCCCTTTTCCTGAACATAAGCATTCCACCATGACAAGGCATGCTCCAACAATGTGCCTGTCGCATACTTCACCCTATTGTTATCAGTACAATTGCTCCTATGAAACACCGATTCCACTTTCTTAAACCATTGAGTCAATCCAACAGCTCCTTCAGTTCCCTTGAAGGTAATGGGCTTACAATCCATGAATTCCTTAAAAGTGCAGAAATGGTTGTTGTGAACCGCTTGAGCTCTAGCCGGTCCAACATTCTCAGGAAAACCTGCTTGCCTGGCAAGCGCTACTGCAACACCCTCATCAATCATCTACTGAATAGCAGCAGGGGTCATCTTTCTAGGAGGCATAATTCTATCAATCAATACAAAGCACAACACTTGTAAGTATTTGATTAATGTGTCAGAATCATAGCACAAGATAAAGCATCATCACATGAATAAAATCATAATATAGCATAAGTCAACATCAATAATAGTACATCACCATAATACATCATAGCATAGATTTCATACTTGACATTGGTCTTACAAGATATGCAAAACAAGTACAAGTTTCGAATAAAATCTACCAACTGAAGAATTCAGTTTAGCATATACTAGGTAAACTACCATTAAGATACCAACTACTATAAATGATCCAATCACTGATCTCCTGAACGATCTCCATACATAGTCATCACATCAATGTTGTCGTAAGACCTAAGGCGGGTCATCCTCTCTGCATAGGCCTGTCTCTGCATCTCATGCAACTCACTCCATAACTCACTGATACTAGTACGATAGTGTCGACTATCATCTCTTGCATACAACTCTGTCTGAGACAACTGCCTCGCCATTCTCCCAACCTCTATCATCCTCCTATCCAAAGAATCCAAACGTCCCTGAAACTCAGCATACGTCTCCTCCACAAGGCTCATCCTAACACCCTGCCTATATAAACCAACCTACAACTTATCTGCTACCTTCTTCCCTTCCTTCTTCTCCTTCATCAATTCCACGACAGTAGATGGCCGAAAACACTTACTCCTGGCCCTCGACATGTAACGACCCTGACACCAGGTCATCTCCTCCCTCAATCTGCTCAACTCATCCCCAAT
The DNA here is from genome assembly GCA_030686995.1 of Artemisia argyi. NCBI lineage: Eukaryota > Viridiplantae > Streptophyta > Magnoliopsida > Asterales > Asteraceae > Artemisia > Artemisia argyi. The sequence goes on from CM060676.1 coordinate 80,163,285, forward strand.
CACTGAAGACGTAATGCGCGGGTCTGCTGACGACTCTCCAACCTCATAAGTGGACGCTAACTCTATAGGCACGACCTCTGTCGATGTCACCTCGATAATCATGGCATGCTCCAAACTCTCGGGAGTATCCGACTCATAAGTCACATCCGACACAACCGGCCAAGGCGGCGGGGGAACATCCTGATCCTCCTCCATAAACTCCTCATCACTATCGTCATCCATCTCCTCATCTCCATCATCCTCAATATCAACATCATCCTCTAAACCTACCTCATCATCTAAACCAACATCAACATCCAACTCAACATCAACATCCAACTCAACATCATCTCCTAAAGGCAATGGGTCAACAACGGGTGGGACCGGAACCTGATCACGGGGAACTGGGACAGACATGATACTCTACAAGAGTATAAGGAAACATAAAAATACTAGCCAAATTTTTGCGGAAAACCATTTTAAAAGCCAAAACATGATAGTGGAAAAAGTCCAAACCAATCTCAATATAAATCATATATATATGTAAAGTTTAAAAGAAATACCAGGGCACGAAGTGGCATGGAAGGCTGTCGGCTTTCTGTCTCAAAACATTTTGACTCCAGGAAAAAGTTTATAGTCGAGTGCGAGCTCGTTCTCTATAAATGATGGCTCTGATACCATTCTATAGCACCAACAACTCAAAATACGGCAGCTGACATGCTGGGGGCACTACGCGAATCAAAACCAGGCATCTTTATAGCAAACGACCACAACACGGGACGTTTAAAAGTGCCTCAAAACACATCATTCGTTTTACAAACCATTTTAGAGCACATAGACTCTTTAACAAAATAGCAGCGGAATAAAAATAAAGATTGCAGCGGAAATGATAAAGTTTAGCAGCGAAAAAACCAAGTGTAGTAGTAGAAATACAAAGTTTAGCAGCGGAAAGTAAATAAGTTTAGCAGCAGAAAATATTAAAGACACACCAAGGTTTTACGATTGATATGAAAAATAAAGATAGTAGAAATGAAATAAGCTGCCTTGACAGAAAACTTCCTTAGTCCAGCCACTCCACTATGCCCAAGATCATAAAGCTCCAAAACTTAATTTGTAGTACTACCTGAGAAATACATACTTAAAAGTCAACACAAAGGTTGAGTGTAATCCATAGGTTTAAAATAATAAAGTTGAGCACAAGGGTTTTAAACATAGGATATAAGCAACAAATGCTAATACCGGGTAAATCAATGTAACACCCAATATGTAGAGGCATCCCAGTGCATATATACGGTTGATGATACTAAGCTCGTGACACGCAAGACGTTAACCAAACCAATCGATAGTAACTATGTACTGCCATAAACAATAACCGCGGAATTTCATAATATAAAGTGCCCCCAAGGCCATGTACTTGCCAATACCCGGCAAAACGACAAATAGTACACCCGCATGTCAAGCCCTTGACAACTACGAATGGTATGGTCAATCCTATAGGCCTATAAACTAAGTTTGCGCTCACCCGCAGGTGACTAATGGCTCATGATCTGAGGGTCTTTTCGGCAAGACAAGCTACTTAGTACATTGTCAGGAAATATATATACCATTTAGGAAAAGCATACCAAAAATACTTGTGCTCAGAAAAACATTTAAAGCATGTGTCTCACCCCATGGGTTTATAAACAATTAAAATATAAAAACGGGGCTATGAATCACACCTTAACAATAGCAGCATGAAACGAGATATAGCAATCAATCAATAATGCATCACAGCAAAAGGGACCTCAGCACAACCTAATCAATATAAATGGCATAACTCAGAACTAAACTCGAATATTTCCATAAACAATGCTTGAGTAAAAGTTTTGTAAATACAATGGCATTTGAAAGATAATAGATTTCGTAAAGTCTCGTGTGGGAGACAAGAAAGTTTAGAAAAGAAATAAGTCGGCGAATCAACCAAATGCAAAAGAAAGACGAAAGAACTCCTCGAAGAAAGTCGTCGAAAAGAAATGAAAAGAAAAGAAATAAAAAATAGAAGAACTCACTCAAATAAAAATAAATAATATCACTTAACAATAAGTCTCGGATTTTACCCGTTTTCCCCAAAATAATGTTGAAATAAAAGGTTTTGAAATAATAATAATGTTTGGTAAAATAATTTAAGTTTATAAAGAATTTTATAAAATTTCGGCATGACCTGCCCTTTTATATAACGTTTCCCGAGTCAACGACTCTTTATTTTTAAACAATATTAACATATATATAAGTAAATATGATTGGATTATCATTCGCGTAGTCCATTAGTTGTTTAGGTTTTATCGACCATTTTGTATTTGTTCGGGTTCCAGGTACGTTAAGATCTTTACGGGCCTAACGTACCCTACCGTCTCGTGTACCAAAGGGTCCATAATATCCAAATAACCAAGGCCGTAAATCCGATACGTCCAATTCAAGCTCACAATGTCATAATACGGAAACATGTCCGATAATAAGTCCACTAAATTATAACGATTTTTTATTTTAGATTTCATATATATATTATCCGTTTTATTATTTAGTTACCGTTTCTAATAAAAATATATATCCCGAGACTATTAATCAATACCCAAAATAATCACCACAACGATAATAACAACTCTAAAACCAACCCAAGTCAAACCAAATCAAATCCAAAACCAAAACGAAACCAAAACGAGCCATACTCCTTCTCGGCTCACCCAAAATCATCCAAATCCGAACCAAACTAACCTAAAACTAATCCAAACACTCAACCAACAACAACAACAATAATCATACTCCCTCCTCACCACCACCCAAGGCTCGGTGGTGGTGGTTCGTGGCTGCCGAGACACGCAAACAAACGGACCCTTGATAAAATCCAAACCAAACACAATAATATACTCCCTCGTCATCAATATCAACCCACAATAATCAATAAACATCAAATCCTCACCGAGTCACGAGTTGACTCGGTGAGTCCATACCGAGTCGCTGCCAAGTCGAAGACAACAAGAAATCCACACGAGTTTTTGGGTTCAAAAACAATATCAAAACATTTTTAGAAAGGATTTTTAATATAAAAATCGAATTTAAATAAAATAAAAACTAGGATTTGAAAAATATTTAAAGAAAATGGAAAAAGAGGTGTGTGAGGGTGGTGTTACCGTCGGAAAAAAAAAGGAGGGTGGCGGTGGTGGTGTACGGTGGTGCTGGTGGCGGCGGTGGGAGGCGCGTCGGGGTGCGTCGGGGTGTTCGGAGGGGTGTGGGTGGCACGGGAGTGACGGGGATGTCCCGATCTACAAGATGGTGAAAAAAGGTGCGATGGCCGGAAAATATTCCGGCGAGGTGGCCGGAAACTGCTGGTGTTCCGGCGAAGGGGGCGGCGGCCGGAATTCGCAAGGAGAGATAGAGAGAGAGTTTGGTGAGTGTGTGTGTTTTAAATGAATAAAAATGAGAAAATGGTGTGTGTTGTGGGTTTATATATGGTAAATAAGTATAGGGTAGGTTTGGTATTAATTGAAAGTATAGGGAAAGAGTAGGGTGATACTCCAAGGACGAATATTGCCAACGAATCAAACTTCTCACGATAAACGCTCCGGGGCTCGAACGACATAGAAAACGGACTCAAAAATTTACAAAACTTGCGCCATTGTTCACGAAATAATTTTTCCAGTAAAATCAAGCATAAACTTTAGAGTTTTTCCAAAACTCAAAATAATTCAAATATTTTGGCAAATGCAATACAATTTGAGTGTTCTAGGTTGTGCTGAGTCAATCAAGGAATAAAGTTCTCGTTTCCAATATATCTCACGTTTCTCAAGCCCAAATAATCACAAATAAAAGTTTTAATGTATCTCAGGTACGAAAATAAATATTTTGGCTAGTAATAAGTTTAGAAAAAGTACCGGGGGTTACAACATAGGCGATAAAGCTTACGTAACAAGGTAGACAGCTAAGAAGCTTTAAAATAACTAGTGCTTATGAGATGCCATAAGCACTTACAACTCAAGAAATAACACAAACAGGCTAACCAGCGGCTAGCGTGAAAGATGAACTTCCACCTATATTTGGATTAGCCAAATCTTCATTCTCATGTGTGACATGTTCTCCATCTTCCTCATCATCGTTCACTAAAGCAGCATAAGAATTAGATGTAGTAACAATACCTTCCATAGAAGTAGACCCAGTAGACTTCAACTTAGACGCCGTTGTATGCACGTTAGGCCGAGTATTAGCTCCCTTCTTTGGTTCGCTAGTAGTCTTTTTTGGCTCATACCTGAAATTCTGTTTGACTGAAGTACTAGCAAAATGACCACCTTTAGCAGACTCGACTTTACCTTTGATCTTCTTATGACTCACCTTTTGGAAACCATCATTGGCAGGCAAAGTAGAAGGATTAGCAGCATATGAAGTAGTAGCAACAGGATGATTGACCACTTTAATAGGGCAATGATCATGGATATGGCCAAAAATCTTGCATAATGTACATCTAGGAGGCCTCCATTCATACTCAACTCGGATAGTATCTTTAGTAAAACCATCCCCAATAAGAGAGGGACACCAATAGTAACAACCTCTGCGAGTTCAGCCTCTGAACTAACCTCAATTAAGCACCGAGCAAAACTACTCCTACCCAAAAAATCCTTACACATAGAGCTCGTATACGAATCAAGCATAATAGGCTTGCCAATAAATGAAGCAATTAAGCTAATACCATCCTCTTCAAACACTTGAATAGGAACATCATGTAATTTAACCCATACGGGAATACAAGTCAGCTCTTCCTTACACAACCTAGTATCAATTGACCATTTCTTAAGAATGATCGGCGATTTTCGTATCATCCAAGGGCCACCTTCCAAAACTGCTTCTAAACCAGACTGAGTATCAAATTTAAAAAAGAAAAAGCCTTTTTCATTCATCATAATCTTTTTCAACCCATATTTAGCCCAATTATTTTTAACATAGTACTCAACCACTGGAAACGCCATTATATTACCAATAAAGTAGCCATATAGGGTATGTTCAAGACGTGCACTAACCTTTTCAACCACACTACGTCGAATAGAAACGTTAATTCCTTCACAAACTGAATCAGCAACCATTGTATCTTTGATACTGTCATCAGAATTAGTATTTGTTTCATTAGTATTCATCTCATAAACCTCAAGCAAACCACTCATAGCTTCATGCACCTTTTAACGAGTATCACTATCCAAATTAGACCATATTGGATATTTACCAGCTTCAAGCTCCTTAAGGAATAAATCAATATCCAAGGTTGAATTCAGCGAGACATCAAACACCAATTTAATAACATCATGTTTGCTTTTGATAAAATTAAGCTCAATAGAAGGATCAGTTATAGGTTGTGTCACCACACCTGTAACATCCTTAGGTCGAGACTTCTTATGTTTCCTCATAGTCACCTTCGACAAATCAACAGTAGCACTCAATTCTTCAATATTCACATTAACAGGTTGTGTTAATGTATTGTTCCCCTCTCCCTTATTCGACATACCCACGTTCTCCATCACCACTTAAAACTAAAGAAAACCTAAACTAATAAAGTAAACCAATTGCAGCAGAATTAAACAAGAAGATCTACGTCATTCTTCAAACCGAGATCCTTAACAGAATTAAGGCATGATATATTGCATAAGAAATACATCTAACCGACTTCCGTAATGTATAAAATTAGCAGAATAGGGAAACCAAGAAGATCGACACCAAACGAAACCCTAATTAGCGATTTAATAACCTCTTAAAAAACGAAACCCTAGCCTAATCCGTACAAGATCCTGATAAAAATAGTGTTAAACGCAGGATTAAACAAAGTTAATCATGCATAAAACAAGATCGTTATGGGGATTTGAACAAGATTAAGCATAGAGGAACGATTAGGAAAGTAAAGGGAAAGGTTTAGATGTCGCCAAAGTCACCAGAGAAAACGTGGGTATCTTTAAGAAAGAGAGGTTTTGTTAATGTGACGAAAAGTAATGAAGTGTGTTAAGGAATTACAGTTTTGTTACTTATCCTATTAAGTAATGTTTGTTACCGCCGCCAAGATAGTAGCAACGACCATTGTAACTGTGTTAAAGTTTGCGTTATCTCATAGCTTACATAAATCTAATTTATTTATTTTTTAGAACGGCAACTAACTATCTCACAAATTATACACTACAGTTATATCACATAGTCACATGTCCTAAGCAGGACTTGAACCCACAACATTTAGTTAGAGAGCTCTTCACACAATAAAGGTTATTGGGACACAAACACTTAACTTTTGACAGTTATCCGATTCCAGAAGATGATCTAGAATTGGGTCAATTACGTTTATTAGAAGTGGACAATCGAGTGGTTGTATCCGCCAAAATTGATAAAATAGTTACACGGTATATTATTTTTTAATTCTTGATAGAGCTAGTAATTAGCACCAATGGTTCATAGGAAGGTAGTTAACACTATTTTCAGACATTCAAACGGTGAATAATTCTAATCTTGGAAATTCTTATTAATGTCATTTACCTATTAGTGGATAAATAGGCTCGAGCCTGGTTTTTGGGTTTTGAGTTATCTATCCTCTAATATTACCTTAGTTTTTCTTTAGTTCCCATTTTAGCAACATTGGAAAAAGTGATCTAAAGCATGCGTGTATTTGTCAATTTGACACTTGACCCAAGCATTCAAGCGTCCCATTGACAAAAACGTTATGGGGTTGGAGTCTAACTTGAGACAAAAGATGCGTTGAAAGTCTTTGTGGTATTCAAGCGTCTAATTAAAAAAAAAAAAAAAAAAAAAAAAAAAAAAAAAAAAAACGTTATGCGAGTTCAAGTCTTACAGGAGACATGTTTCTATAAAAAAGTTATAGAGAAAGTGGTTCATGGTTTATGTTTCCCAATGTTTTGAAAATTGGGTTTGAAATCGACCCGATCAAGTCACCGGGCCAACTGGTTCGACTAGTTAGTTCGACCGTCGGGTCAACCTGGTTTTCAATTTATTATTTTTTCGACCTAGTCAACCGGTTCGACCACCAGGGTCAACCCGGGTTTTTATTAAAAAATTTTGAAAAAGTAAAACCCGGTCGGGTTTCAAGACCCGCGTCACTCAAAACCTGACGGGTCTAACCGGTTAACCAGGTTTTAAAAACCCGAGCTTTTTTTTGACCCGTTTTTTGGTCGGAACCGGTCGAATCGGTTAACTTGAGCGGGTCGACCCGGGTTTCAAAACACTGATGTTTCCTAATCCACATTGTTATCATAATTGATAATGGCCCCATTCTATCCTTGTGAATCTTTTTTTGGGTGTTAGTGTTTATTTGACGATCTTTTTTTTTTTTTGTTAAGAATGGTGGTATAGTTTTATTTGGCCAATGACAATTTTGGGTCAATAATTGATGCAGTTAATCTTTTTCCAACCGTGTCATCTCGAAAACTCTTTTGCCAGCTATCACACAATATATACTCAACACATCTGCATCATGTGTCGTAAACAAGACTTGAATCCACAACCATTTAGTTAAAAAGTTTCTCACATAACATTAGGTATCATTAGAACACAAGCCTTTTAGCATCATATCAACAACTTTTTCCTTTTATTTGTGTGTGACATAATCCTTTACAGATCGTTTGAAAAAAAAAAAAAAAAAAAAAGATGCAGACGTGTCAAACTCTAAACTGTATTTTAGTAACTGGAAAAAAACAAGATATAAGTCATCACAGGAAACAATGCTTTTAGCAAAAAAAAACGAGCTGTCTCAAGTCTCAACCTTTGAAAAACAATAGGAACCATCTCTGATACTCTAATATTTTTAAGGAAAGCACCATCTGTGGTATTATATTCCACATAACTCACAAACCAAAAACTCATCACAGGTTCCAATTTAAACTCAGAAGTACATAGTGTACTACAAGCATCAAGTGCACAACAAACAATGCAAAATACAAAGATGGTCTCTTCAAGATATTACATATACTGAATGAAACAAAAGGACGAAGTTTCTGAAAACCTATTAGTGTTGACACAGCACATATTATGATCTGAAACCGTTGGAGATCATAGTATGAATTCACCAACGCTGTCACCAGAATCACAGCAGAACCAATGAACCTGAAAAAGTTTAAAAAGAAACATATAAGTATCTATCATATTTCAGAGACGTTTTCCAGAATTTATTTTTATAAACAAAGTGATTAGCATTCTACAGCATTGTAACTTACACTTTGTTCCAAAACAACCACATACTTGTAGAATGTTATGTTCACTGTCTACTGGTGATTCAAGTGTGTTATTATGCGTTTATACAAGTATGTTGTTTGCTATTAGAACAATTGTCAAAAACCCTGCTTTAAAGTGCCTGCCCCTCTACCAAAAGTCGACAAATAGCTCCAACACCAGTTATAGAAACTTCACAGAAGAAAACCACATTATGATTTATGGAGGAGTCAGGAGTCATTATATATTAACATTTATCAACCTAGTATTAACATTTATCAACCATGTTAATTAGAACAGATTCAACTTATAACTTCAATACACAAATTACTGCCATTTCTCCATCCATGTATGATCTCCCTAGAAAGCTTCTGATTTATTGTGTACTAAAGGTTATCTCATATGAACATTATGAGATGCATTTACCACTTTCTCTGAACAGTTATTACTTACCACTGATGTTGCCAGACTGCATACTGGACAACGAAATACGTTATAATGATTTTATACATAGCAATTCTCCACCAAATCCTACCATATCATGTCTAAATGAGTGGAAAAATGAACTTGGCATTTGTCATATACTTTTGATGGAGGTACATATGATCAAGCAATGAAAGATAAAGAAACAAAACAGATTTTAGCCTAAGTAATTCTTTTGACCTATTCTATTAGGCTTATTTCCAACTGTTTCCCGTGGTTCCTACAGAATTTCTTAAACAAAAAAAAGGCTTCAGCACATATTAAATGGCAGACATTAGACTCCAGAATCCAACACCACAATTTCCATGTTCAGTGTATGAATCATTCGACACATAGTAATGGAAGTGTAACTGAGTTTTGATCAATGAAAGAGCTGACAATTAGGAGAATCACCATGCCTAATATCTAACATTTGCTACTTCAAATCAGCGGTGCTAGAGCAAGCAATCATAAAACAAAGTAACAAACCGTAACTCTTTCAGAGAAATAAGCAATCAAACAAAAAACCAAGAGCGAAAAAGGCACCATGCAATTAACAGATGACACCAAATAAACAATAAGCATAAAAATTATCGTAAGATGAGCCAAACTTACAATCTTTTTAGTGATTAGTGCCTGGAACGTCCACCATCATGCCTCCTCTCACTATCATATCGGGTTCTCTTGGAGTTGTCAGCATATCTATCCCTATCACCTCTTCTGCTTTCACGCTCTTCGTCATGCTCTCTGCTATACTTTGACTCACAATGCTCCCTACCTTTTGCAGGTTTTTTTTGTTTGTCGTCATCTTCATCTCTTTTGTGCTTTCTACCCCGACGATCTTCTTCATCCCTATTTTCTTTTCTGCCTTCTAGATACTTCTCATCATCATCACTAGTCTTGCTCCTATGTCGTTGTTCATCCCTGGTAGGTATCTTCGTCGTTTTTTCATAATTAACATCCTCTTGCCTTTTTCCACCCCTATCAACTTTTGTGTGTTTTACATCTATGTCAGAATCCACATCATCATCACTGTCATCCCTCCTCCTCCCAGCACTTTCAACTCTCTCTTTTTTGTTTTCTTCAATACCACTATGTCTACTTCCACCTGTTCTGATTAATTCTTCACGGTCAACATCATGACCCCTTCTTCCATCCCTTTCAACTTTTTGTTTAGTGCGTCTAGCATCTATGTCATCATCGTCATCGCTATCGTGCCTTCTTCTTCCACCAACTTCAACTCTCTCTTTCTTGTGCTCTTCAATATCACGCTGCCTTTTTTCACCTGTTCTGATCTTTTTATCTAAAGGTTCAAGGTCAACATCGTGTCGCCTTCTTCCATCCCTCTCCACATTCTCTCCTCTGCGTCTAACATCTATGTCCGCATCATCATTGCCATCGTGCCTTCTTCTTCCACCACTTTCAACTCTCTCTTCAAAATGCATTTTTTCATCTGATTTGATATCCTTTCTAATAGAATCTTCATTTCTTCCACCCCTTGCAACTTCCCGATCTTTGAGTCTTCTGTCATTTTTGTCAATGGCTTCAGAATCTCTTCCTTGTCGCCTCCTACCACGGCTTTCAACTTCCTCTCTCTTGCGGTGTATGTCTTCATCAGATTCCTCATCATCAGTGTCATGTCTCCTTCCTATCCTTTCAAGTCTGCCTTTTTCATGTGTTCTGCCTCTAACGGGACTGGCATCACGTGGCACATCACGCTTACTGCTACCTCCATCCCACCTATCATTGATGCCTCTTCCATAGTCATTGCGGGTGGATATATCTTTTTCTGATTTGCTTTCCATTCTCTTTAGTTTCCTCTTATCCTCCATTTTCCTTCTTCCATACTTATCCACAGGAGAAGCATCAGAGTCAGAGTCATCATCTGAATCATGTCGCCTGCTCTTAGAAGAAAGTTGCTTCCCCTTTCCACTTTTTATGTTTGGGCTTTCATCAGAACTAGAGTTGCCATCAGACTCTGACTGATATCTTTTCACATTTCGAACATGTCTTTTGGTATCACGAGAATCGTCGCTGTCGTGTCTTTTGCTTTTGCTGTGTTTGCTTGATGATTGTTTTCTATTGTTTCTTATATCAACATCAGAGTCCGATCCAGAGTCAGATTCAGATTCAGTATCACTTCCTCCCCTACTTTTCTGGTGTTTCTTCTTGGATACTTTCACATTTTCCCTACTGCTGTCACTATCTGTACCACTACTACTGTCACTTGAAGAGGTCTCTCTTCTTTTATTTGTCTTTTTCTTGTACTGTTTGAGCTGATCAAGTCCATCTTTACCAGCTTTGGTATCTTTCTTAAGTTTCCCATCAAATCCAGGATCTGTTTTTTTATTATGTCCTGCTTTATCACCATCATCAATCTTTTCATCGTCAGAGCCAGGAACATACTTCTTTAAATCATCTTCAGTGACTATCTTAAGAGCATTTTTTAAGTTCTCCATTTGTTTCTCCTTACGTGCTGCAAGTTGATGAGTCTGTGTATCTGAATACCTAAACAAACACAATCATAAATTACAGAAAATCCAAAAAAAAACAAAGAAAGATAATCAAATATCTACTAGATACAATATTGTAGACCATAAAAACACTAACAATTGCTGTATAAACACAACCACCATAAAAGAAATACAAACTAACTAATGATGCCTCAGCTTTTCGCAGTTTACACAAGGCCTAATTATGTAACAAGACATAACCATCACGAAAGAAAAGCTTGTCTGCTATGACCAATGAAGACCATATCAAGTTCCCAATCAACCTCTAGCTCTGTATATGTAACAAGACGTCTGTTCATTGGCTATAAAATCATACAAGAACCAGACTTTGTCTACCTAAGTAATAGATGATAATCACTTCAAAATTCAGGTCAATGATCAAACTTAATTCAACTTCAGGTGTACACAATTAGGTACGTTCCATCTAGTTCTCCGAAAGGTAACAATGTAACATTGTCCTAATAAACATACAAGTCATCAAAAATAATCAACTATAAATCACTCAATCTAGATATTACTTCAATGGTTATTAATATTATTCCTGTGTGACTTAAGACATCAAACTTTATCAGCTATATATAAGTAGATATCCCGGCTGCAAATACGTAAAGCCAATTTGCTGCATTAAAAGTCAAATACTACAGTTCTCCATATTATTTCCGTCGTGTATTTTAACAAATCTACAACACCTATTGTGGTTTGCTTGTTAAGATATAGATTACATGATGAAATACTTTAATGTGAAAAAGAAAGTCATCTTAATAGTGCGGCATTGTTCTTTTATAGTTGTATTGCAGCAAATTGCTCTTCACTTGCAGCAAATTGCTCCACTTATATTCCAAATCCCTTTACCAGAAAAAAGAAAATCCACTAATATTTACTATTGCTATACATATTTTTCTATTAGAATCTCACAATTTCAATAATATCCTTTCTCAACAGCTAAGCTGTATTGTTAGACATCCACTTTGCAGATGGATACAGTACTTCAACTATAGCACATGCAACATCTATCAATCATGTCAAACTATTTCAATCAGAAACTTAAGATAAAGTTGTACACGCATAGCTTCATACAAGTCAACAACAACAATCCCACCATAGAGGGGGTATGGGGGAGGTTCACATCCCCCATCCCAACTGCTTCCAAGAAAATAGCTTCATATAAGTGTAGGCTGTAACTAACTAATCACAAACATTTCTCTCAAAAATTGATTCTATTTCAACAGTAACTATACTAACATCCACAGCATTAATTTCAGTATTATAATATAACCAAAAAAAACTTTAAAAAAAAAAAAAAAAAAAAAAAAAAAAAAAAAAAAAAACTAAACAAACATATCCAAAACTGTCCTAAACAATTCTTATCTTATTAACTTATTTCTCCTATACTTCTCATATCTCACATATAATCTGCTTCCGATATTATTGCCATAGTTTAAATTCCGATATTAAACTTATATTATATGCTAAAATATAACAACACATAATTTGCTACAGATATTATCTCATTACAACTTCCCTTTCTATATACACTTGCTCAACAATCAGGAAGTAACTCTACACATCTATTTTCGCAATCACAGACTGACATCTACAATTAGGACTAACTAGTACACAAGCCATAAGTAGATAAGTAACAAAAATGAACTAAAGACAAAAATTAGATATTCAAAACTATTTGAGATCAGAGATAAATGACATTTCCTGTGGCCATCATACATTCCAATATTATTTGCCATTATTTAACCTCCAATATCAAACTATAGTAGTTAAATATAATAATACATATACGTGTGCTACAAACGTATATTAGCCAAGTATTATTTGAATATGGCTCCATAAACTATCCTTCAGCAGTTCAGCTTTAGGTCTCGGTTCAGGTGCTTTTCATTATTGTGGTCAATCTCTAGTTCTATACATGTAGCAAGACACACATTTATTGGGCAATCCATAAAAAACCAAACTAGAACCAGGTTAATATCTATCCAATCGTTACATTAACTATATTATCAAGTGACATTCAGCTGTGCTCCTTTAGGTATGTTTATCTTTTAAGAGATAATACTGGCCAATTGAACATATAATTCATTAAAAAAACAACGAATCTATAAGCAACTCTAGATTAAAAAAACAACAAATCTATAAGCAACTCTAGAATATGTTCATAGACAAAACCTAATAAAACTTATAAAAAAACGAACCTCTCCTAGCAAACAAACGCAAACGTACTATAATTCTTATCTTCATCTTTGATATATATACCAAATAGAAACTTTCATCTAGAGCACCTACTAGTCGTTACTCCTTGAAGTTAAAAATCGAACTTGTATTAACTATATACTTATAGAGTTATTTCCACTTAAATCCTTCCCAACAATGCCAATGAAACTGATATAATGCCTATCTCCAAAACTATTTCAATCAGATTAAAGTAGCACACATATATAGCTTCATCCATATACAAAACTTGACAATTCCTTATTATCGCCATCATTTATCAAGCTTATATTAGCTTAAATACTATAAACAACATATACAATCGCTACACATAATATCTCATAACATTCACGCCGTAATGTTAATGTTACACATCTATTTTCGCGCAACAGATAGACCTACTAAAAACAGTTAGTTTAATACAAACGGCATAAATAAAGAAAATAAACAATAAAATTCAAAAAATATACTTGTGATCAGGATTCAAAACGACGGCAGTAGCACCACCAGCATCTTCGGAGGCCATGGCAGCCTCAAGCGTGTTGCGAACCTCATCGAGCTTGAGAGCAATCTCATCATCAGTATAGCCTTGATCAATGAGCTTATCTTCCAATACAGCAAGCTTAAGATGAATCTGACGCTTACGATCATGTTCCAGTATCTCCTTATTGGGTCCTCGGGTTACGCCACCGGAGCCTTGGCCGGTTTCGAAGCTTTTGGAAGTGTGTTTGTTTGTTTTTGGCTTGATGAAGAATTTGTTGGTTTGGATGTACCCGTTTGTGCCGGACCCACGGGCGGTTTGGAGACCAATTCCGTTGTACATGATTGCCTTTCGAGGGTTTCAGTGATATTGCTGCCCTAATTTCTGATTTGGGGAAAATATAGAGATGTTTATGACGGTGCGGAAGATAACGCCACGAATTGGGGAAAATTAAATACGAGTAATTTTTAATTTTTATAGAGGGTACTTCTAGATTTATAAAATTATAATGCCCGCGCACCCGCGGGCTTTTTCTAATTTTTTAAATAATACATTTTTAGTTATTAAAAGTAAATTATTTAATTTTTGTTATTATTTTTTGAATAATGTTTTGAATTTATGTGGTTTAGTGCTTTAAATCTCCATTTCAATCATTTTATTCGCTTCTTCAATAGTTCTTGTCATCATTATCTTGTACGACTGAAAAATTATGACATTCACAATCAGATAACATTTTTTCAGTAATCACTTGGTATGCCAACAATCTGAGGCTCAACAACACAAAGTATAATATTTCCTGTTAAACTTACATCAACTTCAAAAACAGCTACTGTGGACCCCGTTTTCCAATAGCCCCTCAGCTTTGATATCCCTGGACTCAGAAATTGCACTCGTAAACAGGATTCCATGTCAGTAATTTGGACTTGAATGCTTTTGACTGTCTTCGGGTTGCACCCGTAAACAGGATTCCATGTCAGTAATTTGGACTTGAATGCTTTTGACTGGCTTCGGGTGACCCATCTAAAATGACCCGTTTTACACTCATAAGGAGACCTTCGATGATCATAGCACAGAGTAACTGGTTCTCAAGATAATCGGGTGCTCTGGTGGATACGTATGTCACTTTTACAGATTTCCGACCACTTCATCCTGGTGCTAATCTATCAAGCTTCTCAGCAAGGGTAACATAAGGTTCCAGTTCTGCAAGTACCTGCTGCAAAGGTCATAACATCAAAATGAATAACGCCCTTAGAATATTTTGAATATATATATATATATATATATATATATATATATATATATATATATATATATATATATATATATTAAAAAAAAAAAAAAAAAAAAAAAAAAAAAAAAAAAACATACACTTGACTAATTCTTTTCAGGAAAGAAAGACCATGCGCTGACAAAGTGAAATTGTACTTGTGAGATCAAGCTAGTATCTCAGTATAGTGATGTATTTTAGACACCCGAGCATCAAATGCAACTGCAGTAGGATTGTGAAGATAATGGGTCATACCCAACACCAGTTTGTCAAAGTGCCCCATTTGACCCACTACACAACCTAAACCATTTGTTTTTCCACGTTTAATGAGGGGTCTCATTATGTAATGACTAAAAACTTCGTCGAACTGACAGTAAGATATAATTTAGCATGTACCACTGCCAAACAAACAACCAAGGTTCGTCGAACTGACATTAAGATATCATTTAAAACAACCAAAGCGTGTCATGATGTTCCCAAACCAAATTACAAAAAATTGAATGCGTGAATTTGTAATAACTTAATATTTCATACCAGAACATGAGACTCGAGCAATAAAAATGAATGTGTGAAAAAATACAGGCAACTAAAGACACAAGCTATAAGAGAGGAGCATAACTGGCAAAATCCACACAGACAAAACTAACATTACCTACAAACAAACATTACCTTAAACAATGATTTGTTTTCCATCTCCGGTTTCAATGATTTGTTTTCCATCTCAATATCATCAATTGGTTTGCTTTCGTCCAGCTCCAATTGATCAATGGCAGCTTATCTAGCTTATCTGGTTCGAGTTCTCCAAATTTTCGTTTTCTGGAACACAATCAACCATAGTTGTATCATACGTTTCATCTTTCGCCATGTTGTTTTTATGTATCTTACAAAAAAATGCCATTTTGTTGCCGATAGGAGTGGATTCGTTTTGCTTATCGCTGTGACACTTATCTAAATCTGTAGGTTCTTCAACTTCTTCATGCTGCTCTTTATCACTGTCTGAAGACTGTGAACCAGTTTCTATATGGCGGTCATCCTTTACTTCACCCACCATGGAATTAGATTCTTCTGTGGTTTTGAGTGTTTCTGAGCTAGTGGGCATGTTGGTTTGCTTAATGATATTGATTGACTTGAGCATGCCAAACCTACATATATTATTTGGACAACGTATTACAAAAAGATCAAGAAAGCACAAATCTGGGTCATTTTGTTAAGGCATGGCCGGGACGGGTTGACCCCAAGTACTTTTTATTTTCACTTTATTAAACAAAATGTGTCAAATATGACTACAAAAACTATACTTGGGTGACTTTTCGATCTGCTTCCCTTTTGGTTATAACTATTTTTTAATTTTACTCGTTTGAGATAAAAATATAACTTGAAAGAGAAGGGTGTCATAGTGTTAAACCTGGCACACTCCGGTCGTGTATCTTCTAGTATTTCTTCCAATTCTGGTTCAAAGAGTGTCGATAGGCTATGAGGATCCAGCTACATAAAAATCGTGCAGATCAGGATGAGAAGAGTATTAAAATAATAAGTAAATAAGAACTAAACTAATTATACTTAAACTTGGAAAAACATACCACATTAGTGAGTTTCAGGACTTGCATAGGTGTCTCGAGAAGTGGTCGTGCATGCAGTGCAGTTCCATATTAAGGCTGCTCGCCATGATTTTCCTAAATATAATCAAGGTTTCAGTTCCAAGAAAATAGAACATAAATTACAGGATTAAGAATGATATCTTATATTTTTTTTGGTGAAAAGAGAAATTCAATTGATTTTTCTACCACACTAATTCCATGTATCAATGAAGGGAGTGAAGGTGTACCACCGAAGAAGCATCTGGAGTTGCTTAAGTTACGGTCAGGACTTTCCCACCCAACTTCATACCGTTAAGACCCGCACATGCTTTCACAGTGACTGATTGATCACCATACTGCATTTCAATAGATGTGATTATCGTTTCTTACTGAAAATTGTAGTAGATCTACAAACAAACATTACCTACTAACAAACATTAACTTACCGGCAAAATCCAAACTGACAAAACTAACATTACCTACAAACATTCAATAGTCTTAAAATATTTATTCTGGACATGGATTATAATGTGAGCATACTAAGAGTGGATTTAAGGTAGATATGCCATGGTAGTCTTTTCCAACAAATATGAAACAACAGAAACAACTTATGCAAATGTGTCAATTAACTTAAAGATATACATATGTAATAACCAATCTTTTCCATAATTGGTTCCATGCTTAACAATATACTAATCATTTACTTACTTTTGACAATTGACGTCAAGGCTCAAATTCAACGTTGGTGGAATACCTTTTCATTGTGACTATATTTTCCAATAATCAACAATTGGTATTGAACACCGGTTTGACTTAACATGGTATTTATCACATAAACTGAGTATAGAATTTTGAGTGTTTGCCAACTCTTTTATATGTATCTCATCAAGTAAATATTAGTGATTTCACATACCTTCTTCAGGCTCTCTCTCTCTCTCTCCTCAGCCACTTATATAAGATTCAACTCGCTTTCCTTTTTGTCTTTTTTATATACAAAAGCTGGATTCATGATTGGCTATTGAATCTGCGAATTTAATTGCTATCCTGCTATACAAATTAGGAACTGCAACCTGACTGAGACCCTCCATTCACCACCTGTAAAGAGACACTATGAGTTACTATTTTTCCCGTAATGAGGACCCATCTAACCAAAGACGGAAATGCAACATATGTAGTTAACATAATTATAAGCACAAAAGCCTTGGCTTCGCTTGGACAATTGTATCTTATCATTAAAAAAGTATGTATATCAATACTTATTTGGTAAACAACTGTAGCGCTTAACCGAACAATGAAATGACACTAACACATACATATTTTTTCTCTCTAAATTCATAACAATTATCTAATGTGGAAATTCTTGTGTATCCTAATACTGATTGTTGACATAAATAATGCCTAAAAACATTATTAACATGTTATCAATATCTCTATGTTTTAATTAACACAAAATATAAACTCATAAAATTAAAACTTGTGACATAAACAAGTATTTAGTGATTAATATTTCTCTTTACATCCAAATCACTTAAGGTATGAATAAACAAAGTGTTTAGTGCAATTTATGATCAAAGGGGTATTTAATTAACTAATACAAAGTTTATTTAATTATATAAACATATTATACATTGTAATATAGAAAAATGTTTTATTCATACTAAATATATGAATTCAAATTTTTAACCAAAATCAGTTAGTTTTTCACCAAATAAACTTCCCCACTAAAAGACAAAGAATCTGGCCGTTTCAGCTGGGGGCCCCCTTAATTATAAAGGGCGGTCCCCTTAATTTTAAGGGGGCCGACCATGATTTAAGGGGACCGGCCACGCTCCTCTGTCAGAATCTGTTGCCTATAAATACCACTTTAAACCTGGATTTTTTCCTCACATTTTGCACTACAGAACTTTTTGTTCTAGATCTCCATTTCTAATCTATAAATCCTTTGATCATACATTCTTAAATCTTTTTTTCAAAGTGATCCAAACATCATTTCATCAAGTGCAAAAGAAGAATACTTCTATCCCTCAAGACAAGAAGTATTACAACTTGTTGTGATCTCCACATCTAAGTTGTTAATGTAACATCATTGCTATCATTTCATTGTGTGAATAGTTGTGAATATTTGTTAGAAGATAGTGTAGTTTGATATATAGTGTGATTAGTTAGAAGAATAGTTGTGAAGAAGATAAGTTAGGAAGAAGATTGATGTGTAGAAGAATAGGTGTGAAGAAGATTGGTGTGTAGAAGATTGGTGTGAAGAAGTGGTGTGACTTAGTAGTGAATAGGTGTGAACTAGTTGTGTAGAAGTCGTGATTAAGTTGTGAAGTTATTGTGGTGTGTAAATTGGTGTGTAAGGTTTTCTCCGCCATAAGGGAGCTTGTTGATATAGTGAAGAAAACTCTCGAGTTAGGTGCTCGGGGAGTGGAGTAGGGCAAGGAAGGTGACCTTGTAGCCGAACCACTATAAATCTCTTGTCTCTCGGTTCGATCTTTCCAACCCTTATCTATTTCTTTATTTACGTTATTATTATTTTATCGTACATACTTAATATTGTTCATATTGTGCACGACTTGATTTCATATAGCATCGAATCTATATTTTATAAAACAAAGAAAACTTTCAAACAAAATTTCATAACATTTTAAAAACGACGTAAAACTATTCAACCCCCCCCTTATAGTTTTCCACAATTGGTATCAAGAGCCACGTCTAACAAGATCTTTAAAATATATTGTATTTTAAAACTTGTAACGATCTATGGAATCTTTAAAATATTTAGAAGGGCAATCTATGCAAAGACCACCACTATTTGAAAGTGACGGATTTTTATATTGGAAAAATAGATTCGAAACTTATGTGAAATCAAAAGATCTTGATCTTTAGCATATTATTACATTTGGTGATTTTCCTCCTATTCAATATAATGTTGAAACTAAAACGAATGAAATTGTATCTTTTGAAGAACAAAATGATGATTTGAAAAAGAAATTAGCAAAAAATAATGAGGCTAAAATGGTAATTTATAATGCGTTACCACGCAAAGAATATGAAAGAATTTTTATGTGTAAAACTGCCAAAGAAATTTGGGATTCTTTACTAATTACTCACCAAGGTAATAGCCAAGTCAAAGATAATAAAATAGATCTTCTTATACAACAATATGAACAATTTACGATTCCGGAAGAGGAATCAATTGATAATGCTTTTGCTAAGTTTAACACTATCATCACAAGTTTAAAAGCACTTGATGAGACATTTTCTAGTAAAAATTGTGTTAGGAAATTTCTTAGGGCATTGCATCTAAAATGGCGAGCTAAGGTCACGGCAATCGAAGAATCAAAGAACTTGATGACGTTATCACTAGATGAACTAATTGGCAACTTGAAGGTTCATGAAGAAATCATAAGAAGAGATTCGGAAACGGTCAAAGTCAAGAAAGAACAAACCAAATCCATTGCTCTAAAAGCCAAAAAGGAATCTAGTGATGATGATGATTCAAGTGACGAAAGTGAAGACGAAGAATATGCAATGGCCGTAAGAGAATTCAAGAAGTTCTTCAAGAGACGAGGAAGATTCACTAGATCATCACGAGACGAAAGAAGAGCATTCCAAAAGAATAGAAGTGACAACTACGGGAAAAGAAAGTGCTTTAGATGTGGAAGTCCAAATCATCTCATTGGCGAATGTCTAAAGCCACCGGGTTATGAAAATCAAGGTGCTTTTGTTAGTGGAACATGGAGTGATAATGACAAAGAAGAAGTTGAAAAGCCAAGAGACGAAAAGTGTTTTATGGCAAAAGAAACCGACGAAATATGTTTAGGAATTGACTTGGAACCTGATGAATGGATTAAAGATAGCGGATGTTCGAGGCACATAACGGGGAATCGCAATCTATTCTCTACATACAAGGCATACAATGGAGGTAACGTTATTTTCGGTAGTGACTTACGTGGAAAAATCATTGGCAAAGGTACGATCTCTCAAGACTCACTTACTATTGAAAATGTAGAGCATGTAGATAAATTAACATATAATTTGCTTAGTGTAGGACAAATATGTGATAATAAATGTAGAGTCACATTTACCGAAGATGATAGCGAAATAGTTAAGAATGGAAAAATTATAGGTAGAGGAATTAGAAAAGGTGGCATATATGTTATGAAACTAGGAAACAAACCTGAGGATAGGATATGCCTAACGACCCTAGATGAAAACTCTACACTATGGCATAGGAGATTATGACATGCTAACATGCAACAAATACAATCTTTGGCCTCTAAGGAATTAGTTAGAAATTTGTCTAATCTAAAATATGACAAGCATTTTTGTGATGCATGTAAAATTGGAAAACAAGCTCATGCTAGTCACAAAGCCAAGAATATAGTATCCACTACTAGGTGCCTAGAATTATTACATATGGATCTTTTTGGTCCATCCGCTGTGCGGAGCTATGGAGGAAACAAATATAACTTAGTAATAGTAGATGACTACTCACGATACACGTGGACTAGGTTTTTAAGTGACAAAACCCAAGCCTTTGAAAAATTCAAAATATTTAGTAAAATGATTCAAAATAAATTAGGATGCTCAATAGTTGCCATTAGGACGGACCATGGTAGGGAATTTGATAACGAAGTACAATTCGGAAAATATTGCGAGTTAAATGGAATATCTCACAATTTCTCCGCTCCTCGTACTCCTCAATCAAATGGCGTAGTAGAAAGAAAAAATAGGTCACTACAAGAAATGAGTAGAACTATGTTAAATGCACAATCCATCCCACAAAAATTTTGGTGTCACGCCGTAGATACATCAACTTATATTTTAAATAGGGTATCCATTAGAAGAATTCTAGGAAAAACTCCTTATGAGTTATTAAGAGGTAGAAAACCAAACTTAAGCTACTTTAGGGTATTTGGAAGTAAATGCTATATTTTAAACACTAAGGACTATCTCACTAAGTTTGATCCAAAATCATATGAAGGAATATTTTTAGGATACTCACAAAATATCAAAGTATATATAATACTTAACAAACACTCCATGAAAGTAGAGGAATCACTAAATGTAACATTTGATGAAACACCACCACCTCCTAAAACTTTACCTTTAGAAGATGATGATTTAGTCGAAGATGAAGCTATTGAGGTTAGTAAAACAAAACCCATAGGAAATGATAATGAAAACATTCACTTAGAAAATAACGAAATTGTTAATATTAAAGAATCTAGGTCACATTCATTAGATAATATAATAGGACATCTTAACCAAAGAACCCTTAGATCACAAGCTCAAGATAAAAACAATTTCTTTTGTTTCCTCTCAGCAATAGAACCTAAGAATATTAGCGAGGCTTTAAAGGATGAAAGTTGGATTATAGCTATGCAAGAAGAATTAAATCAATTTAAGGCGAATGATGTTTGGGAACTAGTCCCAAATCCAAAAGATATGACCATCATAGGAACCAAATGGGTATATAGGAATAAGTTAGACGAGAATGGAATAGTTACTAGGAATAAAGCTAGGTTAGTTGCCTAAGGTTATAATCAACAAGAAGGAATTGATTATGACGAAACTTATGCCCCCGTAGCTAGACTAGAATCAATTAGGATATTACTTGCCTATGCTTGCGCCCTAGATTTTAAGTTATTCCAAATGGATGTGAAAAGTGCATTCCTTAACGGTTTTATCAATGAGGTATATGTGGCACAACCTCCAGGATTCATTGACTTCGTAAAACCTAATTATGTTTATAAGTTAAAGAAAGCGTTGTATGGACTCAAACAAGCTCCCAAAGCTTGGTATGATCGATTAAAAGCTTTTCTTATTAAACATGATTATTCCATGGGAATGGTAGATAACACTCTTTTCACTAAAAGGAAAGACCCAAATCTCATCATTGTTCAAATATATGTTGATGACATTATATTTGGATCGACTTGTCAAGACATGTGTGATGAATTTGCCAAAATCATGCATGATGAGTTTGAGATGAGTATGATGGGTGAACTTAACTTCTTCCTAGGATTACAAATAAAACAATTAGAAGATGGAATATTCTTTAACCAATCTAAGTACATTAAGGAAATGCTTAAGAAATTTGGCCTAGAAGACTCATAACCCATGAAAACACCCATGTCTACGGAGGTAAAGCTCACAAAGGACGATGAAGGTGAGTCCGTAGATAACACCAAGTATAGAGGAATGATAGGTAGTTTACTATACTTGACGGCGAGTAGACCCGATATCATGTTTTGTGTCTGCCTTTGTGCCCGTTTTCAAGAGGATCCCAAAACCTCTCACCTAGAAGCGGTTAAGCCTATCTTCCGATACGTTAAAGGCACTATACACTTAGGATTATGGTATCCTAAGGAATCCGGCATAGAAACCATTGTCTATGCGGATTCGGATCATGCGGGAGACTACGTAGATAGAAAGAGTACTAGCGGTATTTGCACGTTTATGGGATGTTGTCTAACGTCTTGGTTTTCGAAGAAGCAAACCGCTCTTGCTATTTCTACCATCGAAACCGAATATGTAAGCGCCGGAAAGGCATGTCAACATGCACTATGGATGAAACAAGCTCTCGTAGACTATGGCATTAGGTTAGAAAATGTTCCCATTATGTGCGATAACAAAGGTGCGATAGATTTAAGTAAAAATCCGGTGCAACACTCTAGGACTAAACACATAGAAATACGTCACCACTTTCTTAGGGATAATGTACAAAAAGAAAATATATCTATAGAAAAGGTTGCATCGGAAGACAACATTGCGGATATATTCACAAAACCCCTTAAGCGTGAATTATTCAACCACTTGCATTTAGGATTAGGAATGATGGAACAAGTTGACTAAATTACATTGAATTAATTCAAATTTATAATTGCATGAAAATTTATTTTTCTTCCATTCCACATTTTCTGAGTCTAGGAATCTATTTCGCACAAAACTAAAGATTGAGAAGATTTATTTTCTTTACATAAATTTTTTTTAACTCAATCAATTTTCTCTAAAAATTATTCTCACAATCTAGGAATCACATGAAGATCATTTTCCTTGCATTGTTGACTAATTCTAAACACATTGTATTTCAAAATCATGCATAAACTCTCACATAAATTGTCAAGGTATATACTCTAATATCGAGCAAAAATTAAATCAAAGAGATCATTTGGACTGTTTCTTAGGATCGTTATTTCTTTTTGCTTCTAGGAGTCGAAACAATCACAACTCCACATTTGTTGCATATAGACACTCACTAGGACAAATTCACTAGTAATGGTGTCATCTTGATCCATCATTAGTTTTTCACTCACTAATTGCCTTTGCCTTTAATCTAAGATAGGTGCCTTAGGAAGCTTAAGTGTGTTTGCCTTTACTTACCTCCTATTGTTTATTATGTGTTGATTATTTGCTCTTATGCCTATGTGTTTTTGCATGCATGATATTTAATGATTAGATTAGATGCTATATTGCCTAAAGGAATTGAACTTGCTTAAATCCAAGTCCAAAAACACAACCTTTCTGCAAATTTTCTGCCAAAAACCCAATTCTGGCAATCTGAAAATCACTAGATGGGCAGCCCCCTTAATTATGTAAGGCGACCCCCTTAATTTTAAGGGGACCGCCCCCTAATTAAGGGGACCGGCCATCTGATGGACGGGTTTATAGAATCTTTTCTGCTTTTTAGCCCATTTCAACCTACATTTCCCATTTTTCACCAACACATTTTGTCCTAATCCCCCAAACAAACCTTATCCATCCTTAAACACACAAATCTTACACTATAAATATCCCCAATTCTCAAAACTCTCCATTCATCACATCATGAACTCTCCAAACAAACCAAAATCAAAAGCCTCAAGGCTAGCAAGGATGACGGAAAAACCCGTTTGGCGAAGAAAAAGCCCTCGAAACAAATCCATCATCATAAATGAAGTTGGAAGTCATTCCACACCCCCAACTTCTTACTTTCCAAACTTTGCATCAAACCAACAAGGTCATTCATTTGATCCTCTTAACAAACCATACAACATTGGCCAAACATCTTCCTTCAAGCCAAACTACACATCTCAACCTCCAACCACTTATAATGATCCACACAAGTTTGATCAACCATCAAACTACAATTTCAACTACACAAACCCAACTCTTCCATACCAAACCTATGATCCCCTCCACATTGCCACGGAAAAACAAAAGTTCCGTGATGAAATAAACCAAATCCATGATCTTAGTGATCTCCTTGCTATGCGTCTTGCACAACGCAACAACGTGCAACCTCCATCATCACCCTATGCAAATTGCCTTCCCCACTCTCTCAACTTGGATCAAGTTACAAACCACACTCACTTTTTCCCTTGTTGCATATTCCTTCAAAAACAAATCCTCTACTTGGGTGAAGATATTTCTTGGATTGAATATCTTCTCACTCGTAATCATCCAATACCACCCTTAACATGATACAACATCGTGAGATCCATTTCTTCCGCTCCATACTCCACTCCATATCCCTCTCAATAAAACATCTAAGCTTTATGCTTATGTTTCCCTTCAAGCAAATAAAACAATCAACCATGGGTTGCAAGCAAGTCCAAGTGCTCTCTTATGCAATATAGGACTATGTCTTTTCTTTTGTGTTATTTTTATCAATATGCTTCAAGCATATTGAATGTTGTAATGTTTATCATTTCTATAATGCTTGAATGAATCTATGTTTAGTTGCATAATTGTTGCCTTGAATATATGTGTATCTTGCTCTCTTCAAATATTTTTGTAGCAAAGATCTCCATAGCTCGTTCCCTTGGTGCTCTCAAATGAGGGGGAGCATTCTACCCGTTTAAACTTCCCTCGCGAAGCTTACTCGGCTTAACCTTTTTAATTTTACAAAAAAGGGGAGAAGAGAAATGTAAACTCTATAATACTTGTCTAAAATCAAGTTTTAGATATATTGAGTTTAAGGTTTTGTAATAATCAAAAAGGGGGAGATTGTTGACATAAATAATGCCTAAAAACATTATTAACATGTTATCAATATCTCTATGTTTTAATTATCACAAAATATAAACTCATAAAACTAAAACTTGTGACATAAACAAGTATTTAGTGATTAATATTTCTCTTTACATCCAAATCACTTAAGGTATGAATAAACAAAGTGTTTAGTGCAATTTATGATCAAAGGGGTATTTAATTAACTAATACAAAGTTTATTTAATTATATAAACATATTATATATTTTTGAAAAACACTTTTGGTAATAAAGAAAAATGTTTTATTCATACTAAATATATGAATTCAAATTTTTAACCAAAATCAGTTAGTTTTTCACCAAATAAACTTTCCCCACTAAAAGACAAAGAATCTGGCCGTTTCAGCTGGGCGGCCCCCTTAATTATAAAGGGCGGTCCCCTTAATCTTAAGGGGGCTGGCCATGATTTAAGGGGACCGGCCACGCTCCTCTGTCAGAATCTGTTGCCTGTAAATACCACTTTAAACCTGGATTTTTTCCTCACCTTTTGCACTACAGAACTTTCTGTTCTAGATCTCCATTTCCAATCTATAAATCCCTTGATCATACATTCTTAAATCTTTGTTTCAAAGTGATCCAAACATCATTTCATCAAGTGCAAGAGAAGAATACTTCTATCCTATCAAGACAAGAAGTATTACAACTTGTTGTGATCTCCACATCTAAGTTGTTAGTGTAACATCATTGCTATCATTTCATTGTGTGAATAGTTGTGAATATTTGTTAGAAGATAGTGTAGTTTGATATATAGTGTGATTGGTTAGAAGAATAGTTGTGAAGAAGATAAGTTAGGAAGAAGATTGGTGTGTAGAAGAATAGGTGTGAAGAAGATTGGTGTGTAGAAGAATAGGTGTGAAGAAGATTGGTGTGCAGAAGATTGGTGTGTAGAAGATTGGTGTGAAGAAGTGGTGTGACTTAGTAGTGAATAGGTGTGAACTAGTTGTGTAGAAGTCGTGATTAAGTTGTGAAGTTATTGTGGTGTGTAAATTGGTGTGTAAGGTTTTCTCCGCCATAAGGGAGCTTGTTGATATAGTGAAGAAAACTCTCGAGTTAGGTGCTCGAGGAGTGGAGTAGGGCAAGGAAGGTGACCTTGTAGCCGAACCACTATAAATCTCTTGTCTCTCGGTTCGATCTTTCCAACCCTTATCTATTTCTTTATTTACGTTATTATTGTTTTATCATACATACTTAGTATTGTTCATATTGTGCACGACTTGATTTCATATAGCATCGAATCTATATTTTATAAAACAAAGAAAACTTTCAAACAAAATTTCATAACATTTTAAAAACGACGTAAAACTATTCAACCCCCCCTTCTAGTTTTCCACACTGATGAAAGGACATATAACTGAGCACCCCATCTTAGACCAGTTGAAATTATTCCAAGCTTGTATGTAAGTAACATCCCGGCTTTTGCAATGGTTAAAATAGCGAGACCTTTAGCTCCTTTAATAACTGTGGCTGTTGAAATTGAAGGTTGGATTGTTGCTCCTTCTCCCTAAATTCTTGGACCTACACTCTTTAGCAACCCATGTCCGAAGAGTTGGAGGACCACAAACAATAACCACAATATCCAAAAATTTAGCAAAAATATCCCAAACAATAATCCATTTATTAAGATGCATACTTATACTTATTGACTAAGGGGGTGTTTGGGGTAAGCTTATCCTTAAAAGCTTATGTGTTTTCAAAAATTCCCAATCCAAGGGATTTTACTTATTAGCTTATTTCGTTGCCAAAATGATATAGGCCTTTTGACATAAGCTTAACTAAACACCTTCAAAGTATTTAATAGCTTTTCCAGGATATAAGCCTTTTGAAATAAGCTTAACCCAAACACTCCCTAAGTATAATAGTTACTGTCATAATGCAGATTTATCAACTTTGTAGCTAATAAGAACATTACAACCCCCTGATTTTAATAGCAGAGAGTTATTCTCATACACGTAGTACTATTATTCCGCCTGATGGATGACATGTTGTATACAGATTAAAGATAATGTTATCAATAACAATTAGAGGACTTGTTATAAGCTAGTTTTACGCACGACAATACTATTGAATACAGTGGTTGCTAGCTAGCTCTGCTAGTTTAGAACTTTAGTCCACAAAGCCAAGTTACTTGTTGGAATCAAAGTTCCACCATCAACCAATAATATCCAACATATTGATCAGAACGCACCCTATTAAAATCTAGAATTTTTATGTCCATTTCGTCTAGTTGGTCTCATTTAACATATAATCATAGTAAAATACTTCTATCTATATAGAAATATGGAATGGAATCCCAAGAGTCTTTTAGGTGAAATTGGGGAAGGAATGGACGTTTCTTCGCACCTATTCAGAAACAAAAGATGAAGCAAATTCTAAATATGATAGTATAATAAGCTAATTATATATTCTACTTGACTATTTACTTTCATGCTAGGTTGGAATCTGGTCCAAATGGCTTAACGATAGTGGACAAAAAAATGCTTACTAACCATGAAGCTAACACTACAACCAATGAAGTGAAATGGTGCCATCTTCTAATGACTGATGAATGTGTAAATACTCATCATTTTTACCATATTTTAACTGCCAAAACACGTGAAAACGCTCAAGAATGCATCAAAATAATGAAAATATCCCAAAGATCTTGTTTTATACATTTCAAACGCAAAATGATTGAAAACAAACGAAAAACGAACAAAGTTTGCATAATTGGCAGTTTCAGTCCCCCAACTTTCAAAAGTTGTCAAAACTAGTCCCTGAGTGTTTATTTTGAAAGAAAAGTCAAACCAAGTCTTTAAAAATCAAAAGTTACCAAATAATGATCTTTGGGTGAAAATCTTTCAAAAGTATACAAGTTTACATCTTTGGTCCCTACAGTTTGGAAAAATGACAAAAGTGACCCGGGAATTATTCTTTGAAGAAAATTGATCAAATGGTCCTTGGGAAATTATGGAATGACAACAATGGTCCTTGGATGATATTTTGGAGATGTGACAGTTTCAGTCCCTGGAAATTCAGAATTTCATGTTTTACCCTTGGGCTTGTTTTATTAATAAACCAAACGGGCTTTCATTATATCAACAAATCAACACACCACTCAAAAGTCAAAACACAATCCACCTTATCACTCCAAATAGCCCACACAAATCCCCTGGCCGAGTTACTCCCAAAGCCCAACCATACCCGTTTAATATCAAAGTCAGTCAAAAGGTCAAAGAAGTCAAAAATACGGGTCAAACCTATTACCCCTTCCCTTTTCCCCCGTTTTACCCACAAGATACACCACCACCACCACCCTGCAACACTCCACCACCCTGCCACCACCTCAAAAGCATACCTTTTCACCTTTCCCCATATCACCCCCTCCAATACACTCACAAAACCTTACCTAACCCCCCAAGCTACGTTGGCAATCCCAACTTTACATAAACTCTTTTTCCCGCCAAGATGATCAATGGACAGGATCAGAGTTCCTTTAATTCAACAGCTGGGATCAATTTAGGGAATCACAAGGGCATCTTTACAGCTGTTCTCTCTCAGGAAGGAAGCACACAAGTGGAGTAAACCCTAATTTTCAAGTAGTATAAATAGTAGGCCAATGTAAGCCTCAAAGGCATCCAATTCTCTAGTAGTTTTCTGTTTTATGTCTTAATTTCAATTGTAATGCTTCTATTTTAATCAAATTCCAGTCACATTTTAGTTTTCAAATAAATTTCAAGTTTACTTAAGTTTCTTATTTACTTGCAAGGTTTGGTTGTTTGATCCTGTTTGTATTTTAGTTACTCTCAGCAATTTTAATAAGTTATCCAAAAGCTTTTCAGCCTTGTATGAACAGAAACACAAAAAAAAAAAAAAAAAAAAAAAAAAAAACAGAAAAATACTCAGAAAATCAAAGAAAATAAAAAATTGGTGAACAATGGTTAATGGAGAAGAGAGGCATGGAAGAAAGCATGGTTTAGTGCTCATGGGAGCAATAGGTTTGTACTTGGGTTCTAGTTCAGACTTACTTTTTGCTTGGGACCTCTTGTAAGATCTGTGTTTCCATTTCTTTCATCATTTGCATAATCTTAGTTGTAGTTGTTGTTTATTGTTTGTATTTATTAATTTGTGCTTATTTAAGTCTAGTATAGATTAATTCTGTGGTCTCAAGGCTTAAGTTACTAAGTTGCTATATTATCTTGTTGAAATCTGTGCTTAAGGGGGTGTTTCGACCTAACTATTGCTTTGGTAATTTTCAACCTTGTTCTTTTGTGTTTCATTGGGTAAAACCTGTGTAGACAACTTTAGTAGACTCAAACTAGTTTAACCTAACTATTGCTTTGGTAATTTTCAAACAAAAAGTCAAAATCCTTCCTAACTCCCCATAACAGTTGACTGTTAGGATTAGAGGGACTCAAAAGCTTCAATTTCACTTAGAACTTGCTTAGGTTGTTTAAATTAGCTTCTATTAGGTTAAACATAGCTTAAGTAATCTATTAGTGGTGATCAAAACTCAAATTTGTCAACTTGTTCATCATTTGCAAAAGTCAAATGCTCTTAAGTGATGATATGGGACAGATTTCAAAAGGCTTTATAGGGCTCAATTTGGTTTAGAAATAGATAAAGATTGTTGATTTCCCACCTATGGTAGCTTGTCTTTCATTATCAAAAAGAAATTTGGATTTTGGAACTCAGTTAGTCACTTGAAATTGCCTCCAAAGTCACCCCTTTGACCTTGTCCTTCCCCTGCACCCAGGCCCTTTGGTTTTGGCCCATTTTTCTCAACCTCACATCCTGCTCATTACTTAAGTTTAGGCCCTGAACTTTAGTGTTTTGTGGAGTTTGCTAGTCTGTGTTATTAGATCCACCTTTGGTTTGCACTCATAAGCGTGTATGTTAGTTTAAATTAGCTTCCAAAGTTCCCAAGTTTGCTTGTTATTGCTGATGTGCATCAGCAGTAAGCTTGTTGGTTTCATTTTTTTTTGCTCTTAATTAATTCTTGGAAATTGAATATTGATTGTATGTTGTTTGCATATGATTGTGACTGCTAGTTGTGCCTTAGTTGTGGCTATTTCGCTTGCTTGGTTAGCTTATAGCTTAATCAAAAACTCACTTTTGCTTTAAAAAGCTAACTGTTGGAAATGTAAGCTTGTACAAGCTTACTGAAAGCTTTTTAATACATATTGTTTTTCAAAAAGTTGTTAAAATTGTTGGTAAAACGAGTTTGCAAAGAGAAAAAAAAAATGGATTTGCAAAAAAAAACCAAGGGCAGGATTCGAACCTGTGTCCCTTGGCTCAAACCTAAACACACTTAACAAAACACCACACACCACACGCCCTTGGGACTTATTTCAGAAATAATTTGCAAAGTTTGAATTAAAACCCATAGTTTCCTTTTTGTTCCAATAAGCCTTTCAGTTTAGTTAGCTTAATTTTTGCTTATTTTGAAATCAGACCACTGCTTTTTAGATTTTTCTTAACTTATTTTCATGTTGTAGTATTTATTAAAAAAGGTTTCATTTTTTTTTGATAGTTAGATTAATTATTAGACTTTAATTTAGTTTAAATAGAATTAAATTCATAATAAATAGATTTTTTATTGAAAAATAAATTTTCTTTTTTTCAAAATTTTCTTTTGTAATTTAGTGCGTAAGAAAATTAATTGGAAACCCGTAGGACCTTTGTAGCTTAAATTTTACGTTTTATTTTGTACGTTGACGTTTATTTTTAAATAAACGTCGCGTTTTTAATTTAGATTACGTTTTAGGATTCCCCGGTTTCCCTAACATGTTTCCCGTAGTTTTTTAGGTTATTTTAAATATTTCTTAGCATTCCTTAGTTTTATTTTCCATTTGGGTTACGTTTATTCCATTTTCGTTCGTTAATTCGTACTTTTCGTTAATTTAACGTATCACAAAACCAAACAATCTTTCACAACAAAACATACAAGGTTTTAATCTCGATCTTTCCTCGAAACTTTCCATTCACACCTCATTGGGGTACGACCCGGGAAATCACTTCCCGGTCTCACAATTTTAATATCACTTTCACGAGTTTTGCGAGGTAATCTTTTTCCTAAAAGTTTTACTCGTATTTCTCCACGTCTTGTTGTCTCACGATAACATAGACTACACGTTTGTTGATATTTTTGATAAATTGTTTTTGCACACACCAAAACACAACGAATCAATGACCTAAGCTTTATATTAGTAGACGCACACGTTCATCCATAAAAGTTTCCTTGATTGAGTCAAATATAGTTCAATTCCTAGTTCGTGGAGATCCAAATGCCATTCAGATTCGAATACCACATGATCTTACAAAAAGTCCAGCAACCTCTACCATCTCATAAAATATGCAAAACCAATCATCCAAGTTCAACTCCTATCCTTACTTCTCACATACTTATTTATCACCAAAATCAGTCTTCTTTCTTACGATGGAAACATGTGTCATGGCCTCTTATCATGACAAAAAACTAATCTCACAATATTCTTAGCTTTCTTAGAGTACTAAAGCAACCTTATGATTTCCATTGATTCGCTCAGCTAAAGGCTAGGTCATAATGTCATATGCTAAGCAACCTAATCATCATCAAGGTGAAATTCTACATATTATAGAGGTTCGCAATAGAGCCCCAACTGCCATTCATGCAATAAATCTTAACCACTTAACTAAGACGCAATGACAAAAACAACTACCTAATACCTCAATTTTGAAAAAAGTCCAGCAACCTCTTAACTATAAACGTATAAACATATAATGTTAAGTGTATATATATATATATATATATATATATATATATATATATATATATATATAGGGTGAGGTTATTTTCAGAACCAAATAAATTGCGAGAACTGCGAGAACCAGCATCAACCAATCAGATTTTTTTGGATCTTAATTTTTAATATTTAATTTAAAAGGGTATAAAGGTAAAATTGCTTTTCTATTTTCTTTTTGATTTTTTTATATTAAAAACGTTTTTAAGTTGCTAAATTTTAGGTGTTTTTT
Organism: Artemisia argyi; assembly: GCA_030686995.1. NCBI lineage: Eukaryota > Viridiplantae > Streptophyta > Magnoliopsida > Asterales > Asteraceae > Artemisia > Artemisia argyi. The sequence continues at coordinate 80,196,028 of CM060676.1, forward strand.
TTTTTTTTTTTTTTTTTTTTTTTGCATTATACATGTTTAAAAATACATTATGTGCATATGTGTTTTGTAAAAAAAAATGTTAACTACTAACTATATTATGACAATTGTATTTTTTGTTTATGCATATGTGTTTTGTATATGCACATGTATCTCTAAGAAATATTATATAAATATAAATACAACAAACAAAACTTTAACAATAGATCTATGCAATTTACAAATTGTATTACTCTAGTGATATAATATTCAACTTTATTACAAATATCATTATATTTACACTTGTATTCAATTTTATTACAAATGTATGAAGTGTGCACATATGCATATTCTAATGTCTTTAACAGTTGGTTCATCTTTTAGGTGTGCACATGTCATCTTTTAGGTGTGCACATGTATTCCTCGTTCGTTCAAGAACTCGTGAAATCTGCACATATGTTTTTAATCCTTGTGCACATGTGTTTTGATCGTCTCGCTCATCTTAATTGATACAAGTCTGTGCCACCATCCACAATGTCAAGTAACCTGCCACCATCAATTAGCATTCGACATGTTACATAAATTATGAAATATATTAGGAGCAAACTTACATCTCTACGTGATTCATCCAATCTTGGATGTGAAAACAAGTAAAACTTAGATAATAGGATCAGTTATAAGTTTTGAACAAGAGAGTGGAAAAAAGAGATACAAGTCAACTACTTGTACCAAGTCTATGTTTTAAACTCAAACATGATACGTAATAATTTTGAGAACACAATCATATACATAATTTTTTTATCTTAGTTTAGGACCTTCCACATTAATACAAGTAGAGAAAAAAATATTTCAATGACTAAGTGAATCTAAAAATCTCTTTGATGTAACCAAGTTAAGACACATATGCACACTTTTTTCAATGAGTCTATACCACCCGCAAAACACATATGCACCATTTGTAATCTATCTATCTACAAATTAAAAACACATATGCACCATATCTCAATATCCATGATTTACTAGATCCATATATACGTGCTAACCCAATATATAAATTCTCAAATCAATATATACGTACTAACCCAATGTAATCTATCTATCTACAAATTAAAAAAGGTAGTTCACTATGAAATCTTATTTCAAAAAAGAATCCTCAAATCAACATGAAAACTCCTACCCGATTAAAAACTAAATCATTGTTTCACTAAAAACATAACTCATAACAGTACCTTTTCATTTCACAAATTATAAAAATTTCATGGTTGCAAATAAATAAAATATAACATCTGTTTGGTAATGGGTGTATCTTAACGTCACATTCATTTAGAGTACCATCCTTTTAATGGTCACATTCTAATAAGATAAAGGATGTATGCATTTTAACATATAATACAATTTTTTTTAATCATATATATGAAGCCTTACCTGGAATTTAAAACTATCAATTTTTTAAGACTAAAAAACAAATTGCCTAAGAATAAAATATGACACCTCGAGAAGATAAAAATACCACACGTCTCCATCTTTTTCATTTACTGAGTGGTCTTCATCAGATTTATCAATTGTAATATGAATAAAGGACAAATGAAAAATGATTATTTTTTTGTGGTTCGATCAAGAGAAAGAGAACGAGAAGGGTGAAAAATAAAGGAACCTCATTCGAGCCAATAAAATGATTGATTTATCATCTTTTGGGGTTGAGGAAGAAATCATCTTTTAGATCCTTTCATCAGATCGGCTTAGCCGTGCCTTCCATGAGACCAGGGATTTTGGTAAGTTAAAGAAAGGAGCAACTGATTTTGTTTGCCGTTGAGATTTGATCTTGTGGCTGCGTGAGGTTGGTTAGGGGAAGGCGGTAGATGGTGGTTAGGGTTTGAGAGGCAGAGATGAAGATTGAATTAAAGGGGTGTAAACGGTTTATGGGTTATGATACCTATTTTTATGGCAAAATTAGTTTCCCATTTTACCCTTAATTTAATTTTTTCTTTCAAATTAAATTGCATATATTTTCAAAAATGCCATTGTGCATTGTCAAGTTATACATTATGTATTAGTATGAGTAAAAAGGTGGTTCTCGCAGTTCTCGCAATTTATTTGGTTCTGAAAATAACCTCACACTATATATATATATATATATATATATATATATATATATATATATATATATATATATATATATATATATATATATATATATATATATATATATATATATATATATATATATATATATATATATAAATTACCTGCTCTTCCATTAGGATCATATCCATGCCTGCTACCTTTGATGGGTTGTTGTTGTTATAGTATTGATTCCAAAGAGAGACTATTTTAACTTTTATATTCGCTTTACCTTTGTCTGGGGTGATTTCTTGAAAAGGTGTGATTCTCATTTCCATACCTACAAACAATAGTAATGACAATAACTATAAGATTCAAGTTAAGCAAAGCAAGTAGCAAATAAACAACATTCAAAAGCAAGTAATGGACATAGAAAAGCCTTTTCATACAGCAGTTAAATGTTCCTAAATCATAACTAAAAAACCACTCTATTGCTGATTGTAACTTACCTGATGCAGTTTCACATGAATAAATAAAATCAATCCACCTCTATCTACACATGATAAAAATAATGTCTACCTTAAACATAACCACAATCACACAACAACAAAAAAGCATAAAACTTTTTAACATGTACATCGACAACAACTAGAGGAACATGTTGCAGCTAATGACTAAATAAGCTATATAGATCCAGTGTTCTATAGACTAAAAAACACTGTATTGCTTATTGTCACTTACCTAATGCAGTTTTTCATGAATATATAAAATCAATCAACCTCTATGTACATATGATAATAATAACGTGAACCTTAAACATAACCATAATCACACAACAACAAAAAAGCAAAAAACTTTCTAACATGAGTATTTTTAATACCATTAGCAATTAAACTTTTAGAAACCTTACTATCAATCAAACAACTTCTAATCCTATTATGATCTTTTTCCGTTGTTTACTGTTGTCAAGTAACAACTATTGTACTACCTGATTAATAACATGTTTACTATCATGTTACAAACTTGAAAAAGAAAACGAATAAGATGTTTAATACATATAAATATGTTTCTACAGAGTTGAAAAATAAAACCTGCTGTTTTTTTGAGTTTTATTGAATGATAAGTATATAGCTCTGATGATGATTTCGTGGGAATAAATGGGGCTATCAATTGAGTTTATATAATGGTTTAAGCTGGTCTAAGTTAAGGTCCTATTAGGATTCTAATTGTAAATGTAATACAATACAAATTGAGTTGTAGTTTTTAAAAATTAAAAATAAATAACAGTTAAGTCCTACAATTTCTAAAAAGTTACTTAAACAACTAAAACTTATTAAAAAATTTCAGAACACAAATACATTAAAACAAAACAACATTCTTTGTTACAAAGAACCTGAAAATTGTAAAACTACATAGAATCTGGAACTGTAAAACACTAAAACTGCATAGAACCTGGAATTTGGAATAACATATCACACAACAATTAACCATAATTAAATTAAACAATTAATAACCTAAAATCTCAAACAAATTCAAATAAATAAATTATAAACTTAAAATAAAATAAATAAATTATTAACCTTAAAATCTACTGTTTGACTTACTAACGAAGATATATCTTTTTGGCCTTTATGCTTTTGGGGAAATAAGTTTTAGGTCTGTCTGCTATTCTCTTCATCTTTGTAGGCTTGTAGCCTTTGCCTTATTCCATATTTGCCCCCGTCTTACTTTTCAGCCAAAAACTTCAATTTTGTATATGTAACCTTACACTTGTAGCATCGGATTGATGGATCAATCAAGGATTGTTGCTGTAGCATCGGATTGTTGTAGACTTGTAGCATCGGATTGTTGTTGTAGGATAGGATTGTTGTTGTTGTAGCATCCGATTATTGTTGTTGTTAGGGCTCCAGTAATGTGTGTTGATATGTGTGTTTTTTGTTTGATAATGGATGTGTAGGTTATAATGTAATGGCTACTCCGGTTTCCATATAAAATTTACACTTTAGGCCTAAAATATCTATAAACAACAATGAAGTCCATGTGCATTTTTCCCCAATTTTAATGTTTAGGCATAAAAACGTTTTTTTAACAATTATTTGACAAATATAGAAAGATATTAGGTTTTTTAAATATTAAAAACCTTTTTAAAAATTAAAAATTGTAAAAAATATTACCAAAATAAGTATGATTTGATTAAAAAGTCCCCACTAGGTGTTTTAGAAAAAGATTTGTTATTTTTAAAAAGAAAATATTTTTCAAAGTGTAAATTTCAAAAAAAAAAATAATAATAATAATAATAATAAAAATAAAATAAAAAAAGATTTGTCAAAAAAATATTAAACATAAAAAAAAAAAAAAATTCTTATCATGATGATATATTTTTTGTAGTTTAACAATTTAGCATTTGCAAGATATTTTATTTTTAAGAAAAAGTTTGAAAATGAGTTTGTTGTTTTGATAAAAGAAATGAATGGCTAAAGTTTGTTTATTTGATCTTTAAGGCGTGTTTATTTGACTACTTTGGATTCGGTTTTCATTTGACAAGATAGTAAACGATTGTTTAGTATCTTCTTTTACTAAGCTTTGAGGTGTTTCAAACAGAAAGTAGGTTTTGTAAAGTTATCAGACTATGGTTGAGCACGGTTCGAAAAACTGAACCGGACCGAGAAAAACCGATTTGGCCCGAAACACCAAACCAAAATGTTCGGTCCTTGTCCGGGTCGGTCCAGTCCTGATGTGCATTTTCCATCATGTTTTACATTTATAAACTAAGAGATACTAGGATTAACACATACTAACGGGCAGTGTACCCGATCATGTGAAGTATAGCCTAGGTAAATTCGAGTGTCGTCCCAAGAGCTGTTGGTCTGGTGAAATAAGGTATTCAATTCAAGTAGATATGATCAAACAAAAGTTGTTGGATAAATAATAAATTCTAATCTAATAGAATCAAAACGTACAGATAGAAGAAAGAATGATGTGAATAATTAAACCTTAGGGTTTACTTAATTCTTGCTTCTTTTATTCCATATAGTGGGTGAAAATCACTAGACTTATAGGGTCAATCCGTCTAGCCTATTTTCCGTAGCGTCTTATTCCGTAACCAAATGATTAAACGATTTCATGGGTTTACCCTACGGAAGAGTCATTAAGTACCATGCTTAATAGACTTGTTCAAGCGAAACCCGACCTGTCGGAACTTAGGTTCCCTCTAACTTCTTAAGCTTCTCCCTTTGATAGGTGATCCTTTGGTCAATTCTCACACAAGATAATGGTAGTCCTATGGTCAATTCTTACCACTACTCTCAACCTATTATTCTAAGGTCCTATAGTCAATTCTCCTAGTTCCTAGATACTACAAAGCTTTGAAGCTACCAAAACAAGAGTATCCACAAACAAGCAAGCAAAGAAAACATCTATATAGAGAAACAAGACAATATATTAAACCAAAGCTTAAATTAACATAATGAATTCATCGAACGATTAATGGAAAAGTGATTGTACAATAAATCGTATGACCAGGCCTTATGATGATGATCAAAGGATATGGGGTTGTGAATATATGCCAAGCTTGTTGTCAACATGAAAATAAGAAATACAAAGACACTTCGTTAAGTGATTTCGTAGGGGGTTGGCCCTACGAATCGCCTCCGACGTGTGAATGAGTATATGTGATGAGAGTTATAAGTATAAGATGCTTATGTATGTGTTTTGTCAACGCACCTTGCTAAATGAATCATCCAAGATATTTATAGAGGGGGAAATAGGCCTTGGAGTATTTTATGCTCATTATGCGGAAATCAAGGAGGCGTTCCTTGATTTAAAGTGACTGCTAGGGTTTGGGCGCATATCAAGGGGATAATAGCTAAAGTTTAGGGCGTACATGGAGGAGTTCCATGATTATAGCCACCTTTAAAAGGCGTACAATGGGGAGTCCCGTGATCTTGGCCTTTGTTAAGGTTTTCCTTGGCGGGAAAGCTAAAGGAGGGTGTCGAAGGCCTACTCCCTTTAGCACCTTCACTGTCTTGATCCCGAAGGGCTTGTGTCTTCGGTTGGCGGATTCCCCGAAGGTAACCATGTCTCGGAAGAATGGTTTTACACCACTGAAGGTGCTCGGCAGTTGCTTTGGTCCTTCGAATTATGCAGGCTCGAACGGTGTCCTTCTACCTGTTCGGGGGGGGGGGGGGTACATCATCAAGCCCCCCAGTCAAAAGTGATAGGCATGGGCGAGTGTATATTGCTTTCGACTCTTTAATCCGTATATTTTCCTTAAAAAATTATCGAAATTGATCCTGCATTAAATGAGTGCCATGATTAAATGTTTAAGATACCCTGTATCGCAGCTTGATTCTCAGGATCTGTCATATTTGGGTTTTGAATTTGAATTGAATGGTTTAATGTAGGTTGTATATATAACCGCAATTCCTTTTGAGTTCGAATCATCATCTTAATAAAATCATTTTCTTCTTCGTTCTTCTTTATCGTTTCGAGTGACAAGGTATTTTTCCTTTCTTTAGCTCCTTGTCCCCTTCTTTTTATTCTTTATGGATGCCAAACGTATCATTAGACAACAAAAATGTACTCTTTCTGCCCAAAATTTTCAAGGTTTTCTTAATCGATATCCTGTTCCTAAGGATTTCATTGCTAGACTACCTTCTAGTACTCAAAATATCTATGATGCTCCTGAGGGTTACGTTGGGCTTTATACGCATGCTTTTTCTTTGTCGAACCTAAGGATATGATGCGTGGGAATTGCACCAGGCTTTACCTCTCGAGGGATCTCGAGAAGCTTACAACCCCCACCAGGCAGTGTACCTGATCGTTGTAGTATAGTATAGTGACAAGTACCGGGGGATTGATCGTTCAACTCAGGAATAGTGTCTCTAGGATTAGAAAGCCTAAAAACTAGGTCTAGAGGTGAGGGATGATTCTTTTTGTATTTTTATATTTTATAAAAGCAAGTAAAATCTCGGGTTTTGGAAGAGTGGGCGGAATTAGTTGCTAGTCAACTAACCCAATAACTAAAGATGCAATCAAAATAAAATAATAAAAATGAAAATAAACTAAATTAAACTAGTGGTGTGAGCAATATGTGGGAAAATGGTGTTTACTTAGATTTCACTACTCCCTAGATATCTTTTACAGGTTAATTACTTGTTACAGTTGTGTGGATGCCGGATTGTATTCCTTAATACCATTCATGGGGTGGCGTACTTACTTCCCCAATTCTATAAGCTCCTACTTCACTCCTATGTCGAGCCGGCTAAGAAGCTCCTAACATGGGATCACTAGAATTCGCTCATGCATTAAATACAACCATAAAAACCTAGTACACATCGGTTCATGTTTCTTAAGACGTTCAAGCAAGTTACACAATGGAGATCTGCCAGTTTTCTTAAGCCTAACATTGAAATCATTCATCCATTACAACTACAAACAAGAAATCAACCTATAATCAACATCTAGGTTTCATTACATCTAAGCAAACACACAAAAGATCTAACCTAGCATGTTATAATCAAGACAAGCATAAGATATATTCAAACAACACATAGACATATTGAATGAATTTAAAGGAGACTTATCTTAATTGAACATGAGAGGTTTCAAGGGGTGAAAACCCTTGAAAATACTGTTACAAACGACCTAGGGTTTATTAGGTTCGACCCTAGTATTCTCCACACAAGTTCCTCTCTTAATGAATGAAAAATAGAAAAGTATATATAGATTTTGTGAGGTGACGGCGTCAAGAGTAAATTTCTGACGCCGTCATCTCGCCGCCAATAAAGTTCTCGGAGTACCTAGATCTGGGTTTGACGCCGTCACGTGTAATCCTTCTTCAGGCCGTCACCAAAATAACTCTTGACGCCCTACTTCAGACGCCGTGACGTTTTCTCTGGGTCGTCATGCATTTTACTCCTGACGCCGTCACATTTTCCTTCTTGACGCCGTCAGGTACTGTTTCCAGCATGGAAAATTAAGTCTTTGCCGTTTTCTTCACTTTTATGATCCAAAAACGTCCAAAATGCTTCCTTTTCCAGAATTCACTCCCAAAGTACCTAAAATCACAAAAGGAACGATTTATGGCAATATTTGATCAAATAAATTACAATTCCGGCTTAAATGACCCCCTAAAAACGGTTCATTTTTTCGCCTCATCATATACCCTTACACTTGAGATTTGCTTGTCCTCAAGCAAATGCGCTTTTATTCTAGTCAAAATACAAGTTAGGGGTCATTTAACACTAATATAAAAGTAATTACAACAAATAATCGTTCCACTAAAGACCAAGGACAAGCACGGAGGTCATACACTAGCACCTCACAAATAGTGTTTAGATACTCACATCTCTCGGGTGTAATAAAGTATATATCACAATATGGAAATGGAAAAATCTCTCACTACCTGTCATAGCAAAATAGATTACCACAGGCTTGGGAAATGATCAAACCTCCACCACATGGCGTAAGCTCCTAGGATAAACTATCAAAGAGGTCTTTTAAAGGGTTGTAATGTTAGGTGTAGGGATATGGAATACACGGTTTTGTTGGATATAGGCAGTCTTTACTGGTGGCGAGTTAATAATCTTGGTTAATTACACGTACAATATGGCGTTGCTAAGCCAAGACTAGACTCGACTTAAGTTAATAAATGAAAAATAACAAAAACATAAAATAAACATAGAATGAAACGGGATGGTAGTCCGTTTTTTTTTTTTTTTTTTTTTTTTTTTTTCATACACTCTTACCCTACCATCCAAAATAATACATCATAGGGAATGAACATTCCCCTTACACTTGAATTTTTACATACTTTACAATAAACTAATCTAATGACTCGAATTAAGAAAATCAAAACACTTGGAGTACTTTTAAGATTACTGTACATATGGGGGTAATAAATGATGTTCTTCCCCATTACTCCATAACATTAGTACTTTACCCATGAGTCCCAATCGTCCCAAAACAATATGTACAAGGATATGACTCGACTTAGCAACCATGTAATCAATTAGATAATTAATTAAGGGTTTAAACAAATGACAATAATGCACTAAAGATGAGTGCATACACGGAAGGCTAAGGCGATTTGGGTGTACATTTAAGTGGGGTGTAACAAATTCTTCCTTTAAGTAAGATGCTTAAAGTTAGAAACGAAAAGATAGGCTTGGAGGGGTGTACTAGGGGTTTCGTGTACTAAAAATAAGTACACCGCTAAGGTTTGGGAAAAATTAATTGACTTAACTAACCAAATAATATGACTTAAATGGTCAAGTAATTATGATACGGGTTTAACACAAGGGTGATCCTAATGCCTCTTATCATGTAGTAAATCCTACAACACGAATGTAGTCTCACTAGCGGTCTCGGGATGCATCACTAACGCAAGTTCTAGAATCTAAATGCTACCGGTACACACATAAGCACTAATAATGAATGCTTTTCCTATCAAATCTAAAGGCGAACCTCACATATTTGGGTGGAAATTTTTTTAAGTGGTACAGTTTTGTGCTAGTCATACAACCTCCTATCCATGAGACGCTTGCTATGGCTAAAGTTTCACTCCTAAATGTTGTAAAAAAATTTAAATTTGGCGCTAAAATTACACTAACAAGTATTTCTCATAGTTTTATTACACATGTACCATCAAACAAACAAACTCAAGCGAAAGTGTTTCCTATGAGGTATCATCATTTTACCCTCCCCTTACACTTAGGATGAACATTGTCCCCAATGTTCAAGTAAAGAATGTAAAAGTGAAATAAGTAAAAAGAATGAAATCAAATACTCCCCTGATTCGCTCGGTATGGATAATAAGGTAGCAAGGTTAGATCTTCCTCCAAGAAAATGAACAATCAAAGCTTCCCTTCCAGAATATAAATCATCTTCTTGTCAAACATAACCTGTTAAACCTGAGAAAACAAACAAGGCAACCTTGCGTAAAATCGGCGGCAATCTATATATGCTAACAAATCCTAGAAAGCAAAGTAAGATATAATGCTTGTGTAATAATGTTTGCAGATTTCCTGGAGATTATAAAACTAAAGAATTAGCAAAAACTTTAAGACTCCGTTAGAAAAACAAAACTGGTAAAATTTCCAGAATTTTACACGTGACGCCGTCAGGAATTTCTTCCTGACGCCGTCAGAAGTGACCTGCAGAAATTCTTATGTTAAGTTTCCGGAAAATTTCTGGAAAAACTTGGTCCTACTTCCTGGAAAATCCTGCAAAACATCATTATGACTCGATACAAGCATTTGACTCTAACAAATACGAATATACATGTTCATTTAATATTGTGGAGAATCATGATCGGTTTTGTTTCTTAAAAACATATTTGGGGTTTCCCCTTACACTTATCTTTTGCGAAATACCTTGGGATGAAGTTAAGAATAAGCCAAACAACAAAATAAAGTATTTTCATCATTTTAGTTTGAAACATGATCTACCAACAATAAAAATAAAGCATGCATACGGAAACAAATAACAATCAAACAATTAGAAATCACACAAAGCATGGGTTGCCTCCCAAGAAGCGCTTTTCTTTATTTACAAGTCTTGTAGCTAGACTCAAGGTCATGGGTTACCGTGTGTCACTTATGCTCACATAACCGAGGGTGAGCCATCTAATAGTCGCCTCATCTTTCTTATAATCATCATTTAACTCTAAACATCTACGATAATACTTTTTATTTTTTTCATGAGTATATTTAAGCCCTTTTCTTTTATCATTCTCACTTAGCATTTCTAGGGGCGGATACCTACTACACTTCTCCATGGAGAAATCCTTGAACCTAGGGTGTGCACGGGGCATTTGGTAGACAAAATCTTCATCCCTATTTGAGAATGTAATTAACCCTTCCATAAGTTTTTAATAAAGGTTGGTCAACCTTTTGAAGGGTTTCCCAAACACAACTTGGGTTAACTTACTATCAATAAATTCTCCTAGATTCTCCATAACCATAAACTCAACAAGATAAACAAAGCTCCCTACAAACACATGCAATGTCATTGCCTTAGCAATAATATTATCTCCCTTGTACTCTAACTCATCTACCATGATTTTATTATATTCATTACGCGAGATTATGTTCATTGGGAGAGATGAGTTAAGGTAGGCATCAAAGCTCCTAAATCCAATCTTACAAGGAAATTGCATATTGAATGAGCTATCACTCTCAATCCTTGTTCTAGGGTCGACATACCTAAGAGGGTTCACTTCCTCTTCCATCTTATCCTCATTAATCACATCACCATCATCTAGATCCTCATCGGAGTCTGAATAGTAAAAAGGACTAGCCCTATGGTCAGACTCCTCCATTTCAGAATTATTGTCAAAGTGGTGGTTAGGCGAAAGGTTAGGTGGGTTCTCATTTTCCACTAAAGGGATTGGGGCGGGCATCTAGAAAATCCTGCGACGAAAAACACGAATAACAGGAATCAAACGATCAATGTTATTGTTATCCATCGAGATAGTTTACGAACAAAGGAAACAAAGAAATAAGATAGACTAAAGAAGACCTAAAAATAAAAATAAAAATCTTACTAGAAAGGAATCTAGCAAGTAGACCTAATAAAAAGAAATCCTAACCTAGACAATAACTATTCCCCGGGTTGCGGCACCAAAAACTTGATGCGTGGGAATTGCACTAGGCTTTACCTCTCGAGGGATCTCGAGAAGCTTACAACCCCCACCAGGCAGTGTACCTGATCGTTGTAGTATAGTATAGTGACAAGTACCGGGGGATTGATCGTTCAACTCAGGAATAGTGTTGCTAGGATTAGAAAGCCTAAAAACTAGGTCTAGAGGTGAGGGATGATTCTTTTTGTATTTTTATATTTTATAAAAGCAAGTAAAATCTCGGGTTTTGGAAGAGTGGGCGGAATTAGTTGCTAGTCAACTAACCCAATAACTAAAGATGCAATCAAAATAAAATAATAAAAATGAAAATAAACTAAATTAAACTAGTGGTGTGAGCAATATGTGGGAAAATGGTGTTTACTTAGATTTCACTACTCCCTAGATATCTTTTACAGGTTAATTACTTGTTACAGTTGCGTGGATGACGGATTGTATTCCTTAATATCATTCATGGGGTGGCGTACTTACTTCCCCAATTCTATAAGCTCCTACTTCACTCCTATGTCGAGCCAGCTAAGAAGCTCCTAACATGGGATCACTAGAATTCGCTCATGCATTAAATACAACCATAAAAACCTAGTACACATCGGTTCATGTTTCTTAAGACGTTCAAGCAAGTTACACAATGGAGATCTGCCAGTTTTCTTAAGCCTAACATTGAAATCATTCATCCATTACAACTACAAACAAGAAATCAACCTATAATCAACATCTAGGTTTCATTACATCTAAGCAAACACACAAAAGATCTAACCTAGCATGTTATAATCAAGACAAGCATAAGATATATTCAAACAACACATAGACATATTGAATGAATTTAAAGGAGACTTATCTTAATTGAACATGAGAGGTTTCAAGGGGTGAAAACCCTTGAAAATACTGTTACAAACGACCTAGGGTTTATTAGGTTCGACCCTAGTATTCTCCACACAAGTTCCTCTCTTAATGAATGAAAAATAGAAAAGTATATATAGATTTTGTGAGGTGACGGCGTCAAGAGTAAATTTCTGACGCCGTCATCTCGCCGCCAATAAAGTTCTCGGAGTACCTAGATCTGGGTTTGACGCCGTCACGTGTAATCCTTCTTCAGGCCGTCACCAAAATAACTCTTGACGCCCTACTTCAGACGCCGTGACGTTTTCTCTGGGTCGTCATGAATTTTACTCCTGACGCCGTCACATTTTCCTTCTTGATGCCGTCAGGTACTGTTTCCAGCATGGAAAATTAAGTCTTTGCCATTTTCTTCACTTTTATGCTCCAAAAATGTCCAAAATGCTTCCTTTTCCAGAATTCACTCCCAAAGTACCTAAAATCACAAAAGGAACGATTTAGGGCAATATTTGATCAAATAAATTCCAATTCCGGCTTAAATGACCCCCTAAAAACGGTTCATTTTTCGCCTCATCAGGATACCCATCCATCCTTTGTTTTGTGAGTTGCTTCAGTATTATCGGGTTCATATCTCAAGGTTCAACCCCTTCGGTCTGGCTAAACTGACCACCTATATTATAATGTGTAAGGCGAATGGTTATGAACCTACGCTTGATGTGCTTAGGGGTTTTCTAAATCTTTATCCGAGCGGGGATTGGTTAACATTAGCAAAAAGGAGTGAGTCTGGTGTTCCTGAACTGGTGTTAAAGCCGTTTACTAATATAAGGGATTGCAAAGGAAGCTTTTTCTATATCCAAAATACTATAGTACCTTCCGATTATCCTGCTCTCTTGAATGAAGAGTTCAAATATGACAGGAATGTTTCAATGATCTGCTTCCTTACACAGGTAGTACTACTTTGGAAGGTCCTACTGATGGTGCATGTCCTAATGAAGGCGGGGGTTGGTTTGTGAATTCTGGTATTGGTTTTTTTCCTGAATTTGATGATATGAATGTCATGCCTACCACCACACATGATAAACACGCTGATCAAAGATGTGTTGAATTAGACCCTGTCGTACCTAATATTTCTTCTAATGATTATGCTAATGAGGAAAAGGTACCAGCAGCGTTTGTGGTTCAACCAAATGATGTATTGACAGATAGTGTGAAGCGTTTAAAGAAGGTTGTGGATAGGAATGATGGTATTAATTTGATTCGAACAGCCACTTTAAACGATTCTATTGATGAGGTTACTTTTTCAAGTTCTAAAGTCGTTATTCCAATGACCGTAGTTGATGATATGTGTCTTAAATTTGCTAATTCATTGTACGGTTATTTTATTGGTCAACGATTTGCGTTTCCGATTGTGGAAAATTATGTCAAGCATGCTTGGGCTAAGTTCGGCTTTGAACATGTTATATTGCGGAATGGTTTCTTCATTTTCAAATTCTCATCACTTGACGGTATGAATAAAGTTCTTAATGGTGGTCCTTGGTTTATTAAATCTATGCCTTTATTCTTACATGTTTGGGTGCCGAATATGAGGTTGGAAAAGGAGAGAATTACAAGGGTACCTGTATGGGTGCGTATCCATAATGTACCTTCCGTTGTGTATTCTAAAGTCGGTATAAGTTTGATTGCAAAACAGTTGGGGCGGATAATACGGTTTGATGAGGGTACTAATGATATGTGTAAGAATCCTTAGGGTCGTTATTCATATGCACGGGTTCTTATTAAATTATCTGCTGTTTTGGATGTTTTGGAATCGATTGGTGTTGGTATACCTTTGCCTAACGGTAAGGGACATTACATGGAAGTTCTTGATGTCGAGTATGAATGGTGGCCAACGTGGTGTTCTAGGTGTGTTTGTTTTAATCACGATGATGATTTTTGTCCTCTTAGATTAAAGCTGGTTACTAAGGATTCGGACTCGACTAATAAAGATGTTGAGGTAAATCGTAACGTTCACTCTAACAAGGCTGGTAAAACAATTGACAAAGGTTATAAAGGGTCTTGGTGGTTTAAGCCTAAGCCCAACTTTCGTATCAACCTATTTCTAAACCGGCTACCAAAAAGGAGAGTAATGGTGCAAAACGGGATTTGGGGGCTGATCGTGTTAATCAGCCTACAAATGATGGTTCTAACTCGCTTGGTTCATCTAAGAATGCATTAAAGAGTGATTCTGGTACTATTAAGGTTGTGGAAAGGCTATCGACTCAAATTGAGCAGCTTGAACCGGTGGACGCTAATTCATCTTTGGGAGGTGTGGAAACTGTGGAAAACTAGAAGGGGGGTTGAATAGTTTTACGTCAATTTGTATTTTAAAAACTTTGTTTGATAAAAACTTCGATTCTTATTTATGTGAATTTCAACACTTGCACAACTCAAACAATTTAATCTAACTAACTAAATAATTATAACGTAAATATGAAAGTAATGAAAAGATAACACACGATATTTATAGTGGTTCGGCTACGAAACACCTCTTCGCCCTACTCTACTCCTCGAGTCACCTACTCGAGAGTTTTCTTCACTATGTTAACAAACTCCCTTTTTGGCGGAGAAACCTTACACAACTTTCGCTTACACCAATTAACGACACAAAGCTAGATGTCGAGTCCTAATAGTAGCTAGAACCAATCTCACACCACTACACGCCTTCTTCACAACTTATACACACCACTACTTCACAACTACACACTACTACTTCACAACTACATACTACTTCTACTTCACACCATAACTTCTTCAATACTAGATTTACAAACCCTCCTAGATCTACCACTTACAATCACTACACAACTTTACAATAAATACAAGCTACACAACTAATCTTCAATACTTCTTGATTTGAGATGAAAGGAGTATTCTTCTCTTGCACTTTGAATGAGGATGGACAGTATCACTTGAAAACAAGAACTAATATGTTTATGATCAAAGGTTTTAGGAAGATGATTTGAGAGAATTAGAATAGAAAGTTTTAGTGCAAAAGGTGAGGAAAAAATTCAGATTTGAACCAGTATTTATAGGCAAAGAAATCTGACACAGGAGCGTATGCCGGCCCCCTTAAAATTAAGGGGGCCGCCCATAGTAACGACCAGTTTTCTTTGTCTTTTATGGGGAAAGTTTATTTGGTGAAAATTTAACTGAATTTGGTTAAAAATTTAAATTCATTTAATTATTATGAAATAAACATTTTCTTTTAATTACCAAAAATGTTTTTCTTAAATATATAAAATGTTTATACCATTTTATATAATTTGTAATTATTAAATAAACCTTTCTTTGATCATAAAATGTATTAGGCACTTGTTTATTCATACCTTAAGTGAATTAGTTGGATATAATGATATTTTGTCACTAAATACTTATTTACGTAATGATTTTACGTTTAATGATTTTATATTTTGTGATCGTCAAAACATAGGGATATCGAAAAATATTAATAACGTTTTTACGCATTATTTATATCAACAATCTCCCCCTTTTTGATGATTACAAAATCTAAACTCATTAAATTAAAAATTATTATATATGCAAGTATTTAGTGAGTTTATATCACTTCTCCCTCTTTTTGTGAACATCAAAAAGGTTGTCCCGAAGTCGGATGAGCTCCCCCTTGATGTGTACTCCCCCTCGTTTAAAGGTTACCAGACAAGTCGAGATATGGAATGCTTGCAAAAATATTTAGAACATACAATATATATGCATGCAACAAATATATACATATAGACAAGGCAAGCAATATAAGCATGGAAGAAAACACTACATTAAATAGATGAAAATACAAGCAACATGCATCAAGATGCATGAATAATACAACTAATAAACTAAAGCCTTAAGGGCTTACAATCAACCAAAACTCTAATAGAAATGTTTTTCCTAGAGCTTGTTCATCAAAATGGTTTAAACAATTTTATTTTCCAACCACGAGCCATGCTTAGTTTGGGAGGAGCAATGTTGTAGGTGGAGATGATGGAGTTGATGGAGGTGTGTTTGATGGAGGTGGAGGTGTGTTTGATGTTGGTGGTGGAGGAGTGGATGTTGTTAGTTGAGGTTGAGGAAACAAGCTTTCAATGTATGAAAACATGTAATGGATTTCATCTCTTAATCCGAAGATGATGGTACGGTTATGGATGCAACAAAGGCAAGTGTCACCATGAGCTTCAAGTAAGCTCCATGGGATGGGTTGTAGTTTGGTTGGTTGAGTGGTGATGGTGAAAAATGTGCATCAAGAGGTGTGATGGGTGATAGTGAAAGAGTGATGTCTAAGGATGTATTTTCAATAGGTGGTGGTGGTGGTACTCTTGGTGGAGGTGATA
>CM060676.1:80213405-80405987 GCA_030686995.1 Artemisia argyi
AATGACAATAACTATAAGATTCAAGTTAAGCAAAGCAAGTAGCAAATAAACAACATTCAAAAGCAAGTAATGGACATAGAAAAGCCTTTTCATACAGCAGTTAAATGTTCCTAAATCATAACTAAAAAACCACTCTATTGCTGATTGTAACTTACCTGATGCAGTTTCACATGAATAAATAAAATCAATCCACCTCTATCTACACATGATAAAAATAATGTCTACCTTAAACATAACCACAATCACACAACAACAAAAAAGCATAAAACTTTTTAACATGTACATCGACAACAACTAGAGGAACATGTTGCAGCTAATGACTAAATAAGCTATATAGATCCAGTGTTCTATAGACTAAAAAACACTGTATTGCTTATTGTCACTTACCTAATGCAGTTTTTCATGAATATATAAAATCAATCAACCTCTATGTACATATGATAATAATAACGTGAACCTTAAACATAACCATAATCACACAACAACAAAAAAGCAAAAAACTTTCTAACATGAGTATTTTTAATACCATTAGCAATTAAACTTTTAGAAACCTTACTATCAATCAAACAACTTCTAATCCTATTATGATCTTTTTCCGTTGTTTACTGTTGTCAAGTAACAACTATTGTACTACCTGATTAATAACATGTTTACTATCATGTTACAAACTTGAAAAAGAAAACGAATAAGATGTTTAATACATATAAATATGTTTCTACAGAGTTGAAAAATAAAACCTGCTGTTTTTTTGAGTTTTATTGAATGATAAGTATATAGCTCTGATGATGATTTCGTGGGAATAAATGGGGCTATCAATTGAGTTTATATAATGGTTTAAGCTGGTCTAAGTTAAGGTCCTATTAGGATTCTAATTGTAAATGTAATACAATACAAATTGAGTTGTAGTTTTTAAAAATTAAAAATAAATAACAGTTAAGTCCTACAATTTCTAAAAAGTTACTTAAACAACTAAAACTTATTAAAAAATTTCAGAACACAAATACATTAAAACAAAACAACATTCTTTGTTACAAAGAACCTGAAAATTGTAAAACTACATAGAATCTGGAACTGTAAAACACTAAAACTGCATAGAACCTGGAATTTGGAATAACATATCACACAACAATTAACCATAATTAAATTAAACAATTAATAACCTAAAATCTCAAACAAATTCAAATAAATAAATTATAAACTTAAAATAAAATAAATAAATTATTAACCTTAAAATCTACTGTTTGACTTACTAACGAAGATATATCTTTTTGGCCTTTATGCTTTTGGGGAAATAAGTTTTAGGTCTGTCTGCTATTCTCTTCATCTTTGTAGGCTTGTAGCCTTTGCCTTATTCCATATTTGCCCCCGTCTTACTTTTCAGCCAAAAACTTCAATTTTGTATATGTAACCTTACACTTGTAGCATCGGATTGATGGATCAATCAAGGATTGTTGCTGTAGCATCGGATTGTTGTAGACTTGTAGCATCGGATTGTTGTTGTAGGATAGGATTGTTGTTGTTGTAGCATCCGATTATTGTTGTTGTTAGGGCTCCAGTAATGTGTGTTGATATGTGTGTTTTTTGTTTGATAATGGATGTGTAGGTTATAATGTAATGGCTACTCCGGTTTCCATATAAAATTTACACTTTAGGCCTAAAATATCTATAAACAACAATGAAGTCCATGTGCATTTTTCCCCAATTTTAATGTTTAGGCATAAAAACGTTTTTTTAACAATTATTTGACAAATATAGAAAGATATTAGGTTTTTTAAATATTAAAAACCTTTTTAAAAATTAAAAATTGTAAAAAATATTACCAAAATAAGTATGATTTGATTAAAAAGTCCCCACTAGGTGTTTTAGAAAAAGATTTGTTATTTTTAAAAAGAAAATATTTTTCAAAGTGTAAATTTCAAAAAAAAAAATAATAATAATAATAATAATAAAAATAAAATAAAAAAAGATTTGTCAAAAAAATATTAAACATAAAAAAAAAAAAAAATTCTTATCATGATGATATATTTTTTGTAGTTTAACAATTTAGCATTTGCAAGATATTTTATTTTTAAGAAAAAGTTTGAAAATGAGTTTGTTGTTTTGATAAAAGAAATGAATGGCTAAAGTTTGTTTATTTGATCTTTAAGGCGTGTTTATTTGACTACTTTGGATTCGGTTTTCATTTGACAAGATAGTAAACGATTGTTTAGTATCTTCTTTTACTAAGCTTTGAGGTGTTTCAAACAGAAAGTAGGTTTTGTAAAGTTATCAGACTATGGTTGAGCACGGTTCGAAAAACTGAACCGGACCGAGAAAAACCGATTTGGCCCGAAACACCAAACCAAAATGTTCGGTCCTTGTCCGGGTCGGTCCAGTCCTGATGTGCATTTTCCATCATGTTTTACATTTATAAACTAAGAGATACTAGGATTAACACATACTAACGGGCAGTGTACCCGATCATGTGAAGTATAGCCTAGGTAAATTCGAGTGTCGTCCCAAGAGCTGTTGGTCTGGTGAAATAAGGTATTCAATTCAAGTAGATATGATCAAACAAAAGTTGTTGGATAAATAATAAATTCTAATCTAATAGAATCAAAACGTACAGATAGAAGAAAGAATGATGTGAATAATTAAACCTTAGGGTTTACTTAATTCTTGCTTCTTTTATTCCATATAGTGGGTGAAAATCACTAGACTTATAGGGTCAATCCGTCTAGCCTATTTTCCGTAGCGTCTTATTCCGTAACCAAATGATTAAACGATTTCATGGGTTTACCCTACGGAAGAGTCATTAAGTACCATGCTTAATAGACTTGTTCAAGCGAAACCCGACCTGTCGGAACTTAGGTTCCCTCTAACTTCTTAAGCTTCTCCCTTTGATAGGTGATCCTTTGGTCAATTCTCACACAAGATAATGGTAGTCCTATGGTCAATTCTTACCACTACTCTCAACCTATTATTCTAAGGTCCTATAGTCAATTCTCCTAGTTCCTAGATACTACAAAGCTTTGAAGCTACCAAAACAAGAGTATCCACAAACAAGCAAGCAAAGAAAACATCTATATAGAGAAACAAGACAATATATTAAACCAAAGCTTAAATTAACATAATGAATTCATCGAACGATTAATGGAAAAGTGATTGTACAATAAATCGTATGACCAGGCCTTATGATGATGATCAAAGGATATGGGGTTGTGAATATATGCCAAGCTTGTTGTCAACATGAAAATAAGAAATACAAAGACACTTCGTTAAGTGATTTCGTAGGGGGTTGGCCCTACGAATCGCCTCCGACGTGTGAATGAGTATATGTGATGAGAGTTATAAGTATAAGATGCTTATGTATGTGTTTTGTCAACGCACCTTGCTAAATGAATCATCCAAGATATTTATAGAGGGGGAAATAGGCCTTGGAGTATTTTATGCTCATTATGCGGAAATCAAGGAGGCGTTCCTTGATTTAAAGTGACTGCTAGGGTTTGGGCGCATATCAAGGGGATAATAGCTAAAGTTTAGGGCGTACATGGAGGAGTTCCATGATTATAGCCACCTTTAAAAGGCGTACAATGGGGAGTCCCGTGATCTTGGCCTTTGTTAAGGTTTTCCTTGGCGGGAAAGCTAAAGGAGGGTGTCGAAGGCCTACTCCCTTTAGCACCTTCACTGTCTTGATCCCGAAGGGCTTGTGTCTTCGGTTGGCGGATTCCCCGAAGGTAACCATGTCTCGGAAGAATGGTTTTACACCACTGAAGGTGCTCGGCAGTTGCTTTGGTCCTTCGAATTATGCAGGCTCGAACGGTGTCCTTCTACCTGTTCGGGGGGGGGGGGGGTACATCATCAAGCCCCCCAGTCAAAAGTGATAGGCATGGGCGAGTGTATATTGCTTTCGACTCTTTAATCCGTATATTTTCCTTAAAAAATTATCGAAATTGATCCTGCATTAAATGAGTGCCATGATTAAATGTTTAAGATACCCTGTATCGCAGCTTGATTCTCAGGATCTGTCATATTTGGGTTTTGAATTTGAATTGAATGGTTTAATGTAGGTTGTATATATAACCGCAATTCCTTTTGAGTTCGAATCATCATCTTAATAAAATCATTTTCTTCTTCGTTCTTCTTTATCGTTTCGAGTGACAAGGTATTTTTCCTTTCTTTAGCTCCTTGTCCCCTTCTTTTTATTCTTTATGGATGCCAAACGTATCATTAGACAACAAAAATGTACTCTTTCTGCCCAAAATTTTCAAGGTTTTCTTAATCGATATCCTGTTCCTAAGGATTTCATTGCTAGACTACCTTCTAGTACTCAAAATATCTATGATGCTCCTGAGGGTTACGTTGGGCTTTATACGCATGCTTTTTCTTTGTCGAACCTAAGGATATGATGCGTGGGAATTGCACCAGGCTTTACCTCTCGAGGGATCTCGAGAAGCTTACAACCCCCACCAGGCAGTGTACCTGATCGTTGTAGTATAGTATAGTGACAAGTACCGGGGGATTGATCGTTCAACTCAGGAATAGTGTCTCTAGGATTAGAAAGCCTAAAAACTAGGTCTAGAGGTGAGGGATGATTCTTTTTGTATTTTTATATTTTATAAAAGCAAGTAAAATCTCGGGTTTTGGAAGAGTGGGCGGAATTAGTTGCTAGTCAACTAACCCAATAACTAAAGATGCAATCAAAATAAAATAATAAAAATGAAAATAAACTAAATTAAACTAGTGGTGTGAGCAATATGTGGGAAAATGGTGTTTACTTAGATTTCACTACTCCCTAGATATCTTTTACAGGTTAATTACTTGTTACAGTTGTGTGGATGCCGGATTGTATTCCTTAATACCATTCATGGGGTGGCGTACTTACTTCCCCAATTCTATAAGCTCCTACTTCACTCCTATGTCGAGCCGGCTAAGAAGCTCCTAACATGGGATCACTAGAATTCGCTCATGCATTAAATACAACCATAAAAACCTAGTACACATCGGTTCATGTTTCTTAAGACGTTCAAGCAAGTTACACAATGGAGATCTGCCAGTTTTCTTAAGCCTAACATTGAAATCATTCATCCATTACAACTACAAACAAGAAATCAACCTATAATCAACATCTAGGTTTCATTACATCTAAGCAAACACACAAAAGATCTAACCTAGCATGTTATAATCAAGACAAGCATAAGATATATTCAAACAACACATAGACATATTGAATGAATTTAAAGGAGACTTATCTTAATTGAACATGAGAGGTTTCAAGGGGTGAAAACCCTTGAAAATACTGTTACAAACGACCTAGGGTTTATTAGGTTCGACCCTAGTATTCTCCACACAAGTTCCTCTCTTAATGAATGAAAAATAGAAAAGTATATATAGATTTTGTGAGGTGACGGCGTCAAGAGTAAATTTCTGACGCCGTCATCTCGCCGCCAATAAAGTTCTCGGAGTACCTAGATCTGGGTTTGACGCCGTCACGTGTAATCCTTCTTCAGGCCGTCACCAAAATAACTCTTGACGCCCTACTTCAGACGCCGTGACGTTTTCTCTGGGTCGTCATGCATTTTACTCCTGACGCCGTCACATTTTCCTTCTTGACGCCGTCAGGTACTGTTTCCAGCATGGAAAATTAAGTCTTTGCCGTTTTCTTCACTTTTATGATCCAAAAACGTCCAAAATGCTTCCTTTTCCAGAATTCACTCCCAAAGTACCTAAAATCACAAAAGGAACGATTTATGGCAATATTTGATCAAATAAATTACAATTCCGGCTTAAATGACCCCCTAAAAACGGTTCATTTTTTCGCCTCATCATATACCCTTACACTTGAGATTTGCTTGTCCTCAAGCAAATGCGCTTTTATTCTAGTCAAAATACAAGTTAGGGGTCATTTAACACTAATATAAAAGTAATTACAACAAATAATCGTTCCACTAAAGACCAAGGACAAGCACGGAGGTCATACACTAGCACCTCACAAATAGTGTTTAGATACTCACATCTCTCGGGTGTAATAAAGTATATATCACAATATGGAAATGGAAAAATCTCTCACTACCTGTCATAGCAAAATAGATTACCACAGGCTTGGGAAATGATCAAACCTCCACCACATGGCGTAAGCTCCTAGGATAAACTATCAAAGAGGTCTTTTAAAGGGTTGTAATGTTAGGTGTAGGGATATGGAATACACGGTTTTGTTGGATATAGGCAGTCTTTACTGGTGGCGAGTTAATAATCTTGGTTAATTACACGTACAATATGGCGTTGCTAAGCCAAGACTAGACTCGACTTAAGTTAATAAATGAAAAATAACAAAAACATAAAATAAACATAGAATGAAACGGGATGGTAGTCCGTTTTTTTTTTTTTTTTTTTTTTTTTTTTTCATACACTCTTACCCTACCATCCAAAATAATACATCATAGGGAATGAACATTCCCCTTACACTTGAATTTTTACATACTTTACAATAAACTAATCTAATGACTCGAATTAAGAAAATCAAAACACTTGGAGTACTTTTAAGATTACTGTACATATGGGGGTAATAAATGATGTTCTTCCCCATTACTCCATAACATTAGTACTTTACCCATGAGTCCCAATCGTCCCAAAACAATATGTACAAGGATATGACTCGACTTAGCAACCATGTAATCAATTAGATAATTAATTAAGGGTTTAAACAAATGACAATAATGCACTAAAGATGAGTGCATACACGGAAGGCTAAGGCGATTTGGGTGTACATTTAAGTGGGGTGTAACAAATTCTTCCTTTAAGTAAGATGCTTAAAGTTAGAAACGAAAAGATAGGCTTGGAGGGGTGTACTAGGGGTTTCGTGTACTAAAAATAAGTACACCGCTAAGGTTTGGGAAAAATTAATTGACTTAACTAACCAAATAATATGACTTAAATGGTCAAGTAATTATGATACGGGTTTAACACAAGGGTGATCCTAATGCCTCTTATCATGTAGTAAATCCTACAACACGAATGTAGTCTCACTAGCGGTCTCGGGATGCATCACTAACGCAAGTTCTAGAATCTAAATGCTACCGGTACACACATAAGCACTAATAATGAATGCTTTTCCTATCAAATCTAAAGGCGAACCTCACATATTTGGGTGGAAATTTTTTTAAGTGGTACAGTTTTGTGCTAGTCATACAACCTCCTATCCATGAGACGCTTGCTATGGCTAAAGTTTCACTCCTAAATGTTGTAAAAAAATTTAAATTTGGCGCTAAAATTACACTAACAAGTATTTCTCATAGTTTTATTACACATGTACCATCAAACAAACAAACTCAAGCGAAAGTGTTTCCTATGAGGTATCATCATTTTACCCTCCCCTTACACTTAGGATGAACATTGTCCCCAATGTTCAAGTAAAGAATGTAAAAGTGAAATAAGTAAAAAGAATGAAATCAAATACTCCCCTGATTCGCTCGGTATGGATAATAAGGTAGCAAGGTTAGATCTTCCTCCAAGAAAATGAACAATCAAAGCTTCCCTTCCAGAATATAAATCATCTTCTTGTCAAACATAACCTGTTAAACCTGAGAAAACAAACAAGGCAACCTTGCGTAAAATCGGCGGCAATCTATATATGCTAACAAATCCTAGAAAGCAAAGTAAGATATAATGCTTGTGTAATAATGTTTGCAGATTTCCTGGAGATTATAAAACTAAAGAATTAGCAAAAACTTTAAGACTCCGTTAGAAAAACAAAACTGGTAAAATTTCCAGAATTTTACACGTGACGCCGTCAGGAATTTCTTCCTGACGCCGTCAGAAGTGACCTGCAGAAATTCTTATGTTAAGTTTCCGGAAAATTTCTGGAAAAACTTGGTCCTACTTCCTGGAAAATCCTGCAAAACATCATTATGACTCGATACAAGCATTTGACTCTAACAAATACGAATATACATGTTCATTTAATATTGTGGAGAATCATGATCGGTTTTGTTTCTTAAAAACATATTTGGGGTTTCCCCTTACACTTATCTTTTGCGAAATACCTTGGGATGAAGTTAAGAATAAGCCAAACAACAAAATAAAGTATTTTCATCATTTTAGTTTGAAACATGATCTACCAACAATAAAAATAAAGCATGCATACGGAAACAAATAACAATCAAACAATTAGAAATCACACAAAGCATGGGTTGCCTCCCAAGAAGCGCTTTTCTTTATTTACAAGTCTTGTAGCTAGACTCAAGGTCATGGGTTACCGTGTGTCACTTATGCTCACATAACCGAGGGTGAGCCATCTAATAGTCGCCTCATCTTTCTTATAATCATCATTTAACTCTAAACATCTACGATAATACTTTTTATTTTTTTCATGAGTATATTTAAGCCCTTTTCTTTTATCATTCTCACTTAGCATTTCTAGGGGCGGATACCTACTACACTTCTCCATGGAGAAATCCTTGAACCTAGGGTGTGCACGGGGCATTTGGTAGACAAAATCTTCATCCCTATTTGAGAATGTAATTAACCCTTCCATAAGTTTTTAATAAAGGTTGGTCAACCTTTTGAAGGGTTTCCCAAACACAACTTGGGTTAACTTACTATCAATAAATTCTCCTAGATTCTCCATAACCATAAACTCAACAAGATAAACAAAGCTCCCTACAAACACATGCAATGTCATTGCCTTAGCAATAATATTATCTCCCTTGTACTCTAACTCATCTACCATGATTTTATTATATTCATTACGCGAGATTATGTTCATTGGGAGAGATGAGTTAAGGTAGGCATCAAAGCTCCTAAATCCAATCTTACAAGGAAATTGCATATTGAATGAGCTATCACTCTCAATCCTTGTTCTAGGGTCGACATACCTAAGAGGGTTCACTTCCTCTTCCATCTTATCCTCATTAATCACATCACCATCATCTAGATCCTCATCGGAGTCTGAATAGTAAAAAGGACTAGCCCTATGGTCAGACTCCTCCATTTCAGAATTATTGTCAAAGTGGTGGTTAGGCGAAAGGTTAGGTGGGTTCTCATTTTCCACTAAAGGGATTGGGGCGGGCATCTAGAAAATCCTGCGACGAAAAACACGAATAACAGGAATCAAACGATCAATGTTATTGTTATCCATCGAGATAGTTTACGAACAAAGGAAACAAAGAAATAAGATAGACTAAAGAAGACCTAAAAATAAAAATAAAAATCTTACTAGAAAGGAATCTAGCAAGTAGACCTAATAAAAAGAAATCCTAACCTAGACAATAACTATTCCCCGGGTTGCGGCACCAAAAACTTGATGCGTGGGAATTGCACTAGGCTTTACCTCTCGAGGGATCTCGAGAAGCTTACAACCCCCACCAGGCAGTGTACCTGATCGTTGTAGTATAGTATAGTGACAAGTACCGGGGGATTGATCGTTCAACTCAGGAATAGTGTTGCTAGGATTAGAAAGCCTAAAAACTAGGTCTAGAGGTGAGGGATGATTCTTTTTGTATTTTTATATTTTATAAAAGCAAGTAAAATCTCGGGTTTTGGAAGAGTGGGCGGAATTAGTTGCTAGTCAACTAACCCAATAACTAAAGATGCAATCAAAATAAAATAATAAAAATGAAAATAAACTAAATTAAACTAGTGGTGTGAGCAATATGTGGGAAAATGGTGTTTACTTAGATTTCACTACTCCCTAGATATCTTTTACAGGTTAATTACTTGTTACAGTTGCGTGGATGACGGATTGTATTCCTTAATATCATTCATGGGGTGGCGTACTTACTTCCCCAATTCTATAAGCTCCTACTTCACTCCTATGTCGAGCCAGCTAAGAAGCTCCTAACATGGGATCACTAGAATTCGCTCATGCATTAAATACAACCATAAAAACCTAGTACACATCGGTTCATGTTTCTTAAGACGTTCAAGCAAGTTACACAATGGAGATCTGCCAGTTTTCTTAAGCCTAACATTGAAATCATTCATCCATTACAACTACAAACAAGAAATCAACCTATAATCAACATCTAGGTTTCATTACATCTAAGCAAACACACAAAAGATCTAACCTAGCATGTTATAATCAAGACAAGCATAAGATATATTCAAACAACACATAGACATATTGAATGAATTTAAAGGAGACTTATCTTAATTGAACATGAGAGGTTTCAAGGGGTGAAAACCCTTGAAAATACTGTTACAAACGACCTAGGGTTTATTAGGTTCGACCCTAGTATTCTCCACACAAGTTCCTCTCTTAATGAATGAAAAATAGAAAAGTATATATAGATTTTGTGAGGTGACGGCGTCAAGAGTAAATTTCTGACGCCGTCATCTCGCCGCCAATAAAGTTCTCGGAGTACCTAGATCTGGGTTTGACGCCGTCACGTGTAATCCTTCTTCAGGCCGTCACCAAAATAACTCTTGACGCCCTACTTCAGACGCCGTGACGTTTTCTCTGGGTCGTCATGAATTTTACTCCTGACGCCGTCACATTTTCCTTCTTGATGCCGTCAGGTACTGTTTCCAGCATGGAAAATTAAGTCTTTGCCATTTTCTTCACTTTTATGCTCCAAAAATGTCCAAAATGCTTCCTTTTCCAGAATTCACTCCCAAAGTACCTAAAATCACAAAAGGAACGATTTAGGGCAATATTTGATCAAATAAATTCCAATTCCGGCTTAAATGACCCCCTAAAAACGGTTCATTTTTCGCCTCATCAGGATACCCATCCATCCTTTGTTTTGTGAGTTGCTTCAGTATTATCGGGTTCATATCTCAAGGTTCAACCCCTTCGGTCTGGCTAAACTGACCACCTATATTATAATGTGTAAGGCGAATGGTTATGAACCTACGCTTGATGTGCTTAGGGGTTTTCTAAATCTTTATCCGAGCGGGGATTGGTTAACATTAGCAAAAAGGAGTGAGTCTGGTGTTCCTGAACTGGTGTTAAAGCCGTTTACTAATATAAGGGATTGCAAAGGAAGCTTTTTCTATATCCAAAATACTATAGTACCTTCCGATTATCCTGCTCTCTTGAATGAAGAGTTCAAATATGACAGGAATGTTTCAATGATCTGCTTCCTTACACAGGTAGTACTACTTTGGAAGGTCCTACTGATGGTGCATGTCCTAATGAAGGCGGGGGTTGGTTTGTGAATTCTGGTATTGGTTTTTTTCCTGAATTTGATGATATGAATGTCATGCCTACCACCACACATGATAAACACGCTGATCAAAGATGTGTTGAATTAGACCCTGTCGTACCTAATATTTCTTCTAATGATTATGCTAATGAGGAAAAGGTACCAGCAGCGTTTGTGGTTCAACCAAATGATGTATTGACAGATAGTGTGAAGCGTTTAAAGAAGGTTGTGGATAGGAATGATGGTATTAATTTGATTCGAACAGCCACTTTAAACGATTCTATTGATGAGGTTACTTTTTCAAGTTCTAAAGTCGTTATTCCAATGACCGTAGTTGATGATATGTGTCTTAAATTTGCTAATTCATTGTACGGTTATTTTATTGGTCAACGATTTGCGTTTCCGATTGTGGAAAATTATGTCAAGCATGCTTGGGCTAAGTTCGGCTTTGAACATGTTATATTGCGGAATGGTTTCTTCATTTTCAAATTCTCATCACTTGACGGTATGAATAAAGTTCTTAATGGTGGTCCTTGGTTTATTAAATCTATGCCTTTATTCTTACATGTTTGGGTGCCGAATATGAGGTTGGAAAAGGAGAGAATTACAAGGGTACCTGTATGGGTGCGTATCCATAATGTACCTTCCGTTGTGTATTCTAAAGTCGGTATAAGTTTGATTGCAAAACAGTTGGGGCGGATAATACGGTTTGATGAGGGTACTAATGATATGTGTAAGAATCCTTAGGGTCGTTATTCATATGCACGGGTTCTTATTAAATTATCTGCTGTTTTGGATGTTTTGGAATCGATTGGTGTTGGTATACCTTTGCCTAACGGTAAGGGACATTACATGGAAGTTCTTGATGTCGAGTATGAATGGTGGCCAACGTGGTGTTCTAGGTGTGTTTGTTTTAATCACGATGATGATTTTTGTCCTCTTAGATTAAAGCTGGTTACTAAGGATTCGGACTCGACTAATAAAGATGTTGAGGTAAATCGTAACGTTCACTCTAACAAGGCTGGTAAAACAATTGACAAAGGTTATAAAGGGTCTTGGTGGTTTAAGCCTAAGCCCAACTTTCGTATCAACCTATTTCTAAACCGGCTACCAAAAAGGAGAGTAATGGTGCAAAACGGGATTTGGGGGCTGATCGTGTTAATCAGCCTACAAATGATGGTTCTAACTCGCTTGGTTCATCTAAGAATGCATTAAAGAGTGATTCTGGTACTATTAAGGTTGTGGAAAGGCTATCGACTCAAATTGAGCAGCTTGAACCGGTGGACGCTAATTCATCTTTGGGAGGTGTGGAAACTGTGGAAAACTAGAAGGGGGGTTGAATAGTTTTACGTCAATTTGTATTTTAAAAACTTTGTTTGATAAAAACTTCGATTCTTATTTATGTGAATTTCAACACTTGCACAACTCAAACAATTTAATCTAACTAACTAAATAATTATAACGTAAATATGAAAGTAATGAAAAGATAACACACGATATTTATAGTGGTTCGGCTACGAAACACCTCTTCGCCCTACTCTACTCCTCGAGTCACCTACTCGAGAGTTTTCTTCACTATGTTAACAAACTCCCTTTTTGGCGGAGAAACCTTACACAACTTTCGCTTACACCAATTAACGACACAAAGCTAGATGTCGAGTCCTAATAGTAGCTAGAACCAATCTCACACCACTACACGCCTTCTTCACAACTTATACACACCACTACTTCACAACTACACACTACTACTTCACAACTACATACTACTTCTACTTCACACCATAACTTCTTCAATACTAGATTTACAAACCCTCCTAGATCTACCACTTACAATCACTACACAACTTTACAATAAATACAAGCTACACAACTAATCTTCAATACTTCTTGATTTGAGATGAAAGGAGTATTCTTCTCTTGCACTTTGAATGAGGATGGACAGTATCACTTGAAAACAAGAACTAATATGTTTATGATCAAAGGTTTTAGGAAGATGATTTGAGAGAATTAGAATAGAAAGTTTTAGTGCAAAAGGTGAGGAAAAAATTCAGATTTGAACCAGTATTTATAGGCAAAGAAATCTGACACAGGAGCGTATGCCGGCCCCCTTAAAATTAAGGGGGCCGCCCATAGTAACGACCAGTTTTCTTTGTCTTTTATGGGGAAAGTTTATTTGGTGAAAATTTAACTGAATTTGGTTAAAAATTTAAATTCATTTAATTATTATGAAATAAACATTTTCTTTTAATTACCAAAAATGTTTTTCTTAAATATATAAAATGTTTATACCATTTTATATAATTTGTAATTATTAAATAAACCTTTCTTTGATCATAAAATGTATTAGGCACTTGTTTATTCATACCTTAAGTGAATTAGTTGGATATAATGATATTTTGTCACTAAATACTTATTTACGTAATGATTTTACGTTTAATGATTTTATATTTTGTGATCGTCAAAACATAGGGATATCGAAAAATATTAATAACGTTTTTACGCATTATTTATATCAACAATCTCCCCCTTTTTGATGATTACAAAATCTAAACTCATTAAATTAAAAATTATTATATATGCAAGTATTTAGTGAGTTTATATCACTTCTCCCTCTTTTTGTGAACATCAAAAAGGTTGTCCCGAAGTCGGATGAGCTCCCCCTTGATGTGTACTCCCCCTCGTTTAAAGGTTACCAGACAAGTCGAGATATGGAATGCTTGCAAAAATATTTAGAACATACAATATATATGCATGCAACAAATATATACATATAGACAAGGCAAGCAATATAAGCATGGAAGAAAACACTACATTAAATAGATGAAAATACAAGCAACATGCATCAAGATGCATGAATAATACAACTAATAAACTAAAGCCTTAAGGGCTTACAATCAACCAAAACTCTAATAGAAATGTTTTTCCTAGAGCTTGTTCATCAAAATGGTTTAAACAATTTTATTTTCCAACCACGAGCCATGCTTAGTTTGGGAGGAGCAATGTTGTAGGTGGAGATGATGGAGTTGATGGAGGTGTGTTTGATGGAGGTGGAGGTGTGTTTGATGTTGGTGGTGGAGGAGTGGATGTTGTTAGTTGAGGTTGAGGAAACAAGCTTTCAATGTATGAAAACATGTAATGGATTTCATCTCTTAATCCGAAGATGATGGTACGGTTATGGATGCAACAAAGGCAAGTGTCACCATGAGCTTCAAGTAAGCTCCATGGGATGGGTTGTAGTTTGGTTGGTTGAGTGGTGATGGTGAAAAATGTGCATCAAGAGGTGTGATGGGTGATAGTGAAAGAGTGATGTCTAAGGATGTATTTTCAATAGGTGGTGGTGGTGGTACTCTTGGTGGAGGTGATAGGTGAGTGTTGATGTAGTCATTGATGGATGATGATGATGGTATGGAAGAGGTGGAGATTCCATGTATTGATGGTGTTTTGGATGGTGAATTTGGAGCACTAGGAGATGAACATTGAGGTGGTGGTGATGGAGTGGTATTGTCTTCATTAGTGAGATCAATAAAGAGTTGTTTTGGTGGGATGATAACAAGTTTTTGTTTCTTGGCATTGTTGGAGGTGGTGTTTTTTGGTGATGACATGATGAATTGGTTGAGGTTGAGGATGATAATGGAGTGTGGATGAAAGGTGTATAAGTGTTATATAGCATGGAATCATGTTTAGAAGTAGAATTAATTTGAAATTACATTGTTAGATTCCAAAATCAGTTTAGTTATTAAGGGAAATGGTAGCTGGGACTAGCAAAAGGAATCACAAGATGCAAAAGAAAACAGTGTAAAAACTGTTCCAGGTGGCCGGTCCTCTTAATTCTTGGCCGGCCTCCTTAAAATTAAAGGGGACGCCCGTGTTAATTATAGTGGCCGCCCATCTGGTAAAATCCCAGACGACCAAATTTCAAAATTTTTCTAAAAATGGTTTATTTTGGTTTTGTGTTTGCAGCAAGCTCTATTGGAACATTTTATTTTAGTTTTGGTCTATTAGAGAAGCATATATATAATCATACATAAATCATGCAAGCATAGATTAAAAGCAAGTATAAAAACATGCATGCATGTAGAACAACTAATAATAATAAGTCAACTAATAATATAGTTCAAGTGTATCTAAAAGCATAGTAACAAATATTTATTTCCGAATATATATCGGAAATATAGCACACAAGAAACAATTGTTTAACAATAGCAACAAACCAATAGTTTAACAAACATGATCATCCAAAGCAAATAAATAACTCCCACCATTTCTTCTTCTTGAATAATCCTCCAATCGTCTTAGCAATGGACTTGAAGCCTCCTCGCATCTCCTCGCGTATCATTCGGTTTTGATTGAGCAAATCGGTTTGTCGCTCAAATAGTACTTGGCTAGTTTGAGAGGAAGGAGATGGCACTAGGTAATCGTCTTCTTCAAGTTCTTCCAAGTCTTCAAGAAACGTATCGGGAGAGGGAGCACAATGAATAAATTCATCCTCTTCGTCATCCTCTCGACGAGATGATGAGCCATGGAAACTGTGACGACGAGATTTACCCTTATCACTACGAGGTTTACGGGTTTGTTTAAGAACGAGAGGATGTAAGGTCAGATAGATGGACTCATAGATACTACCATCAAGATCGGGATAGTGTTGGATAACATGACGATAGAGACGAGTAAGGAACATTCCATACGGAAGATTTGCTTTAGGAGTACACGTTCAATGCGCTTGATAAAGAAATAAGCCAAATTGTAATGTTGTTCGGCAACAATACAATACAACATATGAGCGAGGCTAGCCGGGAGATGGTCACGGTGGCCTCCGGTACCAAACGCATTCTCACGAATGAGTTCTTCCCAACGCTTCATGTCGGGGCTTAATTCTTTGAGTAGAATTTGGTTTTCGGTGATATCGACATTTTTGGATTTGATTTTTCGAGTGGTTGTTTCACGGGTTAACTCGAGCATTTGACGAATTTCGAGTGGAGAAGGAATTTCGAAGAAATAAGGACCAAAAGTTGGACGAGAATATTGAAGAGAACCAAGATCCCATTCGTTTGAGAAAACGGATTGACCAGTGAAAGGAATTTGGAGAATTTGACCAAATTGTGCAAGAGTTAAAGTAATGAATTAATGTTGGATCATAAATGAGATGAAGATAGAACCAAAATCATCGGTTTGGACCTTGACTTGGCTATAGAAGTCGAGAATGAAGCGAGGAATAATGGGTCCATTTATTTGGAAGAGACATTCAAAACGGATATTTGTGAACATACGATCGATGAAATCGGATTGATAGTAAGTGGGATGTACGAGACGACCTTCATGAATATTTCTATCTTCAATTTGATGATAGAAATGAGCAATGGAAGGAGAGGTGGTGGGAAGTTGTGAAACTTTGGGAATATAGTGTTTGGGTAAGGAAATATCTTCGGTAATAACTTTGGGCATTTTCACCTAAACACAATAACAACAAAATAAAGTCAACGTTAAAATATAATGCTTATATTTTTATGACATATGTGGAACGTAAACGTACTTCGACTATAAAGACTTTTAACTTAAGAAGTAGTTTACCATGTTCCTTATTTTTATTTTTAACTTGTGTTAGATATATTTTACGATGTTTATCAAGTTGTTATGGGATAATCCAAACGCCCCTTTAAACGTCTTAATATATCATGAAAATTTGCTAGATGTACATTAGATTGTATAACTAGCTATTTCCAACAAGTTTCTTATGCAAATGATTTGTTTCGAAAATAATGGTTTATAATTTGACTCAAAAATACTATTTTTCTAGTTAAACCAAACGCTTCCTTATCTAGAAAATTTACTATTAAAATGTCAATATATACATGATCCAAACACTCTCTTACCAAACAAGAATAATATTTTTACTTCACCGAAAAATTTGTTTTTGTGATTAATAAGTTATAAAACCATAATGTGATATGTTTTAACAAGTTTTTGTAGCATTATTCAACAATGTGTACAAGCAAAATTTTGAAAATGAGTGTATGACCTTTTTCAAAAAATTTCGACAAGAGGGTTTATAATTTTTAGTTTCTAGTGTTAATTATACATTCTAATCCTAAGGGAAGCATTTAGTTATGGAAATCCTAGACTCAATTTGAAAGAAACTTGAAATTGAAGATTTTGAAATAAAAAGCTTAATCATGATTATGGCCAAATTAGATGAAATTAAAAGAAATGTGTTATGAAAAACTTACAATACTTGTTGCTAATCGTGTTATAAGTATTTGCCCTTTGTTAATTGACCTTGATATGAGGATTTGAGGATGGATTTTGAGTGGTTTTGGGTTTTTGGTTTTTGGTTCGAACAGCAGCAGCAAGGAATGAGTGGGGAAAGAAAAATGGAGTGTTTGGTAAGTAGAATAAGGAAGAAACATGGATGGAATTCGTCAGATGGCCGGACCCTTTAATCATTAAGGGGGCCGCCTATTTTTGTACTGCCGGTCCCCTTAATTTTAAGGGGGCCGCCCAGTCAAATTTGACTTTTTCGCTGTTTTGATACTGAAAATAAAAATAAGTATATATATATATATATATATATATATATATATATATATATATATATATATATATATATATAAGATTTATTTTTAATCAAAAATACGTTGGAGAGAGTTCGCACGAAGAGAATTACTTGACATTTTTATTTGACATTTCGTCAATTAAAATTTTCATGATAATTTTGGATAAAATTAATCAAGCCATCAAATCGACGATGGAAAAAGTGGAAGGTATATATGTGTATATATATATATATATATATATATATATATATATATATATATATATATATGTCTATATATATATATATATATATATATATATATATATATATATAGACATATATATATATATATATATATATATATATATATATATATATGTAAATAATATGGGTTTATAGGACAAGAAAAAGAGAGGGAGACGGATGCAAAAGATGACGGGAGTTTGTTTCATCCATAGGTTCTTCAACTCATTTCTCTACATCAACATGAGTATGTTTGAACATTAAAGTTCAAGAAGGCCAAAAGAGGGGAAAAGAAAAGGTTCGTAAACGAACAATTCTAGTTTTAGAAAATCAACTAATGAGTTTTCTAGGTTATAAGAGCATATAGTATGTATAATAATAATATGTATATATATATATATATATATATATATATATATATATATATATATATATATATATATATATATATATAGGTATAAATATAAGAATAATGGTTATGAGGAGTTACAAGACAAGCTATAGTAATTATAACCTAGATACTAACGTAAGCATGCAATATTGACATGGAAATTTAAAAGAGACGTGTACCTTTTTGTCTTCAACAAGCAAATCTTCAAAGTCTTCAAGAGATTTCATGACCATGTGAAAGCGGATAGAAAACCAAGCTTGCCAAGGTATGACGAATTCGTCTTGTTGGTCCCCATTGTCTCATTTGACCAAAGTTGTTTGGTCCAAAGACGTTATGCATTTGACTTCGGTGCATGTATGGTGGAATCATTCCCCAAGGATTGAAGTTCCACATTTGATGATTATTGTGAAAGTTTTGTATATTTTGGTTTACTCTAGGTTGAGGAGTTTTAGACCTAGGATGAGGACTATTTGGTTTTCTAGGTGGTGGAGTTTTAGATCTTATTTTTGGCTTAGGGGGTTCTACTTCGGGATTTAAAGATGATTTATGAAAGCTTTTAATTTCTTCATCACTTGCAATAGGTACTAATCCATCTTTCAAAAGTATATACTTTGGTTTTAACTCTAAAGGTTTTAGTTCACTAGTTTCACTTTCAAACTTTATATTTTTAGATTTACTAGTTGATGCTTCGGTTGAGTCGTATTCTAAACCGGTTTTATCTTTGGCAATTCTTTGAGAGCCAATTATTTTACTAAGCGGTTTTACACATAAAAATTCTCTCATATTCTTTGCATTGTAACGCATTATAAATAACCATTTTAGCCTCATTATTTTTAGCAAGTTTCTTTTTCAAATCATCATTTTGTTTTTCAAAAGGTACAATTTTATCCCTTTTAGTTTCGGGATTATTTTGTATAGGAGGAAAATCACCATTAGTAATAACATGCCAAAGATCTAGATCTTTTGATTTCACATAAGTTTCGAATCGATTTTTCCAATAAAGAAAACCATCACTTTCAAATAGTGGTGGTCTTTGCATAGATTGACCTTCTAAATATTTTTCAGATTCCACAGATCGTTACAACTTTTAAAATACAGTTTATTTTAAAAAAATCTTGTTTAACGTAGCTCTGATGCCAGTTGTGGAAAACTAGAAGGGGGGTTGAATAGTTTTACGTCAATTTGTATTTTAAAAACTTTGTTTGATAAAACCTTCGATTCTTATTTATGTGAATTTCAACACTTGCACAACTCAAACAATTTAATCTAACTAACTAAATAGTTATAACGTAAATATGAAAGTAAAGAAAAGATAGAGATAGAGAGATCAAACCACAACACACGATATTTATAGTGGTTCGGCTACGAAGCACCTCTTCGCCCTACTCCACTTCTCGAGTCACCTACTCGAGAGTTTTCTTCACTATGTCAACAAACTCCCTTTTTGGCGGAGAAACCTTACACAACTTTCGCTTACACCAATTAACGACACAAAGCTAGATGTCGAGTCCTAATAGTAGCTAGAACCAATCTCACACCACTACATGCCTTCTTCACAACTTATACACACCACTACTTCACAACTACACACTACTACTTCACAACTACACACTACTTCTACTTCACACCAGAACTTCTTCAATACTAGATTTACAAACCCTCCTAGATCTACCACTTACAATCACTACACAACTTTACAATAAATACAAGCTACACAACTAATCTTCAATACTTCTTGATTTGAGATGAAAGGAGTATTCTTCTCTTGCACTTTGAATGAGGATGGATAGTATCACTTGAAAACAAGAACTACTATGTTTATGATCAAAGGTTTTAGGAAGATGATTTGAGAGAATTAGAACAGAAAGTTTTAGTGCAAAAGGTGAGGAAAAAATTCAGATTTGAACCAGTATTTATAGGCAAAGAAATCTGACACAGGAGCGTATGCCGGCCCCCTTAATTGTGTGCCGGCCCCCTTAAAATTAAGGGGGCCGCCCACTATAACGGCCAGTTTTCTGTCTTTTCTGGGGAAAGTTTATTTGGTGAAAATTTAACTGAATTTGGTTAAAAATTTGAATTCATTTAATTATTATGAAATAAACATTTTCCTTTAATTACCAAAAATGCTTTTCTTAAATATGTAAAATGTTTATACCATTTTATATAATTTGTAATTATTAAATAAACCTTCCTTTGATCATAAAATGTATTAGGCACTTGTTTATTCATACCTTAAGTGAATTAGTTGGATATAATGATATTTTGTCACTAAATACTTATTTACGTAATGATTTTACGTTTAATGATTTTATATTTTGTGATCGTCAAAACATAGGGATATCGAAAAATATTAATAACGTTTTTACGCATTATTTATATCAACAGAAACCGTTAGGGAAGGCTTTATTTCTAAGGTACCTTTGCATAATACTATTGATAGTTTATGGGAGCATTGTTCTAACACCGATGTTGCTTCTACGAGTAAGGATAATCAAGCTTTTGCTACTTCAGTTACGTTATCTAATGTAAATGATAAGGCATCATGTTCTTATCCTGTTACAAGTGAAGTGGTTAAGAATTCTATTATGGAGTGTGATCCTATTATGGATAGGGTTACTGAAAGTGACGATGAAGTGGATGAAGTCTATGAGAACTACGATGATATCGAGAAGTATTCCAAGATCAAGAGTGGTTCTTCAAGAGATTTCAAGGTGCAAGGACACAAAAAGAAATAGTTATATGACATGTCATTCATTTTTTGTGTTTCTTGAGTGTTAGGTTGCTTTGTTTAGCATGTTTATGTTGGTTCGTTGCACATGGTGTGCATGTCAGTTTAAGAATGGTATGTCATTCTTATAGTAGTCTCTTGTAAGTGTCCTAAGGGACTGAGATGATGGAAGTCACCCTCATCCTTTGTACTTCAATGTTTTTTGGTGTAATGCATTTTACCAGGGTGAAAAATCCCTTTTACCCAAAAAAAGTGTGGGGTGATCCCTTGTACAGGCGCCTTGCTCGTCACCCTCTGAATGTGCAAAACTTTCCTAAGCCCATATTGTATATGGCTAGCATCGTGGGCTGTTGGGAGGGCTCTCCTTTGTTACCTGAAATTGTGCAATCTTGTCAAAGTAGGTGTATCTTATTTGACTGTAAGAGGTGACCTATCTGCTGATGTGTATATATATATATATATATATATATATATATATATATATTCTTTTGTTGTAGGGATGGCCTTCCGGAATTACATATATATATATATATATATATATATATATATATATATATATATATATATATACATATATATATATATACATATATATATATACATATATATATATGTATATATATATATATATGTATATATCTCTACATTATATATAACATGAGGCATTTGAATAAAATGCCACCTCATTGCCCAGTAATTCAATTTCTGCCATGTCATCAGCCCAGTCATCACATGTAAACATTTTTATTTTATATAATTGAATTTATTTTAATATTAAACGTTTTTTTTAATTTAATTTATTTATATAATTTAATTTATTTTAATATTAGGGGTGTGAATATTATTATAAATTTTTAAAATTTTAATATTGTAATTAAAAAGTTGTGTTAGTGAGTTTCGAACATAGGATTGAATAAACAAACATAAAGATGCATGTTTACCAATGGACCAATACAACTTTTGATATTTGTTTTACAAATCAAAATATATAAAGATGCTTTTAGTATTATAAATTATAATTAAAAACAAATAAAACGTATATGTATACAGAATGGAAAAAAATAAAAAATTTTAAAAAGTTTCTATGCTGATAAGTAATAGATATTCTGTAAATTATATCTAATATCTAATAATTAATATCAGACTTTTATTCATACATCACCCAAAACCCTAATCATGTATCCTCTAAAAATAATCCTCAATCATGAATTACGATAACTAATTTTTCTTTAAATGTTGATATGATATGCAGGTTTAATAAAATGGTATATTTATTGTGATGGGTTATGAAGATGTTTTAACAAGGTATGCTTTCACATGAACACATGTTTTAACGATTGTATTCTCATCTATGTGCCTCAATGTTACATATTTTAACTAATTGTTTAATTAATCAAGCTAACATGTTTTATGGTTTTTATTTGGTTGATAACGTACAGAAAAAGGGTACCCTCTTTTTCCCTCAAAACCCTAATGGTCAAGCTTTATTACTGTGTATGCATATGTTGATTTCTTTGCTACTTTTTTCAGGTTAGACGTCTTCTGTGCTAGGTATGCATACTTGAATCGGTTTCTGTC
This sequence comes from Artemisia argyi, assembly GCA_030686995.1. Classification (NCBI taxonomy): domain Eukaryota; kingdom Viridiplantae; phylum Streptophyta; class Magnoliopsida; order Asterales; family Asteraceae; genus Artemisia; species Artemisia argyi. The sequence goes on from CM060676.1 coordinate 80,236,001, forward strand.
AAAGAATGGCATAACTCGACTAGCGTCATTGGCGTTTTGCTTAATGATTGTTACAGATTATGGCTCCATTACTTTTGGTATGTCATTTAAAATATTTCTTTTCATTTATCTAAAACATGTCAATATAAGCAACCAATTGACTAATTCCACCTTTGGCGATCTGCCATCATTAGGCCATCTTTGGGAGGCTACCTCCACATGTATCTTTATATGCTGATCATTGCGACTTGCTTTCCTATGCAGAAGCATATGAAGCACAGGTATACACGCAATGAACATGTAGGGTCAGGCAGTGTTGGAGCTGTAGGTGTTCGATCATCTGATATGGATGGTGCAATAAAGCCACAAGTCGCTCACAACCATTAAGCAGCAACACAGTTTCTTAAAGATGCATAAAAGATATGTCCGTACTAACAATCTGAAACCGAAGCTTATTTTGTATTATTATTAGTTGACACTTATTTGTAGGAGTAAATCGCGGTTCAGTGAGCATTAGAAGACCATGAAGTTGTACAAACGTGATCTGCAAGTGCTTTAACGCGTGACTCCATTGGGACTAAAAGTCAGTTAGTAAAGATGATACGCAATTGATTATTGTGTTTTCAGTAGTAATTAATATCATAATCTTGTGGTGTAATTGTTGCTTCTGAAACATAGATTGATCTGCTGACGTGACAATATCATTGATCATTTTATTCTTGAGCGGTGTACCACTTTGATATTTTTTCTGATGAAATTCTTTTAAAAACTGAAATAATTTGTTACTGGTGGCAAAAATACATCAACCACCACAACAGCATTGAGCTTACACCCTTGGGAATGGGTTAGACTTTAACAATACAGCTCTGCATTTTTTTGGCCAATTATTGTCGAGAACATATAACGTAAACTCAGAAACATGCTTAAACTAATTTTGGTGTTTGTAATGCATGCAGCCATACCAACTGTTGTTATAATTTCTGAGATTCTGAAGGGAAACGGACTGGCAATTCAGAAATGTAAGGATTCCATTTCAATGATTTATTAGTTCATATTATCGAACATTTGGTCTGAATATTTGTTACGTGTCAAACAGTGATCTCCACATCAACTATTAAAAGCAAAGATGAATCCACTAGAAAATTGATTCAAAATGCTAAGGTTATCCTTTCTTCCATTAATTCACTTTCTCTCAGTTGTTACTAATCGAATTTTTGTGCTGCATTATCTTACATCATCATTCTTCAATGCAAATTGAGATTGTGATGGCAAAGAATGAGCAATTCGAGAAACCAAAGGCTCACTCGGTGACACAAAAGAAGGGTGTTCACCTTAAGGTTAGTGTTTATGCCTTTTGATTGTATATCACTAAATAGTCTCTCTGACATGTTTGAATAGTAAAAATGTTTCTGTTATATATAGAATAAAGTCAAATTAGGAAAAACAAAGAAGAAGATCGAGGGAGCAGTCCCTGATATTGATATCAGATATATATATAAGCTCTGCTTAATCGGTTCAGGTTAGTTTGGTATTGGATATTATTGTGTTTTGATATTTGTATTTGCGCGAAACTTTGTTATGAAGTTTATAATCGGACTACCTTGGTGCCCTTTTTGGATGATAGGGTCACAAGAATGGAACCCTAAACACTTTCCCATAGCAAGCTATCAAGATGAGGACAAATGCAAGGCAATCTTTTTCCAGGTATCAATTATAACTTTTTTTGGTAGACTATATGCAACTTTTTATTTTTCTCCATCTATTCTATTAAAAAATGTATTTCTAATACTATATGCAACGATATTCTTGCATTTAACAGATGCCATTTGTTTTTTTCATTGTCATATTATACATCCTCGAGATTTGAGATGGAAACCTTTGAGTGATCAATTCCCACGAACCGTTTCTCATGCTAAATACGTCCACTTGCAGTCACTCTCTAACAACGTTTAAGAAACTACTAAAAAGTAGTTGCATGATAACTAATGAGTTTTTGGGTGGTCCAAGTAGACACGTAAGTTTAACAACTTTGTAATCATCAATTTTGGGGTCAAACTCAAACCGATATAATCAAGAAACACACCGTACAAGTAGAACCCATAAAAGCCACATCAGCAACAAAGCTTTATCCAAATTCGTGTTAGTCCCTTGGCAATGAGTAAATACATATAATATGCTGATATTTTAACATGGGCAAAATGAACCGTCATTGAATAGGAAACACACATTCAAGAGGAACCGGAAAGTCCATTGAAATGACTGCAACCTGTTTTGACCCGTTATCTTACTGATGTATAACTAACCATTTTGTGACACCTGATTCTCACTAACGATATGATACTTTGTTTCTCACAGCAACGCAAAGAAAAATAGTATATCTGATGTATGTTTTTACAGATATACATCATCAACTTCTAACCCGAGTGGTCCAATAACTAATATGGATAAAAAAGCAGTGACTGAATGGGCTGCTATTTTGATAATAGTTGTTGGTGGTGTTATAATGATGGGGGTGCTCAGAACAATGACTTATTATGGGGGTGATATTTTGATAATATTTCCTAATGTGATATGACATTGGTGAACAGCTTATTATGGCTATAATTGAAAGATTGTTGGTTATATTTTCACGTCAATTAGTTATTTATCATATGTAATGTTTTGGTCATAATGATTTACTATTGTGAGATGAAAGAACCACAATTGACGGCTTCAACAATCAGGTGCCTGACTTGCAACAGAACATTCAATTCTGCAAAAGCAAATGACCATCTTGGTTACCTACCTATTGCGTTCCTTCAGGTCCATTCATGTTCCATTACTAAATTCAGATTTTATATGTCTACTGAATTTAAAAAATGCTTTATGTTTAATTATATAAAGAATCTTGAAAGGAGTTTGGGTTACTGTAGGAGGGTCTCAAAAGGACTATCGAAGTCAAAGACGGTGAGTTCCACAAAAGTAAAGTTTTAAATGAGTGTTTTAGATCGTTTTATGAGGTGTTTCTGTCTGCTGCAAAACTGCAATTTTAAGTAGCTTAAAACCGCTTATTTTAAAAGCAAATATGCAGCTTTAGAAGCTGCTTAGGATTGGATATTTATTAATTAAAAGTTAAGCAAATAGCTTATGTTTTGATTATAGTATGTGACTAAAGAAGTTGACTTCTAAGTATGGCTAATTATGCTTTTACTTTTCTATTATTAGGCTGAGAATGAGATGTTGATACTTGCTTCATAACGTTAAACATGTATTTAGATGTTTACACCATCCTAAATCGTTATTATTTAAAAAAGGTTAAATGAATAACGATAATTGTTATGGTGATCACTGATCCTCACTTTTTCTGTTTCAGGCATCTGGAATTGCTGTGGTGATTGTTGGACACAGAAAAGATTCTCAAAGTTAAGTTAATATGAAGAGAAAAGCATGTGCCGAGGTTGGTATTAAGTCTATTGACATCGATTTTCCGGAACAAATAGCTAAAGCTGAATTGATGGCAAAGATCCATGAGTTAAATGCAGATCCTGATGTTCATGGTCAGTTAATTATTAGTATATGTAAGTATATGTGATGTCAGTTAATTATTAGTACAGGAGCATATATTCCTAAACAATAATACTAGATTTTTTCTATTAGTTGTTCATGACTGTGTGGATCAGAAGTGAATTTTCACCCATTTAGCAATTTTGATTCATGCACTTATGTCTGGGTTGATTTGGTTATGGCTCATCATAAACATGCACATGTCGAAAATCATGCAAAGTGTATGTTATTGCATAGATCCTTACTTTATAAGGATTTAAAAAATGGAAAAAGGTGTTTCCCTGACCCAAATGGATCTGTATTAATAAGTTTCTTCTTTTCATCCTTACTAAAGAAGTATTCGTTTATTATGGCACATTTAAGGCTCTACTTTGTATCAAGAATTGTGAATGAACCAAGTGCATGAGGCACGTAAATAGAAAAATGGGCCAAGTTACTTATAAGTGTTCTATTACTCGTGCAATTATTCAATCTTTAGGAAGCATTTAGTTTGTAACCATGATTCAGCTCTTCATCAGGGGCCAAAATAGAACAACTATGATTTGAACTACCTGTCATCAAAATATTTACTTATAAGATGAGAAGGAGTGATCAAGGAAGATTTTGTTGATGCTCCTTCCTTAGAATTCCACTTGGTTACTCTCTGTCAAAGAACACCCAATACGAATCCTCCTCCAGGTAACTATAAGATAATTGTTGGGGTACAAAAAAAATACCTCACACGTCACATCTTTTTAAATATATACCAGTTTCTACATATAGGGTAGCAGCCTTGGATATACAGAATAGTGTAACTGAAAAGAGTGCATTGTGTGAAACAATAATTTCCTAAAATTTAGAAAAATGCTACACATAAAGCTTTCTACAAAAGGGAAATGATGATTATTGTTGAACAATCAACCGAATTCTCTGCTTAGACCAACAACTCATGCTAATGTCGATTTCAACTTTAAAATCAACTATTCTCCTTATGTAGGAAACATTAACCAGATGAGATCCCATCTGCTACTGTTAATAAACTGTAGTACGTTTAACTCGTGTAACCTGGACTTGACCCGTACACATTACACGACACACTACTGTTAGCTATACACATCTGACACGTTTGAGGCATAACGACTTATATCATCCCGACCAAACCTGCCACTTCTAACACTGAATTTTAAAAAGAAGAATTGCTTCATAATGTTACTAACGGATCTGTGGTGGAGCTATTTAAATGAATTTTTACTTATTATAAAATTTACTGGTCATTGCTTATTACTGATATGGGTCAAATGTGTCGGGTTGGGTGGCTCAACAACAATTTTTAGTTCGTTTTTTTATATTAAAAATTAACGTGCCCCTTTTATACTTTAAAAAAAAAACCGTAGTTTATTTCTATATCTGAATGACACCAAATGGGTTTAAAAAGAAATAAAGCGGCTTGTGAACACATGACCAATATATTTTGGATGGTAGTTAAATCTTAGATGGCGGAATCAGCCAATTCAACTACGTCATGAGTTTATGATGCACACTGCGTTACAGTTACACATGTTTAAATGTCTTTACGTCAAGAATTTATGATACATTATGTTTCTTTTTATTGATCTTGCATTGCATGCAGGTGGCTGATATGAAAAGATCATGGCCATAACCTACTCCCAACTACAACTACAAATAATTTATAGAAATTGATTACTTCCATTTAATGTTGGGTTGAGATATGTCTGTTAATTTTAAGGATATTTTTTTTGCAGGCTGAACTTCAATACTTGCACGAGAATGCAGGAATCGGTGCCAACATTGGTTTGACTGCTAAACCCGAAGTCAACTTTTATGGTGTGGATGGGAACAACACAGTTGCACTTGCGCTAACATTTTCTTTCATACCGCAACTGGGGTTCTCACCAAGTACGTACAATCGAGGCTTGAGTTTCACCACTTCTAATCTCATTGCATCCTTGATTCTGTGAGTGACTCTTTAGCATGGAATTGTTATTTTTAATATTGGATTAGGATGTTGCGTAAGGTGTCAAATCGGATTGATTTGGGCGTTGTTAGGTTGATTTACAAACACTTTATGTTCATTTCATTATATACTAGATTAATATTTATATAAAAAAATAATAATAATAAATTAAAATAAAATAGTTTTTTAGTCATATCATTGTTGTGATCATATTTGGCACACTTTCCACTCTTTTTAGTAACCAGTTGCCTAGGATTTTTTTTTTTTTTACATATTTTGCTTAGTAATGGGTAGGATTTGTTCATAATCTACATTTAAATGGGTCTTAAATGAATGTTAGTCTCTATTGTTATTGTTTGCTATTTTATATTTCGATAGTTGACTATCGAAAAAAATAGTGTGCGATTATCCAGGACGTGAAACGATGGCATGACGCATGAGTATCTAGGCACAAACCATTGTTAGAAGATGAAGTTAAAGAAGACATAGAATGACTATGAGAGCTATAAAGGTACCAATTTTGACTAAAATATTGTAATACAAAAAATTAGAGTTGGTAATTTCGATTCTTTTACCTATGAAAGGGTCGATTTAGGTAATATTTGATATTTAACGGGTTAAATGCTTAACATAAAATAAGTTGCTAACGGGTGGAATGGGTAACGTAAAAAAATACTAATGGGTCAAATGGGTCGAAAGTCAAATAAATAATTTAGAATTATGCATTATTTTTAGTTCATGAAATATGCTTCAGTAATATACCAATGAATATAATTAAATGTTTATTTGTATTTTTTATGTTTTTTTGAAAGGTTACAGAATTATTTATTTAAAATGCAAGATCAATTTGCTAGGTTCTTTAATGGGATGTTCAAGCTCTTTAAAACAAAAAAAAGCTATAGAATCTAAAGAGCAGGAACATGCATTCAAGAGAAGTTGGTTAGATAGAGAGCTTATACATAACTGGAGAACCTCATGTGAACATGCATTTGGTTTTCTTTCGTGGGCAACTATATATCATTGTCTCAAGGGTTAAGAGCAAGAAGGGTTTGGAGATTATATTTTGTGATAGAGATAGTAAATACACAAATTCAACGACACATGTTGTGTATAAAGATTTTTTTTTCTTTTTTCTTTTTTAACTAAAAGCATTTATTTTGTAATGACATATAGTTTATTAAGTTTGATTCCCTTTTATATAAAGCATGAACCAGAAGAACAAAAGGATGCAAATTGAACAAGTAACAGAAGGAATGGTTCCTGTTCAGAAACCTATAGTTTATTTTTGTTTCACTTAAGTTTTTTCAAGATATTTATAAGGCTTGCTCGCTCATAGAACTGGCTATGCTTTGATACTTTGTTCTTGCGTACCACTATGAAACTTTTTTTTTTTTTCTCTCATAATCTATAACCGTTTGTTTCTTTACGTTCTTAATGCATTCAATTAAAAAATTGGTACGTTTGTATCTTATTTTTCGTCAACTTATTTATCCAAAAATATTCATAAGTCATGCCCGCCCATCGGGCGGGCTTCGACATCTAGTATATATATATATATATATATATATATATATATATATATATATATATATATATATATATATATATATATATATATATATATATATATTCTTTTGTTGTAGGGATGGCCTTCCGGAATTTTGTCATTGTTAGGTCCTCCCGTGATGTTAGTTTTGTGCCACAGAGGATTGGACAAGGTAGCTTCGGTCTTGGCTCTCCTTCTGCATCTGTAAACAACAACGATGTAGATGCCATGTCCATCATGCCCCTTGCCGTAGTTGAACCCCTTGAACGGACTAAGGTTGGGGGGAATATTCCTATGTTGGAGGATCTTATTGATTCTACCGACCCTTCTCCTAACGGTAACGAGGTGATGGTTACAGGTTCTTCTGGTATTGTGGATAGAGATCATAGTAGGAAAGGGACTGCTGCGAGGGCTGTGAAAGCTCCTCCTAAAAGGAAAGGTGTTGATCCTGCTCCGCTTAGGGTGGTTAGGCAGAGAGATGCCCCTGATAAGGGTATTTCTGATGATGACATTCATGGTAAATTATCATCCTTTCTTTTTTTCCCTCTTTTCCTATATTTCCCTTTTTTGACTATTTTCCATTATCAGGTCTTGCGAGCACTAAAGAGTTGCCCAATTCCTTGTCTTGTCATTTGTTGATTGAGCGGGTGACTCCTGCTAGTTGGAGAGGATTTTTTGACAACTTATCCCTTGAGGAGCTCTGTGATCTTCATGACAAGAGTTATACGAGGCAGGCAGTGCTGGATAATTATTTGAATACTCGTACTCGGGACCTGATTCGTACTGTAAGTGAAGTTAGGGGCAAAATGGATGATATCTTGGCTAAATAAAAGTCTAGGGATTTTAAGTATACTCGGTTGGAACTTAAGTGTAAAGAGGCTATGGAGGATATTAAGAAAAACCCCTTTGTCCAGGATCTTCGTGAAAAGATCCGAGCCTTCGAAGGTTAACTCAAAGATAGCCAATTAGAGTGTTCCAGGTTAAAGTTTGAAGAGGCGAAGTTGGTAGGTTATCAGAACACTGTTGTGACTCTTGAATCAAAATGTGCAGGCTTAGAGGTTGATCGATCTAGGCTCAAAGGTCAAAATTCCAAATTGTAAGAGGAAGTAAGTGCTTTGAACCATTGTTGTGAAAATTTGTGGAGGGATAGGGCCAATGTGGTGTCTAAGGTTATCCCTTATATTGCTATGGAGCTTTATCATAGTGACGAGGTGAGGACAGTGGTTGGTAACCTGGTAAATGCTGCCATATTTCATGGTAAGTGCTTGGCTTTAGAAGAGGTTGCCAAGACGGGTAAACCTGTTATTCTTTCGGAGGTTCCCTATTATCGGCCGTCTGCTGAGAAAGAGTACGAAGAGGCCGGGAATCTTCATTCTACTGCTGAGTATTCTTTTCTTGCTGAAGTGACAAAAGACCCTTAGGCTTCTTTGGGTAATCTTCTGTCCAGGAAGCCTCAAAGAATTCAACCTTCCTCTTCAAGGATTGTTTGAAGGTTATCGTGTTGAAAAGGTTTATTACTGCTGTGTGGTATGTACCCCCCTTCGCATGACTGTATTATGACTTTTGTTTTGTTTTTATGCCTTCTCTTACATCATTCGACGTTTTTCTTTTACAAGCTAAAGCTTGTGAAATTTTAGTAGCGTTATTGTGTATAAATTATGCACCAAGGATATTGCAATCATTTGTTTTTGACTGCTGACAGAGGGTTGCGACCCAGTCCATCTTTGCCCTTGAGGTTCGGCTTTTGATACCGTAGAAAACCCTTAGGAAAGTTAATGTGAAGTTTGTTGGATGTTTCATTTGTGTGTCTATTAATCATCCCTTCGACATTGAAACTTATAAACGACTTGGCTGAACAAATCTTTGTCATAAAAAAATGAAACAAGAGATTTGTGGGAAATATGTTTTATCATTAATTGGGTAGGGAGGATTACATCATTTTTGACAAATGAACACTTAAGACGCCTACCATTAATGCTTCTTTCCCTTGATGAGAAGGATACATTATTCTGCAATGTTATGAAAGAACATCAAAGTTTATGCATAAGACTTACGGGGGTTTTTCGTTGATCCCTGCTTTTGTTGTATCTTTCAATCTTTTGCGCGTAGGTGGCTTCCATGATTAAGGATACTTCTGTCTCTTGTTCCTGTGTTATGGGGTCTTTCACATTTTTTGACTTGTTTTCAAATGATATCATTGCTTCTGTACCATATGCTAGCTTGAAAGGAGTTTTTTCTTGATCTGGTCTGAGATGCGTTCTCTGTGCCCAGATGACCTGTGATAACTCTTCTACCCACTTTTATTGGTTTTCCCTCAGCCTCTGTTCGATTTTCCTGATCATGTCCCTATTTTTATGTTCCTCTTCTTTATGACAAATGGGTGCGTAAGCTTGTCTAATATTTTTATTCTTACAAAAGATTGGGAAAGCTCCCTCAGCAAAGTGCTTTCCTTTGTCCGTGACGATTTATTGAGGTATTCCAAATCGTCCTACGATATGTTCGTATACAAGCCTTTCTACTTGCTTTCCAGTTACTAATGACGTAGGCTTGGCCTTGACCCAATTTGTGAGGCGGTCAGTGGCTACGAATAGGAAGCTTACTTTTTCGAAGGTTTTCGGTAATGGATGATGAGTGCTCAAACACTCATCATTTTTGTCGTGTTTAAACTGCCAAAACATCCAAAAACGCTCAAATATGCATCAAAATACAGAAAATATCCCAGGGATTGTGTTTTATACGTTTCAAATGCAAAATGAGTAAAAACAATGAAAAACGAACAAAGTTTTCACAATTGGCAGTTTCAGTCCCCTAACTTTCAAAAATTTACAAAACTAGTCCCTGAGCACGTGTTTTGAAAGAAAAGTCAACCTAAGGCATTTAAAAGTCAAATATCATCAAATATTGTCCTTAGGTGAAAACTTTGGGAAAATTTCATATTTGGTCCCTACACTTTGCAAGTTGACAAAATCAGTCCCTGGGAATTTTGAAAAGTGGAAAATGTGAAATTTGGTCCATGAGTTATTGGTATATGGCAAGTTTGGTCCTCAGGAGTACTTTGGGAATGATAAACTTCAGCCCCCAAATTTCAGGAAATAACAACATTGGTCCTTGTGATTTTTGGCTTAAATACCAAACGGACCCTTTTGTATTATTATCTAAACCAAACCAATCCAAACATAAACACCCAGCCCACCAATACTACTGGCCCATCCATCACCAAAGCCCACCCATCCCATATTAATAATAAAATGTCCAGGGTCAAACCACAGGTCAACGTCTCCTTCCTCCCACCTTTTTGCCGCCAAACCAAAACAAACAACCCTGCTCCCCCAACATCCTTGTCCCCCCCCCCTCTTCTCCTACCCAGCCACCCTACTCCAACATAACAAAGTCAACACCCAACACCCATCATTACCTCCCCCCTCCTCCACGTTGACAATCCAACATCCTCATAAAATAACAAAACTGAATCAAGGATTGAGATGATCCTATTCCCAATTCAATGGTGGGATTTGACTCTAAGGTGACACAGAGGTCTATTAAAAGCTGTCTCACACAAGACAGAAAGGACAGAAGCAAAAAAGGAGGGAAGAAGTTAGTATTATTATTTTTAGTATAAGTAATCCTTCATTGTAAGCCTGGAGGCTAAGTAGTTTTTATGTAATTCTCTAATTCAGAAAAATAGTTCTTAATGTAATTTCCAATTCAGTTCCTAGTGTAATTTGTAAACTTTTCAGTATCAGTTCAAGAACTTTAGTTTCTTTAAATTCCAAGTCAATTACTTTCAGTTTCATAATTGTTTTAAAGTTGTTATTGTTGTTTTAAGATTTGATAAACTCACTTTCGCTCTCAATAGTCAAAAAGAAAACAAAACAAAAACAGAAGATTAAATAAGAAAAAAAAAATAGAAGGGAGAAATCAAAAATAAGATGAAGATGTCAGGTTGCTGATACAAAAAGAAGGAGCATGGACAAAAGTGGTTTAGTGCTCAAGGGAGCATAGGGTCATAGTTTGGTTCTGGTTCTAATTGGTACATGCTTTGGATCATTTGTAAGCATCTGTCTCATTCCTATGCTTAATCCACCATTTCAGACTATGGTTGTTATTCATTGCTTAATTATGCTGCATTAAGAGTAAATTATGTTAATCTAAGCTAATCTAGTGTTTATATTGATTCATACTAGTGTTTGATTTGAATATCTTCAAATCAGTCTCAACAAAGGGGTGTTTGGGATAACTTTGCACCCTGTGCTCCTTTGACTTCCAGGTTTTAAAACTAGTTTATATAGAACACTTTAGGCCATATTAGGATAACATTAGCATAAAATCAATAGGATTTTAGTTAAAAAGTCAACTTAGCTTAAATCTCTTGCCAATTAGTTAACTGTGTAGGTTTTTAGAGTAATCATCATCATATCTGCTCATTAGTCGCCAAGATAGCTTAAATTAGTCAAACTATAGCCTATAACATCATTCACAGTCATTTAGAGCTAATCAAAATTCATCAAAGTCAAACTAGCTTAAAAGTGAAAAAAGTCAAAAATACTTGAAGTACAGAAAACCCACTTTTTGAGAGATTTTTCATGAATTTTGTGGGAGGAATCAAACTCTGAAAATTGTTGTGATTGAAGTCTACCACCTAGTTTATTAAAACTTGCAATCATTTCATTTTTAGATTTTTTTATGAAGTATGTGCAAGCAATTGTTTGAAGGTGCAGGGCATGTGTCTCCCCTGTGCACCAGTCTTACCCAGGCTCACTTACCATTTTTCTTGGCACCATATCTTGTTCATTGCCCAATCATTTTTCTTGATTTGTAGTGATTTGTGTACCCACTTAGGCTGCCTTGATAGTCGTATGTTTAGTTTCTCTTTGGTAGCTTATTTGTTTGCTTAGTTTTGCTCCCAAATTTGCCTTATTCTGCCTAGGTCTGCTGTATGCAACATCAAACACACATCTGAGCTTGTTGATTTTGCTTTCTACCTAACCCAGGCCTTCCTATTTGTTGATTTTAGATGTACTAGGTTGCTTGTGATTGAGTGTGACTGATTAGTTGTCAATCTTTACCCTTGGGCTTATTTGGCACATAGCCTCTTGACCTGTACACTTACCCTATTCAGGTTGTGCACCATTTTCTCAGGGGTCTAAATGGCTCCATACATAAGCTTCATCTGAGCTTGTGGGTTTTTCGGAAATCCTACTGTTTGGACTTGTTGGTTCCACCTCCCAATTGGTCTTTGAAGCTCATCCACAGAGCTTATTTTAGGCCTGCAATTGCCCCTCAGGGACTGTTTGGCCTGCAGCTTTTGTGACTTGCTTATTCACTTATTCCAGCTTAACCATTGTGCTTCTTTCTTTGTTTTTGCTCATTTCTTGTTTCCTTAATGATGTTGTAGCTTATTTGTTCATTGTGACATAGTTTGGTAGCTTTTTTGAAATTCCACAAAGCCTAATAAGCTAAATTCACCAACCTGATAAGCATTTGGATTTCCCAAGTGCTTGATTTTTCTGTTTCCACCAAAGTTCCTTTGTAAAAAATGCTTAATATTAGTTGTAAAATAGTTGTGTAAAAGAAAATTGAGAAAAAACTAAAAATAATTAAAGTGATAGCTTCTATTTAAGCCCTTTTGGCTTATTTTTTGCTTATTTATAAGCAACATCTAATTTTAAAATTTTCCTAGGCTTCTGTACTCATAATAGATTTTTAGGAATTTTTTCAGATTTTTCTAATCTCATTTGGTATTTTTTATAATTTAGTTTAATTTAAATTAATTAAATAATTAGTTTTAATTAGTAATAATTAATTAAAAAGTAGGAAAAATAGTTTTTCTGTCTTAAAATTAATTTTATAATATTTTAGATTTTTCTAAATTTAATGTTCATTTTTCTAGTTAAATTTCATAATTATTTGTAATTTAGGATAGTAATTAATTAATAGTAATTAATTAATAATTAATAGTAATTAATTAAATAGTTGTAAAAATAATTTTAATTTTCTAAAAATTTTCTCATAACATTAGGATCGTAAAAATATAATTTTCACATTCGTAGGACTTTGTTTACTCCCGTTTCACTTTTTAATTTGCGCGTTCGCGTTTATTTTAAACTCAAACGCGCGTTTTTAGGTTAAATCACGTTTCTAAGTTATCTGATAATCAGTAATTGTTAATAAAGTGTTTCTAAGTCATTTTCAATCATAATCTCGTAGTGTAATCATAATAATCAAATTCCTGACCTTCCTGATTAATCACCCGATCATTTAAAACGTTCACAAATACAATTGCACGCCTCGTTGGAACATAACGACCCGGGGATTCCCTAAACTCCTTGGTTAGTTGGTTTTTGATGTTTGACTTGGTTGACCATCCCCTGGTGAACTTAGTTGACTGTTTAGGACCAATCAATGGACCTATGATATCGAGGTCCCATTCGAAGAAGGATTTTGTAGTGCTTCTGTCAGTAGCCCTTAAGGTTTCTCCATCTTTCACAGTTGTTTGGAAGGCTTTGCATCTCTCAAATATGTCTTTCGTGTCGTCATGCATTAAAGGCCAATAGTATCCTGTTGTTATTATCTTTGAGACCATGCATCGAAGGCTGATGCATTTTCCGCAGGAGGCTTCGTGTATTTGGTGCATGGAGCGATGGGGAAAGAAAGAACTTTCTGTATAGTCTTCATCCTATCAACCTGTATGACAGAGAGTTAACTCTGATTCTTCTCGCAGCCTTCTTAGCTTCTGGTAGCGTCCCTTTTTCCAGATATCCTTTGATTGGGGTTACCCAGTTTTCCTTTTTTTCCTGGCATGGTTTTCCTGGTGTTGTTATAGACCTTTCTTTTAATGTCTCTAACCATACTCCTTTTTTGATGTCTTTAGGTTTGGTTGATACCAGGTTGCCCAACCTGACTGCTTCCTCGCTCTGTTCTCTTCGAACATGGATTATGTTATATATCTTTTGTTTCGATAGTCTTCTTGCTTCTTCTACATACTTCTTTGTGGTGCATGGTCTGCTCTCGTGAGGGCTCTCTATCTGTCTTGATATTGTTTTGTTATCAAGAAATATCGACAATCTATTAACCTCAATCTCTTCTACAATTCGAAGGCCAGTTAACAAAGCTTCGTATTCTGCTTTGATGCCGGAGATGCCAAACTCAAAGTGCAGTATGTAATAAAATTTTCTCTCCTCTGGGCTAATCAGTATTAGGCCTGCTCCTGATCCTGAGGGATTGGACATCCCGTTGACGTAGAGTTTCCACCCTGTTTCTTATTCCATAACTCCCTTACCTTGAGTATTATCTCTTACTAGGGATACTTTGTTTAAAAAGTCCCTTGGTATGTGTATCTGCGAAGTGTGTCGGTTTTCAAAGGATATTTTGTATCTTCCCAATTCGCTGGCCCACGTAGCTGTTCTTGCCTACTTATTGGGTTTTAACAACTCCTGTTTGATTGGTTCTTCCGTTAGGACTATGATGGGGTGGGCCTGGAAATATCTTTGGAGCTTCCTTGCGGCGTGTATCAAAGCAAGAATCAATCTTTCTATTCCTACGCAAACCAACTCACTTTTTTTTGTAGAATTCTACTAGTGTATTGTATGGGGATTTGCTCTTCTTTTCTACCTGCAAGTAGTACGGCTTTGATCCTTCCTTCTGAGGTAGCAACGTACATATGCAATGGCTCGTTCCTTGCTGGTGTGATTGTTGTTGCTAATGTGTGGAAGATCTCTATCGCTTTTCTTTGTTCCTGAGGGCTTTCATTTGAGGAATGATACGCGTCTCTCTGACTCAGCCAATGGTTTTTCAAGATTTCAATTCTTTCATTGAGGCCGTGTTGTCCTCTTATATTTCTGGGGGGATAAGCTTATTTCGTCGATGGCCAATCGCTTTCCTGCAGGGACACAATGTTTTTTAAACATCCCCAATCTTCTATACCGAAAAGGCATCCCCACGGGTTTTCCATCTCCCTAGCTATCCTGGATTTGTAGAATACGCTCCTGATGCCTTCTCCTAAGGTTTCTTCAGATGTCTCGGCTTTCCTGTTTCTATCTGTTACTACTTTTTTCTCATAGCTTGCGTAGATGGTTCCTGTTCCCTCAGAGGAATGAAATTTCATAGCCGAGTGGATAGTGGATACAACGATTCCCATTTTTTGCATCCCTGTCCACCCTATTATCATGTTGTACGGGGAGTCGTACCGTACAATGGTGAAAGTAAGCACTTCAGTTCTTGAGAACCTCCCATCTCTGATGGTTACTTCTAGCTGTATTTCCCTTGAGGGCCATATGTTCTCCCCCGAAAACCCCATTAGAGGTGAACTAGCTTTCGTCTGCATAGATTTGATAGCGGGAGCAAACTTGAGGAAGCAATGCTCGTATATTACTTCATAGGGACTTCCACAGTCCATATAAGTCCTGTTAACCTCAATGTTGGAGACTAAAACCTTTACCACTACTGGGTCGGCCGAAAGGACGGTACCCGTGATTGGAGGAAATGTGATTTCCTCCACCCCTTCTTGCTCTGTGTCTGCTGCCTTATTTTTCAACCCTACTTCTCCCCATTGTATCATTAGTATGGGCTCTTTAGCGTCAGCGGTCTCTTTTACTGTTTTGACCTCGGAGGCTTCGTCTTTCCCTTTTTTGATGTTTTTTTTTTATTAAATGCACTAATCGCCCCGTTCTCACAGCTTCCTTTATTTGTTTTTTTAACTCTCGACAACGATTGGTGTCGTGTCTGTAGTCTTCATGGAAGTGGAAAAATTTGGACGTGTCCTTGTTTTTGCCTTTGCTCGTCATGCTGGGAGGGGCTTCGAAATCTTTCGCGGCTCTCTCTGTTGCCAGGATTTCTTTCGGAGATTTTGTCAGATTCCCTAGGAGTCCATGGTGTGTATTTTGCGTGTACAAGGTAAACATGTGGAAAAGGAGACAAAATACCCATTCCCTAGGACTCAAACAATTGAATCATATGTGAACATGTGGCAAGCTACAGGCATGACCCATTTCTGCATCCGAATCGCTCCCTCAAACAGATGTAAGAAGTTATCAGGGTCTCCTTTTCCAACATATGTACCAACATGTGAAGACATCTTCAACCCATCAGGCAGAATATAATCTTCAATTGTTTTTGTAAAAGGTGTGGTAGACTCTTGGGGTGTATTTGGAGGAGTGTTGTTGTGAGAGTTGTAACTTGGTAGAGTAGCGACAGGCATTTGATTGTAGTAGGTTAGGTATACGGCGTAAGTGCCAAAATGAGGGATTCCTCCATTATTCATTGCTTAAGGAGGTTGTCCTAAAGGCGAATTCCCTAGAGGTTGTTGGAAAGTTGGACCATTGTGTTGCCCATTGGGTGGAAGGTATATATTAGGTGGGTGCCATTGGGTTTGCAGAGGGGGTATAGACTGCTCAGGGGAAGAATCCCTCCTCCGCTCATAGGAAGCTGGCTACCTCCACGCCAGATGCTCGAGATGGTTGTGGTGGGGCTGCCGTCCCTGTTTGCCTTAAATGAGCAGCCAATAGAGGAGGTAAGTTTATTTCTCTGTCCTCTCTTCGATGACTCTCTCCGCTTGGGGTTTCTCTTCTTCTGGTTGGAGTTTGTGTGGGGAGTTCTTCTGTAGCCTTTCCTCTGGTCCTCCGAGTCGGAGGAGATCTAGCTCCCCCTACTGGCCACATCAGCCTTTCAGCAGAAGGCCAGGTCTCCATTTCGATTTCTTCATCATATTCTTCGCTGTGATAGTCCACTTCTCTATGCACTTCTGAGTTCCAAATTTGCCTATTGCGTGCTCTTAACAGGGACTCTAAGGTTTTTAAATTTGCTTCAACGAATGCTGGACTAATCACAAGTTCTGGATTAACTGACATTGAAGCGTAGTGATTCGTTTCTGGTTGAGATTGGTTTACAAGAATAGGGGTGGTTATTGAGGGAAGGTTGTTGGAATTATTAATGGGTATTGGTGTCAAGGTCGAGAATCCCGGCGGGGGCGTATCCTCTCTTCCCTGACTCATGCCGAAAATGTAGCGACTTTGATTGACTGGTTGTAAGCTTGGAAATTACGAGACCAATAGTAGCGGTCCCATGGATGGTGCCACTGATTGCACAATAAATCTTACGACCAGGCCTTATGATGATGATCAAAGGATATGGGGGTTGTGAATATATGCCAAGCTTGTTGTCAACCTGAAAATAAGAAATACAAAGACACTTCGCTAAGTGATTGTGTAGGGGGTTGGCCCTGTGAATCACCTCCGGCGTGTGAATGAGTATATGTAATGAGAGTTATAAGTATAAGATGCTTATGTATGTGTTTTGTCAACGTACCTTGCTAAATGAATCATCCAAGCTATTTATAGAGGGGGAAATAGGCCATGGAGTATTTTATGCTCATTCTACGGAAATCAAGGAGGCGTTCTTTGATTTAAAGTGACTGCTAGGGTTTGGGCACGTATCAAGGGGATGATAACTAAAGTTTAGGGCATACATGGAGGAGTTCCATGATTATAGCCACCTTTAAAAGGCGTACATGGGGATTCCCGTGATCTTGGCCTTTGTTAAGGTTTTCCTTGGTGGGAAAGCCAGAGGAGGTTGTCGAAGGCCTTCTTCCTTTAGCACCTTCACTGTCTTGATCCCGAAGGGCTTGTGTCTTCAGTTGGCGGATTCCCCAAAGGTAACCATGTCTTAGAAGAATGGTTTTACGCCACTTAAGGTGTTCGGAAGTTGCTTTGGTCCTTCGAATTGTGCAGGCTCGAAGGGTGTCCTTCGACCTGTTCGGGGGGTACATCATCAAAAAACATAAGAGAATTCAAACTTGTAATAAACTGGAATGATTCCTAGTTATATGAAACATCATTTCTTCATTCTTCTAACCTCCGTTAATCTTTTGTTGGTGCTCTCCCCAAACCCTAGTAAGGTTTTGGAAAAGGGAGATATCTTCAAATGCAGAATTCATCGAATATTTATAGTGCCCGTCTTTGTTACTGTAACCTTATCAGTGGTTACGGCGTAACCCTTCGACCCGTTGAAACCAATACAAACTGGTAATAGTCACAGGGTACCCACGTATACTATATATATAAAGGAAATAAACAAAAAGTGAAAAGTAAAAAGTTGAAACTAAAAATAGAAATGTTGAAAACATATATTTCAAAAAAAAAAAAAGAAAACATATATTTCAAAAGAAAACTGTTAATACACATCGAAAACCGGGTTAACTACGTTACAAGTTACGCCGTAACATTACTCCTTGGTTAACTTATGGCGTAACCCAAAGGTGAGTTATGATCATAGAACTCTCGTTAACACATTTAAGCCGTAACCCTATGACTAGTTTTGGCATAATCTTCTTCATGCAAAAGTTTAGCTAAGTCATAGAATATTTACGGCGTAACTTCAATGACTAGTTACGCCTTAACCTTGTGTCTTCGTATTTAATCTTCACTTTAGCTTATATCGGCCAATATCGTATCAAATCTGTCAAAATGCTCTTCTTTGTCCTGAAACGAAATATAAAGAAATAAGAGCATAAACAAATGTAAGTTTGCATAATTTGTTATCATAATGGGGGAAATTGATGCTTAGAATATCATGACTATTTGATGTTATCAGGTCTAAAAAAGCAAATTGTCCGGTTCTGCCAAGACAAAACCGGACCGGACTGGACCGAAGACCAAAAATGGTTAAAAGGATGGACCGAGGACCGGACCCAGTTTCTCGGTTCGGTCTAACCCGCGGTCTATAATGCTCTGGCCTACATCAGACTAGTTGTAACAACGACTACAAAATATACCAAACAATTCATCATATTAGCGCCAACTCAACTTACTTTCTCATAAACCAAACGGCAAACACAAACCAAATGCTCGTAGTAAGCGGACCACAGTGACAACAAAAAACAAACCCACAAAAATAAATTTAAAAAATATAAATATAAAAACACACTCACACACAAACACCCTCCATTCTTTCGGTCGCTTGACAGACCACAACTTTCATTTTTTTTTTAATTTTTTTTGTATGTGGCGGGGGGGGGGGGGGGAGCATTATATTTGGTCATCGTACGGGGATGCGTTTGGTTTGAGGAGGCCGATCATATCATTTGGTCTCATTACTATTAGTTTTATGATAGGTGACTTTGGGTGGCTTTGAGATAAAAGTGTGGGTCATATCTTTTGTTTATAGCTATGTTTGGTGTGGTGCTTTTTGAAGCTTTTTGAGACGATAAGCGGTGAGCAATGAGTTTTTTTATTTTTAATGTTTGTTTGGTAAACTTTGTTATTTTTTTAAGAAAGCTTATTTTTTCAATACTTTTTAAAAAGCTGTTAACGGTGAGCGGTGAGCTGTGGCTACTTCTCACAGCTCACTGCTTTGCTGACATCTACTTTTAACAAACACACCCTATATCTCTCATGTATTTATCATATAAATTTATTTATTTAATTTTTGACTTTTACATCAACGTATAAATTTATTTTATTTTTATATATTTAACATATAAAATTATTCTCTTTTTCATACATCAAATCCAAATATAAATTTAAATCAAAATCCTAATTCTAAACTCATCTACAAACCAAACGGCTCTTAAACACATCTCTTGTAAACAACCTAACAATATACATTATTTCAATAGGAAATGTAGTGTTTGTCATACCTAAATCTACCAATACCTGCTTAGAGTCTACATTGGACCAAATTCTTTTGGGCTGACTGATACTAATAACTCGGGCCAACAAAAGAGTTCAAGCACCATCTTTAAACAATATATCATCATGGTTCACATGGAAGGCGAATGTCAAGTAAGAAGACATTGCATGGAGGAACCCTCGTTAGCATATCTGCATATGTATATATATTTAAAAACATAATGAATCTTTAGATCGTATTTAGTTAGGCCAACACTTCTCACATGTGGTTCCACTCTAAAACCAGACCGTATGTTAATCTTAAGATTTATATTTTGTCATTCGAAATAGGTTTCACACCAAAATCAATAACACCAAAATTTTAATATAGTAAAATAATGAAGGCAATCGAGTCTTCTGTCCCTAAGAATGTAACTTACCTCTTATTTGTAAACTATAAAAAAAAAAAGATTCAATTCCATATTAACCCAATCAAAACATCATAATTTCATATTTTCCCAACATATACTTTAAATTCATTGTACTTAGACATTAAAAACTTTTTTTTTGGATATACAAGATTTTGATGTTTTAACTGGGTAAATATGAAATTATCCCATAAAAAAAACCTAAAAAGTTTATCATGTAACTCAGTAAACCATCTTATAGCTTTACCACATTATATAACAAAGTTTAATCTGCTGAACAACTCATTCAATAACTGCATAAGTATATGGTTTTTTATAGTAGATTTGATTTCAAACTTGCTATTACAAATATTCTTCTTGATCATTAAGGGAGGAAAAAGAACAAAATCATTCCAATTCACACGAGTGTTATTCTTAATACGAGCCCACTAATAAGAAATGGTCACACAAATCACGTTCTTCGCTGAAGGGTCAGTAACATCATCATGCATATTTATTCCCTCAATTATATATTATATATCTATTATATTACTAGAAGTGTACCCGCACAATACGGCGGCAGGTACCGGGTGACTGTTTGTGACGAGCAAATATTTTTTATTTTAAACCTTCCTTATTTAGTATTGTCTCAAATACTTTAAAACGTAGTAAATATATGTTTTTTTTTAATTAGAACATTTAAATTATTAATAGTGTAATGTGTGTTTAGAAGCTGAGATGAAACTGTGTTAGTTTGTGAATTACTGATAGTATATGGTGGAGGGCATTAAAGTAAATGTAACAGTGGCATAAAAGGGGTATTTGGACATACTAATTGCAGTCTAATCTGTTGTGATGGCTGGAATAAAGGGTGTATGGAAACTTGAATAACTTGAAGCAAATAAACTGTTTGGAATTCTTATCAGAGTTTAGGCTTGTCTGAGATAGTTGATGATTCATCAGATATCGGTCATGTATGATGTTAGTAGTATCAGAGTTTTGGGATTGTTTAAAGTCTTGTGTGTTATCGTTGATGTACATATGATTGGAAGTAATAAAATATTTCGCCTTTGCACAAAAAAAAACTGTGTTAGTTTGTAGGTTATATATATATATATATATATATATATATATATATATATATATATATATATATATATATATATATATATAGTAGGGATCCAGTAAGAAATAAATTAAAATAAGAATGTGGTGAGAAGTGACCAAAACCACGCATTTGAGATGCAACGACTTGCATTAGATGCATTTTTATTCATATAGATGCAACATCTTGAGTTTCGAAAGTTAATTTGATGTATAGATGGTGCAAATTGATTTTCATGATTTTGGGACGTGCAGAGGAACAAAAAACAAGAGAAATCATGAAATGCATCTAATATACGTATATGCATCTGATTAAAAGCTAGAAAACACACTATGGTGCATTATAATGCATCTAATATTATAGGGATGCATCTAATTTAGGTCGGTGCATCTCAGATTTGTGGTTATAGTTCTTCTTATTCCTTCTTATTTTAAGTAATCTTCTTATTTGATCCTAGCTCTCTCTCTCTCTCTCTCTCTATATATATATATATATATATACTAGACATCAAAGCCCGCCCAAGGGGCGGGCATGACTTATAATGATAATTTGTATGGTTTTAGTTATTGTGAAATTATTGTTAATTATGATGTCGCATATATTAATTTTTACTTGATGAATGTTACTTAGGCCTGATGAATGTTAACCATGAACCATGATCCATGTACTCATAGCAACCTTCCTCTCATTATGAAAGCATAATAATCGTATGAATTACTTTCATTTCATTCATATTGTTGAGAGCAATCATTTAAATGTTAATTGATGAATGGATGAATGTTAACCATGACTCATGATCGAGGTGCTCGAACCAACCTCCCATTCATTATCAAATCTTAGTACCTATATCAATGACATACATTTCAATGGCATTGTTGAGAGGGGACATACGAATGCTTACTTGATGAATGTTAATTAATGAATATTATCTATACTTGATGAATGTTAAGTATACGTGATGAATTTTAATTGATGAATGTTAACAACACATGATGAATGTTATCGTATAGCTTCATCCAACCCCTCTTGAAGTATTGTTATTGTAAACTCTTCAAGAAAAGGCTCCATAATTGTTGATTTAAAAGTCTCTATTAACACTTAGTAATCAAAATTGTAAAAATAATAATTAAATAAACTTGTGTTGTTGAGTGGTCGTGTTTGTTATTTGTACACGATCAATGAGAATATGTTCCTGCTTGTGTACGGATGTATATGCGTTTAGTCATGTGAAGTTATTCAAAGAATTACCTGAATTTCATTTAACTCCATAGGCCTTTCATTGTGAAAGTGATTTTTAAACCACAATGCTGATATACTACACACAGCAATTATATAGATTGAAAATAAGTGTAATGCATAATAGCATAGTATAAAGAAGTTTAATGCATTTGGCATACTAAAAATTCATATGTTCAGTGCAATAATAGTTGTGATTTGCTGATGCATTGGTTTTGTATGATGAGAAATTTCAAATATATACATAACATATTGGTGATTAATTAATTTAAAAGTGATAATTCAGAATCCTGCATATTTAAGTTGATTGACAACCATCAAAAAGATTGTAATTCTAACAAACATGAAATATTGGTATTGTCTTGTTGTCTGCATCTTCATTATGGACTTCGTAATGACACAGTTTGATGCGCATCAATTTTCCTTCTTCAAATCCACATTCTAGTCCAAATTGATTCCAATTGCCTTCCATCACTAACGACTTGATCTTTAAAGTGTTTCTTGTGTCAGCAATTACCTTCAACTTTATTGAATAGGTCAAATCCATGTGAACAATCTTTCCTTTTTTGTAAGTTCCCATGTGTAAGTTATCCCATATATCTGATTCGATTATCTGTTTATGTAATGCATAATTTATTAAGTATGACATGGTAATTATAATATTTTGTTGGTTATTTTGGGCCAATTAGTTTAGATGACTTACCAATGGATAGTGATTCCCAGCGTCTACTTTGAATTTTGTGTAGAATACGCTATCTTCATTGACATGAGCTGAGTGGTGGTACCATCTGCATATATGATGCATTCTTGGATCTTCAATATGAATTAAGTATAGTTAACGATATTATGACACAAATTATAGGTTATAAATTGTTGTTGTAGTTACCACTGATATCACGATTAAGTATTGGTCTGGGTGGCTTTTTGAGGAATGTTGTTCGTATATCTTCTTTGCTGAGACCAAGACCATTGTAGCCACTTATAACTACAACCGACAATGTATAATTTGGCAGATTTGTAAACACAAGTTGTTGGCCCCATTGTATTCCTGCTGTTACAACAAAATCGTCCCATCCATAACCGGTCAGTCCATTCATTCTTACTATCTTATCTTCCCATGGTTTAACCCTTTTATGACGAACGGGAAACATCATTCCTGCGTAAATGACTGTGAATACATTCTGCCATATATCTTGTAAGAAATCTCCCGGTAACAACTGCATGCATAAATATATAGAGTGAAAATAGGGAAACTAATATAATGTCTATTTAATCAGCAATAATGTATTTGTATTATACTTTTTACATACCGTTATTCCTGGAGTATAAGTTGCCAAACACCTTATCATTCTTGGACCTATCGTCTTTCTATCATATCCAGCACATTCTGAGCCAGTATTGTCGTATAATGTGACATAGTAGTTGTCTATTCCTATCTTTATAAAGTGGATTGTTGTGGCACTTGGTGGTATATTTGACTCAACAAAGGCTTTCCACTGACTGTCACTTAAGACCCATTTGCCGTTTATGTTTTTTAATTTTGTTTTGTAACGGTACCTATCGGTGCCAGTGAGATAAAGTATGTCGCTCTGTTCTTTGAAATACTCGGTAAAAACATCAGGTAACATCTGTTATTGAAATTGTAATGTATATGTAATGTTTATGTATTCATTATAAGTATGCTATTATCTTACTAAATTTTGTTTTTACTACTTGTAGCGAAAATTCTATTAGTACCTGATGAGTTTGTTCTGTTTGATGGACATATTGGAATAGAAATTGTTGTGCCATCCTGATACTAAATAATTAACATCAAGAATATCATTAACCAAAACACATGTAATTGGTGCTTACAACTAAATAAGCTACTAAATAAGTAACATCTACCAAGTTGTATGTTGCATGGTAGTTTATTTAATAAGTAACATCCTGATGATACACCTTTTATGTTCAGTTTGTTGAGTGTTTTATGAATCATATTTTTCGTCCGGCCGCATTTTGTGTCCGTCCTGCTTATAAAATACATAAGTATGCTTATAATGGTAATAATTTTGGACATAACATCAAACAATTGGTGTCTCTAACATAGGGTACTTAAGAATGTTTATAATTCTATACTTAACATAAAAGTAACTTTTGCCTAATTTTAAGGAAGATAAACTATCCTTCTGCAAATACAGGGGAATGGTATTGTGTGGGTATTCGATTTGTTCCATATAAGAGTTAAACATGATTATAATTGTATTGCCAAGCTAAATATAAGTTTTGCCTAATTAGAAGTTGCTACAGCTGATAACCGGTAAGACAATGCAATGTTATCATCCGATTTCTTCCATAATTCACATAAGTATATAATGAAAACACATTAAATTATTACTTTACCTTAATGATTTCGTGTGATTGTTTGTTGATTCTTGAGTTATTGCAAGGTGATTGGTTTGAGGAGGGTTTTTGTGTTGATAAATTTGTAAAGAGGTTAAAGTATGTTTGTATAACTTATATTGTAACCAAACCTCATTTCATTGACTTTTTTTTATTATTATTATTTTAAAAAATATATATATATATTTTGTTTATAGTTTCAAATAACATGTTTTTTTATAATTTGTTATTATGAAATATGACTTACTATTGTTTATTATGAATGCGGGGTAATGGAGGAACTAATGAAAAGCTAGTGTAATTTCTTTTAACGTAAAAATAAATTAATATATATGAATACATCTAATAGTTTATTGAAATTAGCACTTTAGTAAATTTTTTATTCGATTTTATATTATGTTTTGCTGATATATATTGAAACATCAAGGTAATAAACCATTAACTTAAAAGGTTATTTGTAAGTGATTATATAGGATATTTGTTACTTTGCGATTTCAATAATTTATGTTAAAAAGTTTTTTAGAATTTTGGTTTGGGGAAGAATGCATAGTTAAATCTTTCAACGGTTTTTAAATGCAACCAAAACGACCTTCAACAATCATACTATCCGTTATGATATTTGTTGCCATATTTTTGAGATGATGTTACGTAAACTCCTTAAGATTATTAGTTACCTGAAATTATGATGTTATATATCAATATTGGAATGAAGGTTCTTTACTTAGGTGTGTAAATTAAATAAGTAAGAATCTATAAGCATTGGTATAATTTTTTGTTTTATTTTTTTTATTGTATATTAATTAGAAACATTTTTCCATGCAGTATAATCATTACATGATTTAAAGTAGCCTCACACCTACAATAACTACTATCTAAATGTATTAAATTTGTGTTTATAATATATATATATATATATATATATATATATATATATATATATATATATATATATATATATATATATATATATATATATGAATCTCATTTATTCATATCATTGGTAATTACAAACATATCTTTTTTCAGCCACTTCAAGTTGTGTGTCGCCTAATCGGAACAGTAAGTATCTTTTGTTTCTTTACATTTGATTATTAGTTATCTTGATTTTGTACAATCCATTTACATTATAACATTTGATTATTATGTAAATGATATCTAGTCTATTCGATTATTAGTTTTGTTTACCTTTTAATAATTTCATTGTAATCTGCCGATGCAGGTTTTTCTTTACTATTAATTTAATTGTAGTTTTTGTTGATCATTATTGAGTAATATTGTTTGTAAATATGTGATGCATGTATGTTATTATATGAACTGTAAGATGTGATTTTTGTTTTAAGAGTACGGGTAGTGTATGATGATTTGATACATGTAACTTGTTATATAAAGCCTAAGATGTGTTTTTAGTTTTATGATTACGGGTAGTGTATGATTTTAGTCTTTTTAAAAGATATAACAAATAATATATTTGAAAGTCGTTATGTTGGGTTTGGTTAGATTTGATAGGTTATTTTTAACGGATGTTAATTATGAAAAAATAGTTATTCTATTGTGGTTGTGGTTGAATAATTCCATATTCACTCGGCTCATTTGGATTGTTATCAATTAGGACAAGTAGTAAGTAAGTTAAACACTTTGGCGGCAAGGACTAAAGCACAATTTCCCTTGTTTTTTGATTAATAATCAAGTAGTTTATGAGTTGTTTTTTGGATAGTGTATGATTGATTCAATTCTAAAATAAATTACAAACTTAACGGCTAATTTTGTGTTAATGTTGGCAATGAGCAAACGACATTGTCCCCTGTTATTTGATTAAGAGTCAAGTAGTTTATTAATTATTTTTTATGGTTTGGTATATATTAATATTAAGTGTGAAAATGAATCTTCATAATATAAAACAGGTTATTTTTTTTATTAAATTTTAGTATATGGTATTAATTGAGAGGAAGAATGATGTTGTTATATATAATTTGTTGTAAGGTAATTGGTTAGGATTTAATGATGTTATTAAATGTATAAAATATATGTGTACTATTTTATACAATATATTAGTCAAAAGATGAATGTGAATGTTGGTATTTAATAAAGGTACATTATAATATATATTTTGATTAAAAAGTTTTTTAATATTTTATTTTTTTGTTTTTTGTATAAAGATGCTGATTGAATTTGTTGTGCAACTCATTTACCATAATGAATATCCTAAAAAGCTTCAACTTCCTGAAGTATTTGAAGAGGAAGCATACACTGGAAACAGCTGTTTGTACTTGTCAGGTGTAGCAAGAAACCGTAAAAAAGTTTATGTATTCAGATCAAGATTTGGGGTTTATGAGATAAGAGGCAAGAGATGGGATGAGTTTGTTGTTGAGAATCTGAATGAGAATGTGAATGTGCTGCACTTTATAGAGGAAGGTGATGACTCGTTTTACGTGACAGGATTTGACAATGATGGGAAAGAAATTGGAGGTTATGGAGAAGGAAATCAACGGTTTTATCGGTTTCAGTCACGTGTAACGCCTTATGAAGAATTAGGAATACATCAGGTAAGAATTTTATGTTTTGAATAAAATTTTTTATAAAGTGAATATATTGTATGTAATTGTGGTTGTGGTTGTCGCATGTTTTACTGAGGAACGAAACGTTTTTTTCTTATTTGAGCAGAGTATTGTTTGCTGTGTTTGAGTTTTGACAAATGTGTTTAAACGGTTTTTTTTTTCACACTATTCCTGCTGATTTTTTAGCTGGTATGATGAATGTTGGTGTGATAATGTTTAGATGTGAAGGTGATGAATTTAATATCCATGTTAGTCGTGCGAATCCAAATGGTGGTGGTGTTCTTAACGAATACGTGTTGAACTCACATAACTGGGTTGCTTTGTGTGAGGAAAAGGATTTGGAGTTTGGTGATGTTGTAGTGTTCACAAAAATAAGTAACAATGTGATTAATGTAATGTGTTTCAACGTTGATGGAAGCAGTAACACAGATGTTCAATTTCTTGGTGCTTCTCGCCTGAATGCAGTACAACCACTTGTAGCATATGTTGATCAGAGTAAGTTTATAGTATAAATTTAGATTCATTTATGTTTAGTTGTTTCAATGATTTTTATGGACGGTTGATATGTTTGTGTAATTGTAGTTAAGAGTTTTCTGTATTGGTTGTTATTTTGTTTTGCAGAGGATGATCGAATGTACCATATATGGATGTGGCCTTATCATCGTGAACATTTTCTTGAAAGAACCAATGTGTTTTATAAGAGGTTTTCTGAAATTCTTGCATTTAATCGTCTTGTAAGTTTTATTCTAAATCCATTGTGTTTTAATATTTTGTAATTGATATTATGAGCTTCTGTGAGTTATTTTGTTTTTTTTGTATTATTGTAGGCTATACCGGCTAAAATCCAGCGAGATCATCTAATGCACATCTACAGGAAGGCTTTGCTAAAACACAATGATGTTGAGGTTGAATTCACTGTCAGGATGGATCATCACCATGAGAATCCTTCGAGGACCAATCATGTGAACATGTATGGTGAATGGGCTTGGTTTGGTGAACAATGTGGTTTTGGATATACGAAGATGTTAAGGTTTAGATGAATGTACTCTGTTAATGATTTGGAAGGTGACGAAGAAGCACGTTATCCGGTTTTTCATGTGTGTTTAATGCACATTATGTTATGTGGTTTGTGTCTTCCTATTTTGATGGTTCTGTAGTAACCAAAAAAATGTTTAGAATTGTGTTTAACTTAGGTTATGTTATGTCTAATTAGTATTATGGATGGTTTGTATTAGTGTTATTAGAATATGACTGTGTACTGATGTGTACTTGAATTATTAAGTTGGTTAATGTGAATTATGGTTGTTTCTTTTAAATTACTTGCAGATGGTAATTTTTTTTTCTAGTGTACTGTGTATGTTTCTTTAAAATGGGTCAGACAAGTATAGTTGACTAATGAAGTTATTTGTCAAACTTATCTGAATCCATTGTTGTTTTGACTTAAATCTTTTGCTTTTTCACTGTAAATTGAATGTGGCATTTGTTTTAGATTGGAGTTGTAGAAAATTTTGGTCAAAAGGGTATGTATGGGTTGAGTAAGCTGAGCATCATCAATGTTATTAACTTATGTTTCTGAATAATGACCCGTTGGCATATGTGACCGACCTTTGTTTGTCGTGACACTTTTGGGAACAACATGGATCAGTATGACATGTTTTGTATGTGTTGAATGATTTTAAAAATCAAAGGTAAGTAAATGTTATCTGAATGACAACATTTGATAGATATAAAGTTATACTGAAATTGGTTGTACCTGATGGATCTTCTCTGATGCAGTGTTGAAGTTATATTGAAAGTGGTTGTACCTGATGGATCTTATCTGATGCAGTGTTGATATATACAGATGCTACTAACGGCCATCACTTGAGCGTATGTTTTCAGGTAATATAACATATTTTATTTTAGTGTTGCAATAGTGAAGGCTTAGCCTCGAGTTACAACAACATATGCAGTGAAAATATGAATGAATTGCTTCAAAGGTAACTTTTAAATGTCCATATTTTCTATGTAATACTAAATTGTTTATTAAATTCTGAATAAAGCTTCTTTATACACTACGTTTTTTGTTGATCTTGCGTAATTCCCATCATCATCACAGCATAAAATCTTCAATCCTTTCTTGCTCTTGACTCTTGATACCGCTACATATAGTTGGCCATGTGAAAAAACGGGTCTTTGTAAAAACAAACCCACATTTCTTAATGTCTGTCCATGACTCTTGTTGATGGTCATAGCAAAACATAGTGCCAAAGGAAATTGTCTGCGATTAAATTTGAATGGCATCTTGTTATCAGATGGACTTAACACCATTCTTGGTATTGCACAAAGATTTCCGAGATTTCCACCTGCTATAATCTTAGCTTCTATTACATTTACTCCCATCCTTTGAACTTGTAACCTTGTTCCGTTGCATAACCCTGCTCTTTGGTCAATGTTTCTCATGCACATAACTGGAGCACCGATTCTTAATCTTAAGTTATGGTTTGGAAGGCCTGGTATTTTAATACTATTTAAGAAATGGAGTGTAAAGTGCCTCATTGAAATTTGAATCCATGTCTATCACTCCAACAAAATCTGAACTTGCATAAGTTTTTTCTTCCCCTTTTAGTAGATCAAGCATTTTATTGTTGACCATATCCACAAGCTCATGTGTGGGTGCTAGAATTGCTCTTTCTTGGAAATATGAGGAGGTGTAAAGGTTTTTTTCCAATTCTGGATATGTTTGTTGAATGATTGATCGTATATGATCATCTGAATCTGGAATTAACATGTCATCTTCAAAATGCACTGTTGATTCTCCGTCATTTTCCCCTCCGATTGTACCGTTGCCAATGTCTAAAATCCAATCTACAAAATCTTGTATTTCTTTCTTTTCACAATCATTTGTGCCACTTTCCAACCTCAAGTTAACAGTCAACTTCATGACTTTGCAATGTTGCCATAAGTATGAAGAGTTAATAGATGAGTGTACTACATCATGCCTTGATCCATTTGTAATGACTAGTAGTATTTGTCTAAAATCTCCTCCAAACAAAACAACCTTTCCCCCAAAAACTTGGTCTGAAGGTTCGTAGGGTGTTGGTCTACATATATCTCGTAATGTTCTATCGAATGCTTCATAGCAATGTCTGTGTATCATTGGAGCCTCATCCCAAATAATAAGGCTGCACATACGTATCAATTCAGCGAGGTCACTATCTCCGGGTATATGACACATGGAATCATCAACAACATTTATTGGTATTGCAAACCTAGAGTGTGCTGTTCTTCCCCCTTCCAACAAAAGTGCTGCTATACCACTCGATGCAACACTTAACACTATTTGACCTTCAGATCTTAATCTAGCAGATAGAGTTTTGTATAGATACGTCTTACCTGTGCCTCCGTATCCATAAACAAAAAACATTCCACCGCTGTCTTTAACAACTGCTTCCATTATAGAACCGTATATATCTCTTTGCTCACTTGTTAGCGTACTATACAATTGTTCATGTTGGTGTCGTAATTCATCTCGATTGTATTTTCGCTCATCATAAACTAATCTGTTGAAATTATCCATTGTCAACATCTCATTAGGATATGGCATATTTGGTATTTGTCTCAAACTTTTATTGTTACAAAGCAGCATGTGTTCAATATATGTGAGACATATATTTTTCCTTTCATCGTCCGTTAGTTCCAAATCTGCAAGATTATTATAGCAACATTATGTTTTTGATAAATAAAATATAAGTAAATTAGTTTTATGAACATATCATAGTCTTTTGTGAATTTGTATTTTTAGGAGTATACCTGGGTCATTTCATTTTCGTCGTTCAATTCGCAATACATCATCTGCCATTACTTGCCATGTTTTCTCATAAACAACCTCCGGTCTTGACATGCTGTCGGTCACAATAAGCATTACGAAAAAAGATCGTAAATAATGTCCCATACCCCACAGGCTGGCTTCCAATAAACCGTCTATATATTCCTTGTCATCTTCTAATAGACCTCTTGCCTGGCATGCTTCTTTATACGTTGTGTAAGTGATGTTTTCGAATTTCTTAAAATCAACCCAATCTTTAGGACCCCTGACTTTGTTTATCAACACTTTTAAATAGAACAGTTCTCCAAAAGCAATGGACACATGGTGGACACGACCAAGACATGTACCTTTTTGTCTTTCAACCCATTTTCTGTCTTCTTGTCTCCATACGTAATGCTGGGGTATTTCATGATAAAGAAGTTTTTGCATCCATGAAATAAATTTTGAATCACTTACAGATGCCTTATCCAAAGTGACATCGATACTTTGGCTTGCATCAAATATAACGGATTGTTAACCTTCTAAGTGGAATGGCAATCTCTCAACAGGTGGAAACCTGTAATGGATGTCAAATCCAAATATTCTCCACGATGCCTCACATGCAGATAGATATCGGCAATCGTAGTATTCTTTTATCTCATCCACATCTTCATCTTCTAAACCAACAGTTTCCCTATCTGGTCCCTTGTTAATGTATTTGAATAAGTATTTTATAGAACCAATTTGGTTGCACCATTCGACGTTAATATGTGATTGAAATCGCCAAAGTAATCCAGGGTTATATGGAACAACATATCCATTGTGCAAATCAATTCCACTTTTGTTTATAGTTGAACCATCGTTTCTTCTTCTATAAAGTGCATACCCACTTTCGTCAATGACCGTTTTATCGTTGAATTGTTTTGGGAACTTTTTTTGTGCATTTGTTCGTGACTGTGCAAGGACAACTTGGCCTTTCAGGACCACAAGGTCCATGCATCATGTGCTCTGTAACAATTTTATAAAGTTTTGGATCTTCGTTTTTATCTGGAATTTCTGATGAAATAAACCGGTCAATGTGATCCGTTGTTTTGATCTTATCATCATCTTCAAGAAACAGCAAAATATGTGCATGCGGGAGTCCTCTTTTCTGAAATTCAACTGTGTAAACAGCTGTGGCAAGATTATAATGTTATGTATATTATACAATTCATTTTAAAATTATGTATAATGTACTTAGAAATCATATTTAATAATATAAATACCTGCTTTAAGATGACCAAAGTAATTTTTATCTTTGAATTCTTTCATTATAGTATCCAATTTTTGCTTGAATAGACGAGTGATAACATCGGGTCTGTCTTCAGAATTTAGCCCCTTTTCTTCCATAAACCGTTCAATTTCTGGCCAATTTGGGTTGCAAGTGAAGGTAATGAACAAATCTGGGTAACCGTACACCTTGCAAATTTGTCATTCCATCTAAGTAGTTTTGCATCATATACCTTGGACTACCTGTGAATGATGATGGCAAAATAACCTTTTTACCTCGTAACTTCACTCCTGAGTCTTCCTGTTCGGCTAACTTTACTAATTTGTTATAAGTTTCGCTTCGTAAATCTGGTTGGTTTTTTTCAACATATGACATACGTTCAGACTCTATCATAGTGTATGCATCAACAATAAACTGTTGACATAAGCGCCTTGAATTGAGTATCATTGACAAAGTGTTCTCTCTATCTTGCAAGGTGTATGCAAAATATTCCTTCATTGAGACTCTTGTTTTTTTGTTTGTTGGTGTATAGTCAGTTATACCAAAATGGTATATGTCAGTATCATAACCATCTTCACCGTACGGAAATAAAAGTGGATACTGGAGTGCAAGATATGAGGGGTGTAGTTCACTAATTCGTTTGATGCCACCTTCTTGCATGTGTAGTACTATGTCCCTTTTATTTGTTGCCGAATCAAAATCTCCTACAATTAGTCCTGCAACTTCCTCGGCTGTTGGTAGATTGTATTCTCTTCTATCTCGTTCTCTTGTACCAATTAGGCGTAGCTTTAATTTATTTTTTTCATTTGAACGCACAAATTGTTCGCCAGCCATTCTAAATTGCGCAACTAATGGGGTGATTGTATCAAGCATGTCACGTAAATCGACTGTTAATTGATGGTCCAAAGGATGCTCATCTGTTGTTGTTGATGTATCATACGTGACTTCATTTATCCGATTCTTTATTTCATTTGGTCGGTCGTAAATATATAACTGCGCAAACATAGGTGGTTTGTTTCCTTCTGGTAGCAATGTACCAATTTGATGGTA
This sequence comes from Artemisia argyi, assembly GCA_030686995.1. Lineage (NCBI taxonomy): Eukaryota > Viridiplantae > Streptophyta > Magnoliopsida > Asterales > Asteraceae > Artemisia > Artemisia argyi. The sequence continues at coordinate 80,269,417 of CM060676.1, forward strand.
ATTTTGACCCTGTATTCTGTAACAGTATGGACCACGGCCATTTGTAACAGACATGTCTTGTCTTGCGCCTAGTGAAGTGAATGAAAACATAGAATTATAACGCCTTATATTCTCAATGAATGCTTTGCTTTTAGGATGGTTTCCAATAATAAGATTCATCAACAATTCTGGAGGTTCATTTGCTTCATTACCTAGTTTTATCTTCCCTCTTCCACAACACATTGAATATTCATTTGTTGTTTTATGTGTGTGACCTACCATAGTCTCTGCATGCCATAGTAACGCGCCACATGCTTCACAAGGAAATATTGGGTCTCCATGCTCAATGTACTCTGGTAAAAAAACATATTGTAGTCATTAACGTTACAATTGCATTGTTTCTTAGTTATACAGATTCGTATTGAGCCACTATTTAAATATTGTATAAAGTGTTTATACCATTTGAGATTCCTATAAATGAATCTTTTTTTCGTGAATTGATTGTCTTCTGTCTTCCTTGTAATAATTTACCTTTACGCCTGCCAGATTTTCTCTTTCTACATTTGCTTCCAAATGGATTGTGTGGAAAACTAGAAGGGGGGGGGGGGGTTGAATAGTTTTACGTTATTTTAAAAGTTTATTACCAAAATATTTTGTAGCTTATTAAAAAAACTTTCGATTCGATCTCAAGTGAATTCAAATGACAACCAATATAAGCAATTCTAATGTAATAATGAAAGTATTGAAATGTAATGAAGAAAAGATAGAGTTAGAAAGATCAAACCACAACACGCGAATTTATAGTGGTTCGGCTACAAGGACACCTTCCTTGCCCTACTCTACTCCCCGAGTACCACACTCGAGAGTTTTCTTCACTATGTCAACAAACTCCTTATGGTGGAGAAACCTTACACACCTTGGCTTACACGAGTTAACGACACTAAGCTAAATGTCGAGTTCTAATCGTAGCTAGAACCAATCTCACGACTTCTTCAAGGCTTCACACCTTCTTCACAACTTCACGACTTCTTCAAGGCTTCACACCTTCTTCACACCTTCACAACTTCACACCTTCTTCTATGCACAACTAATTCACAACTACTAAACTACTTTACAACACACCTAGTTTCTACAATCAACAAATTTACACAACACTTTTACAAATTTCTAACACAACTACAATATGAAACTAGCTATTCACAACACTACTACAATTAGATGGATGTAGAGAAGTGTTCTTCTTCTTGCACTTGAATGGATGAAGCTTTGGATCACTTGGAAACAAAGACTTATGAATTATATGATCAAAGGATTTCAGATCTAGAAATGGAGGTTGGATCAGAAAGTTTATAGTGCAAAAAGGTGAGGAAAATGTGTGAAATGATCCAATATTTATAGGGCCTGATTTTACTGTTCGGGAGCGTGCCGGTCCCCTTAATTAGAGGCCGGTCCCCTTAATCATTAAGGGGGCCGCCTAGTAAAATTAAGGGGGCCGCCCTCCTGAACGTTGGAAAAGTTTTTCTAGATAAAATTTGCCCTTTTTGGTTGGAAATTTGAAATCATATCTTTGTGGTTTAATATAGCATTACCAAAAATGATTTACAAATATATATAAAATGTTTATATCATTTTATAAGATGTTATGTCTTAAGACAAAATTTCCTTTGATCATGTAATGCATAAGATGCTTAGTTTATGCATACCTTAAGTGATATTAGATGTAGAAGTAAATATTTGTTACCAAATACTTGTTTACTTCTTAATCTTGACTTAATTTGATTTAAGTTTTGTGATTATCAAAACATAGGTTTATTGAGAGATATTAATAACCTTTTTAAGCATTATTTATATCAACAGATTGTACTCAATATCACCAGGTCTTAATGTTGTGGTTTGAACAGCATTATCTTCATTTGTTTGTTTTTTTGGATGTCGTCCTCTCTGTCTAATTGTTAAATCTATTTGTGATTCTGGTTCTATGACACCTGCTTTATCTGTTTAGATTAAATAATATCAAACATATCGATTATATGATAAATGTGCATGTATAAGTTATTATACGAACTGTACAAAAGGGAGTTATACTATTGTTTCTATTTGTATATATTATTTGATACTTACTTGAAACATCTTCATAAAGTCTTGGTCGTCCACATGGTTCGGATGTTTTTACATCTTTGTGTTGGTTATGTCTTCCGGGACGTTGGCGCGAAAAGTCAGTATCAACATTGTTTGAAACATTAGCAATTGGATTTTCTGATCCTCTCCGTCTAATTGTTAAATCTATTTGTGAATCTGGTTGTATAACACCTTTTTCATCTGTTTAGATTAAATAATATGAAACATATCGATTATATGATAAATGTGCATGTATAAGTTATTAAAGAAACTGTATGAAAGGGAGTTATACTATTGTTTGTATTTGTATATATTATTTGTTACTTACTTGATACATCTTCATAAAGTCTTGGTCGTCCACATGGTTTGGATGTTTTTACATCTTTGTGTTGGTTATGTCTTCCGGGACGTTGGCGCGAAAAGTCAGTATCAACATTGTTTGAAACATTAGCAATTGGATTTTCTGATCCTCTCCGTCTAATTGTTAAATCTATTTGTGAATCTGGTTGTATAACACCTTTTTCATCTGTTTAGATTAAATAATATGAAACATATCGATTATATGATAAATGTGCATGTATAAGTTATTATAGAAACTGTACGAAAGGGAGTTATACTATTGTTTCTATTTGTATATATTATTTGATACTTACTTGATACATCTTCATAAAGTCTTGGTCGTCCACATGATCTGGATGTTTTTACATCTTTGTGTTGGTTATGTCTTCCAGGACGTTGGCGTGAAAAGTCAGTATCAACATTCTTTGAAACATTAGCAATTGGTTTTTGTGGTCCTCTTCGTCCAATTGTTAAATCTATTTGTGAGTCTGGTGATGTTTTTAGCTCTTTGTGTTGCTTGTGTCTTCCAGGACGTCGACGTGAAAAGTCAGTATCAACATTGTGTGAAACATTAGCAATTGGATTTTGTGTTTCTGTATTTGACATGATAAGGTATGCAAATTATTAAAAATTGCAATCAAAATAATTGTTGGTATAATGTGAATTGTTTCTTCATTTCATTATTTTTTATACTTGAATCTGTATTTTTTTTGGATATGATTTGATAGTATATATCATTAATTAAAATGTGATAATCTGTAAATGTATTTGGATATGATTTGATAGTATATATCATTAGTTAAAATGTGATTTCAAAATGTGTAAAGATATATAGGTTAATATTTGACACTTATCTTGTTTATATAATAAGAATTTAATTAGAGTAAAAGTTTCATAAAAGCAAAAAGAGTCAAAATAGTTTCAAATAAGTATTTAGTCGAAAGTTTGCGAAAGACTGTAGAATTCATTGCTTATTGGAAATTGTTTTGGCTAACATTTTTGATAAGTTTGGTAGTAAGTAAATCAATTGCAAAAACAAAATTAATATTTAAAGTTAATTTGTTTATTGAAAAAACATTTGCAAATTGCCTGTTTCATCTGTGTACTCCCCTGATCAATAGGAACATAGATATGTGACAAGTTTTTATGACTGCCATTATTAGTAATTCGTTGGAACATCAATTTAGTTGGTCATTTGAGCTTTACAATACCTGTAGTCATTATTTCTACTTACCTCCTGGGTAATTGCTTGTATGATTAATTTTTACTTATTTCATTTAGCTAATTTCCAACTATTTGTACACACATCTGAAATTCTGAGTACCATTTAAAATGGTGGCGGATGTAAAGCTTGTTCAAAGAGTAGTTACATATGCACTGAATGTAATGGAGCCAAAATAATTAATAATACTATTTGTCAATGAAAATCAAAACAATCATATGAGGGTAACATCTTTAAAACACAAAATAAATGATAATGTTTAAAACTTATTATTGAAAATCTTGAATGAAATTAGAATGCTGCATCAAAATTCTTCATCACCATCTGTTGTTTCATAATCTGTTGTGTTATCATTAATGAAATCCGATATATCATCGCCAGAGCTCACTGATCTTATGCTATATGCATCCGAATCAACTTCCCAACTCTCGTCTTCAATATAGTTAGTGCAATTTTTTTCCCATTCACTTTTCCATCAATATCAACCATCTAATCAAACATGTCTTCCTCAATTAGGTTATGTTTGTCCAACTCTTCTCGATCATGTTCTTCATCAACCACAGTATATTTGTAATCACCTTGTATTTTTAAAATATGTATTAGTACATTTAATAATTTATAACTATTGAATAAGTAATTATACAAAAAAATTATCATACATTAACAAATAATTTAATTAAAAAAAAAAAAAAAAAAAAAAAAAAAAAAAAAAACTGTTGAAGAGTCTTCAATAATGTCATCATCTAGAATAATATATTTGGGCTTATACTCCTTTAGATCATAAAAAGGTTCATCAAGATCATTCACATTTACCCAAACCCCATCTTGATTTTTTCTAAATCCCTCATCATCTGTATCCTCGTCAAAGAGATATATTCTTGTTTATTTGATGAAACACATTCGTCTGTTCTTTTGCCACGTTTAAAAGATATTGGTGCATCTTCATCAGATATCTTCCATGAAAAGTTTATAAAAATAAATACATCTCATCAAAACATAATTTATGTTATTTAATTAATGCAAAACAACTGTAAATCTTACCAATAGTTTGTTTTGTTCATTATGACTCAAATCTTTTATGTTTTTTTTTGTTGTTGTTGGTGTCCTCATCATCTGATGAAGTTAGATCAATAATTTGTTTCTTCTTCATGGCTGAAGATTTCTTTTCATCATCTGATGATATAACCTGGATAGTATTTGAGTTGCAAATTTTATTGTTTTTACAAAGTCTTCGACGTTTATTTTCAAAGTTATTAGGCTGTACATATCACAAACTTTTAAACATGTTATATGACAAACATATTGTATAAACTTGGTAGATAGTGAATGAATAAAAAGTTTATAACAATACAATAATTAATAAAAGGATTGAATATTACTAAAACAATTAATACGAATAAATTGAATAAAAGTTGATAAAAGTATTAATTATGTACTTAAGAATGTTAAAATCCAAAGAACACTAATGGTTCTCATGTGTTTGTTAAACATACAACTTTATCCAAAGGTCATGGGTTCGACCTTTGTTGATTTTTTTCCTACTTTTTTTTTTTATTTTTTTTTTATATTCCCATTATTTTTTGTAACTTAAATTTTCATTATAAAAGTATGTTTTACAAATTTATATTATAAAGACATACAAAAACACCTAATCATCTACAAAATCAAATAATAATACAACTACTTTATTTACCAAATAAACAACTAAAAATAAGATGAAAAATAGTAAAATCACGTACGTTTTCATTATCGGAAATTACAATGGTTTCTTCTATTGAAGTCAAGTGGGTTTCAATGGAAGACTTGGTATCAACTGGTTGTTTTCTCGATTTCTAGCAAAAAATAACGAATACAATAATTGTTATAATATGTATCACAACATTTACAACGTATATTAACATAAGCATATATTATAGTATGAATATTCAAAAGTCATAATGTAATTAAAAATAAAAACAATACCTTCATGGAGTTTCGTTTTGTCATTATGGTGATAATGTGATGAGTACTAACCAAATTGATTAATGAATAACCGAGATTATAAACCTATATTTATAGATGTTTAACAGCTATATTAATTAGGAAAATATATATCTAGATTCATATTACGAATTAAGATTTGTTCTACACTTACGAATTAGATATATTAAAGGAATGGATATACCTTATATTGAATTTAAATATCTTATCATAATAATTATTTTAAAATATAAATTTGTAAAACATAATATTTTTAATATTTGTGTTTACTAATTGGTTTAAATTATTTCTCTTTATGTTATAATATATTTTTTTATAATGTATCAAGATAAGTATCAAATATCGAATTAATGTTAATATAAATTATGCAATTCAACTAATTACTTGAAAGATAAATATAAAGTAAACAAAGTACTTTAAAAACATAAATAAAACGTCTTAATATTACTTAAATTAAAAATAAAATACATAAAAACTTAAATTAAAACAAATCTACAAATTTTCATAGTTAAATGATAAATGAAGTTGGTCATAATCATATGTTTCAAGCTCTTCATCTTCAACTTCATTGGCATCCAAATCAGCTTCAGTCAATGTCTTCATTTTTTTGGATCTCCTATGATCCTTAACTTCTTTCATAAGCTGTTTGTGTTTCTTCCTCTCCTTTTTTTTTTGTTTTTTTTTCTTCTCTTTTTTTCCTCTTTATCTTCCCATTTGCGTTTTTTTTATGCTTGTTTTTGAGCCTGTAGCCAATCATACACTGCAGCAATTGAGTCTTCAACACCCTGGGCATGATTATCTTGAACTACATCTGCATGCATTTTAAATAATTATTTTAATAACATTTAAATAGCTTAGGTTAAATAACAAATACATTTAAAACACTGATTTTTACGTACCTAATACCTCTGCAACTTGAACAATATCTTGATTGGCAGCCATTTTTTTTATGTGAAAATGTATGTATGTGTAATCGAAGTGATAATGTTTATGGGGAGATGGAATGTAATGAGTATTTATCTCAGAATATGGATGACAAAAGGGTTAGCATTAATTAGGATTTTAATCTAGAAATTACGTGTTTAGTTTATAGGAAAGTGTGTGTACAAAATTAAAATCACTCAATATATTTAAATATGTATTAGATACGATTTACAAATTTAAAAGTTTTGAAAATATATGATAAGAATTTTAAACATACTTATTTTAGGCTGAATATATGGAGTATAAATATATGATTTATAGTTGTGGATTAACATGCTAAATTGATTTAGATAATAACAGTTAAATTTATAAAATATTCTACATACGTTTTACATATTTCATTAGATCAATTACTTGTATTAGATAGTCAATATTTAACTTAATCAACATAATCAAGTATGTATTTATATATATATATATATATATATATATATATATATATATATATATATATTAGACACGCTTTATTAATTTAAAGGTTTATAAAATATATGATAAGAATACTAATCGTATCAATTTGTTTGGTTTTACTTATTGTGAAATAATGTTTAATTACCACCATACATCCATGTACCCATAGCAATCTTTGTCTCATTAAGAAAGCCTACTAAGCGTATCAATTACTTTCATTTCATTTATATTGTTGAGAGTAAACATTTAAATGTTAATTGATGAATGGATGAATGTTAACCATGATTCATGTTCGAGTTCATCGAACCAACCTCCATTTCATTATCAAATCTTAGTACCTATAGCAATGACATACATTTCAATGAAATTTTTGAGAGGGCACATACGAATGTTAACTTGATGAATGTTAATTAATGAATATTAACTATACTTGATGAATGTTAAGTATATGTGATGAATGTTAATTGATGAATGTTAACTATACATGATGAATGTTAACTATACATGATGAATGTTATTGTATAGCTTCATCCAACCCCTCTTGAAGTATTGTTATTCTAAACCATCAAGAAAAGGCTCCATAATTGTTGATTTCAAAGTCTCTATTAACACTTAGTAAGCAAAATATTCAAAATAATAAGTAAATAAACTTGTGTTGTTGACTGGTCATGTTTGTTATTTGTACACCATCAATCAGAACTTGTTCCTGCTTGTGTACGAATGGATTTGCGTTTAGTCCTTTGAATTTCATTTAACTCCATAGGCCTTTGATTGTGAAAGTGGTTTTGAAACCATAATGTTGATATACTACACACATCAAGTATATAGATTGAAAATAAGTCTAATGCATACTACAATGAGCATAGTATAATAACACATAAAATTCAAATATTGTATGGGCTTCTATTATTGGGCTTTAAATAAAAACACTAAATAAAACCATAATATAAATATTAATCCTACAAAAGACAAATTATTTATTAAACGTGCAAAAGTTTATTTAAATATGAAATAAAATTCATCTTAATATGCTCAAACAAAATTAAATCCATGAAAAGCAGAAATCAAACATCCTTGTCGATATTTGTTGACACCATCTTCTTATGTGAATGTTTTGTATTCTCTTGATCTTCTTCTTCATGAGATGAATCATCAAACAAACTATGATCTCTTTTCCTACAATGAGTCTCTTCAGTTGTTGTGTCTTCTAACCCATTGCCATTGGCATTGGCAGATGACAAAGGACAATCATGACCAACAGTTTCCTTCATAACATTTGAATCACTTTCCTGCGTAGTTTAATATGAGTTACTTAAATACATTATTTTTAAAAAAATATTGGCATATAACTAAACAAATATGATACACGTTTTTAAGTTACCTTGTCATCATGAATTGAAGAACTCTTTAAAACATTGCCATCTTCATCTGTATTAAAACCTTCTTCAGAGACTAATGAATCATTTTCATCATCTTCTAATTCATATTCTTCATCTTCTAAATTATCATCATCAATCTACATTAATTTAAAATAAAAATTAACCACATTATAAAATTGTATGTTTTATACTTATTTACATAAATAAATTTTAAAAAAAATTTATAAAGCATTATCAAAATCAAACCTCATTATCCAAAAACCCCATCTTGAAGTAGTTTATTGTATCAATATCTTCTGTCACCTTTTTTGCACGGTATATGTGGCTATTATTGTTGTGGTTAAACTCAGAATAGAATATCTTGAAAAGATATTGTTTCCCAATAATTTGATTAAGTTCATCAAGGAAATATTGGTCTGTATCCATTCCATGTTCTTCCATAATTTCCCATGCAGTCAAGTCAGTCATTTTATGAACATTCTTGTCGAAAATTACAACTTGTGCAGTTCCGCTATCATCAACTATACGAACAATTATTTTAAACCTGCATATGAATTTGAAAGTTTTAAAACGCTACAACCGTTTTATTTAATTTAATGTTTAAACATATAAATGAAAATCTTAAATTTTTATACCTAGAAGCAACTGCGTATGTTTCTTCATTTTTTTTGCAGTACCACAATTGTTTCTTGTTTCGTGAACTTGTTCCTGTATTGGATGAAATAGCTGTGACTCTAGAATTGCATGCCTTGCAAGCTGTATAAGCCCATCCACTTTCATATTGTATGCTATGTATTTTAGCATAAACAACACAATATGTTTTCTGCAGTATTTAATAATACATTTGTTAATAATAAAATAAATAACTTATTACAATTAGTTTATATACATAAAAACATAACAATTTAAAATATATTTAAGCTATTACTTTCTTACCGGTTCTATACTACGAATCATGCCAACCATCTTCTTTAAGCAACCTTGCATAAATTCAGAAGGTGTAAAAACATGCATATCTTGCGTGTAAGATTGAATACGAAATTCATTTGCTTCATAACCTTCTTGTGCTTCATACCTGAAATATGTAAAAAACATCACTTTTATATTTACATAAAATAACATATAAAATTATAAAATTAAAAATAAAGTGTTAAAAAAAATTACCTTTTTCGGAAAGAAATTAAGTGAGGTATTTTCCTGTTCACATATATCTTTGAACCAAATAGAGCATTATGTATTGATGGTTTATCTGAAATATTCAAAAGTTCAACAATTATATAATTTCATAAACTACATACATTGTAATTCCAAAAATTAAACATAAATAGTAAATTAAAAAACTTACTATCCCAATATTTAACTTTTCCAAACATGAAGGCTATGTTTGGCACGGAGCTTTTTTAGAGCTTTTTTTTTTTATCAATGAGCGGTGAGAATGAGCTTTTTTATTTTCAGTATTGTTTGGCAAAAGAGTGGTGAGCTTTGCTATTTTTTAGGAAAGCTCATTTTTCCAATGTTTTTTTAAGAAGCTGTAAGCAGAAAGCTCCTTTTTCACAGCTACTGCTCGCAGCTCACTACTACTGCTCACAGCTACTGCTTACAGCTACTTTTGCCAAACATAGCCGAAAAGAATGTCTAAATGGCCAAGATCATCTACTTTCCGTTCGTATTCATCCCACATGTGTGCCTAATTATCCCAAAATGTACAATCAAGCCTGTAAGATCTGCATAAAATCAAACAATATAATTATGTGTATGTAAACTTACAAAACTATGTAAATGTATATTACCCACTCTGCATCCTCAATAACAACAGTTCTCCGAACTTTTGGTCCTCCGGCACTGTTTACAGTAACAATATTACCAATTCCGACTACTGTACCAATTACATCTGTAAAAAACTCATAAAATTATCAAATCAATATAAACATGCTTTCAAATAATTTTATGAACACTTTAACAGATATAAACATACCAATACAATCATGTTCATGATACTCATTGTTGGTGTCTAAAATGCTTGTAAATGGTTCAGTTATGAAACCAACAATATTGTCGTCAATTTGGTCTGTTCTTGTTACTTGAGTTCCTTTATAAAACGAAATTTTCCATTTGTTTGGCAACAAAGGTAACCTTCCACTGTTTTCTGCAACACCAAAATCAGATATGATATAGCATTGACCCTCTTGGATAAGTGGTTCAAACTTGAACATCAATTCTTTCTTTACATAAATCTGTATACGATTTCCCTGAATTACAAAAAAATTACAAATAAATCATGTTATCAAAGAAGGAAAAATATAATATGAGGTTCATTGAAAAAGAATACTTACATCTACATCCTGGAAAACAAAATCCAAACTGTAAGGATCATGTTCTTCATGGAGTTTGTGAGAATGCCACAGAGATATGCATCTTCCTTTAACAACCATGCTATTGCACATTGGATTCAGATTTTTAATGGCAGTAATACTTCGATTCTTTATCACAGATCCTGATTCAAAACTTCCAAATAAAGAAGACTGCTTTGATGATTGCCTGTCTACATTATAAAATCCACCTTTGCTGTTTCTTTTTGGTGCTTCATAACTTTTACCTGTTCATAAAACAACAACATATAAGAAGTAAATATTGCATATATAAAACACTATACATACTTTTATTTTTACTCAACCATACCTCTGAATGTATCACCAGATTTAAAAGAAGATGATTGATATCCAAAATTCTCTTTAATTTTGGTATTCCCTATTAATAAACATTATACATAAACAATTAAACATAAACATATTTACTAATATAAACCAACAAAACAAATAGCTATTAATAAACATCATATATAAACAATTAAACATAAACAAATTAAGTAATATAAACCAATAAAATAAATAGTATACATACCATTCCTTGGATCTATTCTCCTGTTTTCAATGTAAGACATTCTTTCTGATTCTATAATTAACATTAATTGACCATAATAAAATATATCAATATACTAATAAAAAAACTATTAAAGAGTAAATAAAATATATGTTATAACACAAACATAAAATAAAGTAATTTTACCTTCATGTATCCAACCTACATTCATAGAATGAGACGTAGAATTTGCTAAAGGAGTATCACTTTCAACTATCAATGCATCTGACAAAACAAATATATAATGAAATTATATTTGACAAAACATTATAAAAATAAATAAAAACAATAAATAAACATTTGATAAATTACCTTTAGAACTTTCTTTATTAGCCGGTTTAAACATCTTCTTTGTTGAACAATCTGTCTTATTGTTAAAACCTCTTCTTGATGTATCACATTCTATCATTAAATCCTTTGTAGATGTACTTTTACTAACACTGCTTACATCTACATGTTGGTTATCTGAATAATTTAAAAAAAAAAAAAACACATAAAACATATAATACATGTTATACATGCAGTTGCAATAATTGTAAATTATTTTGTTAAATAAACAAAAAATACAAAACAAAAAAGATAACCTGTAGAATTTGATAAAACCTCATTGTTTGAGTGATCATCTGCTTTTGCAAAAAAAGTAATACTATATTATTAATACATCATAATATATGATTAACAAATACTATAAAACTAACCTGCAGAATCGATATTAGTATTCTTCATAATATGCTCACTGATTCTTGAAGATTTTTGACTTTTACTTTTCCTTGTTGCTATAAAATCATCAAAAATTAAAATACACATAATGTTATTACAAACAATAACTAAACATAGCTAATATAAACTTGTTGATAATATATAAATCTGGTTTTTGCAATCTAACATCTGTTTCAACACTTTCAGAATTTTTCCTACTATTGGATCTTGAAATCCTAAGCGAATGTCTTTGTGGTTGTGGCTGCATACTGGAAAGTGATAGAATGAATGAATATTAGTTTATGAATACATGTGGTACGTATAATACGATATATATACCAAAAAATTAGGGTTAATAAATAAAGATTTATATCATATTTACAAAAGATATATCAAAATAATTTCCATACTTATCATATAACTTAATATATAAAAACCTATTTTACGTTTAAAATCATGCATGCATATCCAGTGAGATAATAAATAAGTAACTAAACAAACACAGACTTTAAAATACACAAATCTAACAAATATTACATATATTATACGACTAAACAAATGATAACAATAAAAATATGTTGGTGCAGTGGTTAACATTCTATATAACATATAAAAGGTCTTTAGTTCGAATCATGTAATGTCTTTTTTTAAAAAAAAATATACATGGACGAAAAATAAAAACTAAACATGATGACTGGGCATTGACCATGAATATGTGGCAAAAAATAGTCAAACGCCTCCAGTTATATAATATATATATATATATATATATATATATATATATATATATATATATATATATATATATATATATATATATATGCATTAAAAGGTAGTTAATTGGGCTGTTATATCACATTGATTAAATGGACTATTGCAAGTTAATGAGGTTCATAAATATTAGTGGCTCCTACAATTAAAGAGATTAAAATTCATAATGTTAACTCCTATTCATATATATGTGTTAGTTTGAAATCCTTCCAATTAAAGAAATGTTTTTGGTCTTATTTTTTTAAGACTTCTTTTTTAGGAATGGCCTAAATGCACTAAAATGTAGTTAAGATATAGATTATTATGTTATTTGTGTAGATTTAGTACTAATCGGGTTGCAGGAGTGATCGAGAGAAGAAACTAGGAATATTGCTTAAAAGGACGTTAAAGTAACAACAATAGTTAAAAGAAGGACTTGGAATGAAAATACATTACTAAAGACCCAAGTACGCCGGTTTTAGGACTGTGTGCGGCGTACTTGCTTGGCGGGTAAATGAGTTTGATTCTACATGAAGTATGATGTACTTTCTATGAAGTACGGTGCACTTATCTTATCAGTTACAAAAGTAGAGTTATTACTTGCATTCACTGAAAGGCTGATCATTTACCTTCATTAACCATACACTGGAGTTAAAATAGGTCAAGTGGACCAATAAATAGTGAAGTACGAAGTCAGAAGAAGTGGGTAATTACAAGAGAAGTGTAGAAACTAGAGGGGGGGGGGGGTGGTTGAATAGTTTCACCGCTTCTTTTTAATTTTTTTTAAAGCGTTTCGCCGTTTTAGGTCCGGTTATTTTTCATTTACAAACTTGTTGAATCTTACTAGTTATGTGATATCAATTTAGTTACAAGCAAACATAAATAAACAAGAAAAGTGAAGAGTAAAGAGAGAGAACAATCAAGAGACACGGCGATTTATAGTGGTTCGGCACGAAGCTCACTCTCCGTCCTACTCCACTCCCCGAGTACCACACTTGAGAGTTATCAATCACTATATCAACACACTCCTTCAGGCGGAGCAATCCATACATATGCTTACACAAGGCTTAACAACACTAAGCATAATGTTGAGTTCTAATTATAGCTATAACCAATCTATTCCAAGGCCCACGTGGCCACACGAACAAGCACTCTTGTCCATCTTGAATCTTCACCCAATCCAAGTCTTCACTTAATAGACATACTTGTTTTTTCACCCGAACCAAGCCTTCACACACACAACTCACTTGATTCTTCACCCGAATCAAGTCTTTACACGCTTGACACACTTGATCATCCCCGATCCAAGTCTTAACATAATGACTCAACAAATCCTAACCTACACTTTAGGACATCACTCTCCTCACAACAAATACATGAACTAATCTAGTTACAAGACTTCTTGGATCTACATCACCATCCAAGCACACACAAATACAATACTTGGAACTACATCACCATCGACTCACACACAAGTTGGAAAACAATGAAATGATATAAATCCTATCACGTAACACCTGTTACATTTGTGTTTGGACACCTATAACATCTCGAATCTTCATAGTTGTCGAGAGTTCTTCTCTTGCACTTGAAGGAAGAGGAAATCACTTATAAACATATACCGACATGTTATAGTGATCAAAGAGTAAAAGAAACAAAGACCCGAAAGTTTTGTGTGTGTGTGTGTGTAAGTCTTATTTCTGAAGTGTAACAGTTCAGTATTAATAGGCGACAGGAGGGAGAGGGACGGTCCCGTAAATGCCATACGGTCCTTTATCACTAAGGGACCACCGGCCTATTTAAGGGACCGCCGTGACAAAACACTCCCTTTTTATCCTAACGTGGTGAAAACTTATTGGTTCAGGCTGAACTGATTTGGGGGGAAAACTAGCTGTTATAAAGTTTGAATTTGAATTTATTTTCTTAATAAAACATTTCTTTAAAAACACAAAAATACTTTTGTGAAAATGTTTTGTCAAACTTAAAAATGTAAGTTTAGGTGAAAATAAAATTCTTTGATCACTTAACTAATGACGGTATAAAGTTTGTTCATACCTGAAGTGATGTTGAAGCAGCTACGTAGAAGTAACGAGTTTCCTCGATTAAGAACTTATAAACCGTAACTTTACATAACATGTCTTTATATTTTGTGATTATCAAAACACGAGAAGACCGAATAGTGCGAGTAACGTTTTTGACATTATTTGTATTAACAATCTCCCCCTTTTTGATGATTACAAATTATAAACTCATTTGAAGTAAAATTATGCGTTGATAAATTTTTAATGAGTTTTCCCGTTACTTATCCCCCTTTTTGTAGAATCAAAGAGGTGTGTCGTGATTGTTGAGGAGAGAAGACACGATCACACTTGAAAGAAAATCGTTGGAGTGATCAACGAAATACAAGCTCCCCCTAGCTAAGTGCTCCCCTTTAATGAGGGCACCGGGGAATCGAGCTATGGTGATGTGCTACAAAACAGAGTTAGAGCAAAGCACATGCATGCATATACATATATAGAAGATGAGATGGATGTGAAATCAATTATGTAGTGCATGAATCAGATAGAAGAACATAGAATAGAATTTTAATTCTGAGCACTACTGGGGACGGTCCCATAAATAGGGGGACGGTACCTTATTGATTAGGGGACCGTCAGTCCATTTAAAGGACCGCCGACAGTAGGCTTCCAAGTTGGCAGGTATGTTGTGATTTAAGTAACTTCCCATTTTCAAGGTTAGATATTTTTAGTCCATTTTCATGTTTAACAATGACTAATAACACAACATATTATCATGATTTAAAATATAATCATTCATTCATTCATGAAGCACATGCATCATAAGTGCATTGCCAAAGCAACATTAGACTACAACAAAGATCATCAACTAATACAACAAGTCATCTCCCAAAGCATGCTTGGTCCAAAACATAACATCCACTTGTTTATTCTTTAACTAGACATTTGAGAATATCTAGTTAGATGGTGGAGTGAATGATGGTGATGATGAAGGTGGAGGTGGAGCTGATGGTGGCATGGTGGAGATGGGGGTAGGTTGAGAGGTTTGTTGGGATAGAAGATACTCAAGATATCCAAACATGTAGTGAAGATTATCTCTAAGGGAAGAAATGAGATGAAAGTTATGATAGCAACAAGCACATCTTATGGTGTGATTGTTTAAAAAGTTGTAAGGGATGGAATGGTTAAGGATTGAAGATGATGGTGGAGTTGTAGGATTGTTTTCCAAATGCCCATTTGGTGAAAGAGTTAGAGAAGTACTGGGTGGTGGTGGATGTGATATCCTTGGAGGAGGAGACAAGTTTCCAAGGAGATTTGGAAGTTGAGATGATGAAGTAATTGGTGGACTAGGAGAGTTTGAAGTGTTAATGGAGCAAGATGAGTCACTCACAAAAGGAGTGCAAGTACCCGAACCAGACTGAGTGAATAAGAGTGATGAGTTTTTAACAAATGTTGTTAATGGTGATGAATTGGGTCTTGATGATGATGAAGAAGTGCCTTTGATGGAGGGAGTATCAATAGGTGCATTTGGTACTTGAGAAGATGGGATGTCATGAGTGAGGTTAATAAGGCTTCTTTGTGGTGGTGTAATGTTGAGTTTAGGTCTTTTGTTTGGTAGGGATGATGATGTTGAAGGAGACTTCATTTAGGAAGATGAGGATGTGGGTGATGAAGATTAGTGTGATGCATGGGTGTTAAAATAACCAAGAGGGATTATAGAATGGGTAAAGCATGCATTAGAAGATTATAAGCACATATAAATGTTTTGCTAATATAAGGAATGGTGATGAAAATCATGCAATAGGTGATCAGGTTTGCAAGAAATGAGAAACAGTGTAGGAACCCGTGATCAGAGGCTGACGGTCCTTTAAGTGTTGGACGGTCCTTTATAGTACGTTAGGGGACCGTATTTATGATAAGGGACCGCTGACAGTAAGACCTCACGTTTCAGCTCAGTTTTTCCTTTTCAGCAAAATGACACATTCAGATCAATCTATTGAAATACATATCCACATTTATCACTTTAAACGAATTCAAAGTGCTAGTTTAACAAGCAACCATATAATATGTAGTTATATCAAGCCAACAATTGATACAAAGTACTTATCAGATGTCAAAGTAATGAAACGGTCACCTAGTATCACTAGCAAATAGTTAAATAGCAAAATACCGGTTATACAAATACAAGATAAAGATGTTTCACATAAACAAATGATTATGATAGGTCTCTACTTTTTCTTCCCCATCAACTTACGTAAGCCTTTTCCGATTGACTTCCAAGCACCTTGATTTTCATCCCTTAACTGATGTTGCATGTTCATTATTTGGGTTTGGCGTTCAGAGAAGTTATCAAGGTTTCGATCCTCAGGAGGAAGATCATGAAAGACTTGTGGATACCCGGATGGTAGAGAGTTGACATAGGTGATTAGAGATGGGGTACTATCATGAGAGATTCCTTCATCATGGAACACAACATCGTCATTGTTGGGATTAGATGATGGTCTATGAGCGAAGGAACATGAACCTACCGACCTACTCGACCCATAGCTTGTCCTAGACCTAAATTCTGGTCCTACAGACCTTCTTGACCCATAGTCAGACCTAGTCCTATGATCTAGCTTTTGAGTTAGAGGAAACATGACAGGGTCAAACAAAGGATATTCAACATTGTTGAGAACAAGGTAGTGATGCATGACTTGACGGAAAAGCTAGGTTAAAGCATATTGTATGGTAATACCATAGTAGGTTTGCTACGGGCAAACTCCATTTTCTTGGCCATATAGTATGCAAGATTATAGGGGACAGTAAGGGCGACATAGTAGAGAATGTGACTAAGACAAGCAGGGACGTGATCACGGTTTCCTCCAAGACAGAAAACGTTCTCACGAATAATTTCAGTCATGGGTTTCATGTGATCAACAATTTCCTTGGTCAGGATTTGATTAACACAGACGGGAATAAGAGCCCCTTAGTGTACTCGATATTCAGGTTGATATCTGTCATTTTGAATAATGGATCTTATCTCTTCAGGAGATGGAGGAATTGTGGCGTATTTTCCATATGAAGGAGAGCTCCTAGCAAGAGTATCAAGGCTCCATTCATTAGTGAATGTACTTTGCCCTTCATTAGGAACGCTAAGAGCTTCACCGAACACGGGAAAATTGTATGAAATCATTTGATTTTGAATGGTGAAGTTGACATAAATTTCACCATTAGGATCAGTGGTTAAGTTGAGAAGACTATAAAATTCTAAAATAAATTTTGGAATGATTTTCTCATCAACACTATAGATGCAATCAAGGTTAATGAGTTGGAACATTGAGTTTAAATAGTTTACATCGGTATATGATAAGGCGAAAAGTGTACCACTTTTGGGGGGTCACTTAAGCCCGAATTGGTAATTATTTGATCAATTATTGCTCTAAATCGTTCCTTTTGTCATTTTAGGTACTTTTGAGAGAAAATTTACAAAAGGAAGCATTTTGGACGTTTTTTGAGCAAAAAAGTGAAGAAAACGACAAAGACTGAAAATCCTTGCTGGGAACAGTACCTGAAGGCGTCAAGTCAATGCAAGTGACGGCGTCAAGAGTGAAAAAAGAGGTGGATGTGGAAAATACACGTGACGGACCAGAACAATTTCAAGGCATTTTGGCCTGACGGCGTCTCCAAGGCCGTCAGGGTCAAAACACATGTGATGGCCCAGAGTATATTTACACATGACGGTGTCAGAAGTGGATCTAGGCAATACGAATTTTATCTTGGCGGCAAGTTGACGGCGTCACAAGCTAAAACGTGACGCCGTCAAGGTGTAAAATATATATATAGTTTTCTAATTTTCATTCATTAAGTGTGGAACTTTTTGGAGAGCTTCTTTGTGAAAACCCTAGACGAATTTTCTGTAATAATAAGGGCTTCAACCCTTATTCCATCCATGTTCAATTGAAGATAAGTTTTCCAATAATCATACGATATGTCTATGTGTTGTGTGATTCTATCTTATGCTTTTCTTCTTTTTAACATGCTAGGCTAGGTTTTTATTGTGTTTGCTTAGATGTAATGAAACCTAGATGTTGATTATTGGTTGATGGTTTTTTTATAGTTGTTGTGGAAGATTGTATTCGATGTTAGGCTTAAGAAAACTAGCAGACTTCCAATTGGTAACTTGCTTGAACATCTTAAGAAACATGATCGGAGGTGTACTATGATTTATGGTTGTATTTAATGCATGAGCAAATTCTAGTGATCCCATGTTAGGAGCTTTTAGTCGGCTCGACATAGGAGTGAAGCAGGAGCTTATAGAGTTAGGGAATTTCGTACACAGCCCTACGACTAGTATTAAGGAATATAACCCGTCATCCATGCAATTGTAACAAGCTAATCAACCGGTAAAAGATATCTAGGGAGTAATGAAATCTAAGTAAACACATTTTCTCTTATTATTGTTTACACCATAATTTAGTTTTAGTTTATTTTATTTTATTTTGATTGCATCTTTATTTAATTAGGTTTGTTGACTAGCAACTAATTCAGCCCACTCCTTCAATACCCGAGATTTTACTTGCTTTCATAAAAATATAAAAAATACAAAAAGAATCATCCTTCACCTTTAGATCAAGTTTAGTAGACGTTTTAATCCTAGCGAACACTATTCCTGAGTTGAACGTTCAATCCCCCGGTACTTGTCACTATACTATACTACAACGAACAGGTACACTACCTGGTGGGGATTGCAAGCTTCTCAAGATCCCTTGAGAGGTAAAACCTTTTGCGAGGGTGCAATTCCACGCATCAAATTTTTGGCGCCGCTGTCGGGGATTGTCTAGCTTTACATTTATTCCTCAACTTTCGCAAAAGAGTGCGGCGCCATCAAGTTTTTGGCGCCGCAGCCCGGGGAATAGTTTTTGTCTAGGTTAGAATTTCTCTTTATTAGGTCTACTTGCTAGATTCCTTTCTAGTAAGATTTTCATTTTATTTTTATAGGTTTTGTAGAACCGTAGAGGGGGGTGAATACGGTTTCTTTGGCTTTTTAGATGTTTAAAAACTTTAAGCCAAAGAGAACACCAAGTTGTTGTATAATAATCCAACAACCACTAACACAACCAAAGTATATAAAGCAAGTAAAAGACACCACGATATATACTGGTTCGGGATGGGGGGTTTATACCATCCGTACGTCCAGTTGCGAATCTGAGACTCCGATACTATTCACTAGTATAATCCTTTCGGTGGACTACAAACCGTTACAATTCACTCCACCAATATTCACCAATATTGATGCTCACAAAGAAGGAGTTACTCCCCAACGGTATTCAGCTCTCGGAATACACCCAAAAGAATATCGCGATTCGACTTCACCTAAGGATCACAAAGATCACTACCAAGGCTTCCCACCGGAAGTATCAAACTCCAACTACATCCCCAATGATCTAGGCTTGGTCACCAAGACACAAGACTTCCCTTACAAACAATTGAATGAATGAATATATGTTTGTTCAACCAAGCCCTAACATAACCTAGAGACTCGATTATAATAGAAAGGGTATAAGTAAGAAGACCCTCGACACAATCACAAGAGTGGATTAGGTTCTTGTGATTCTTCCCTTGCAAAGATATGTGTTCTTTCAAAGATGTTAGTATGAAAATCAAGAACACAAGATTAGAGATAGAGATAGAGATAGAGATAGAGATAGAGATTTGAGAATGTTTAGAGAGAAAGAATCTAGAGAGAAAGAATAATGGCAAGGGGTGAGGAATACAGAGGCAAGGGTGATATTTATAGGCCAAGAACCCAAACTTGGGAAAATTTACCGAGGCCGGCGCGTCACCCGCGCATCAACGCGCGGGCAGCGCGCCAGGCGTCTGTAAGAAATTCCCAAGTGTTGGGTGTTTGGATCTTTTAAATATCTATCCTTGCTAAACCCCCAATTGTACTTCACACTAAACCTTAACATTAATCATTCTAAGGTTTACCAACTCAAATAGCTAATTTGGAAATCATTTGTAAAGTGTTTAAAGAGAAACCATATTACCAAGGGTATAAAATGTAGATAGGGTAATTTGGAAGGGGTAGAAGTGTATCTCCTCACATGGCATAGAAAAGAGAGAAAGAATATGCCAAGGAATATTCCAATGCTTGGGGGGGAAGAATGAGATGGAGGGTTTAGATGAGATGGTTTGAATTGGATGGTGGAGATCAAAGGGAGCCTCCCTTGGTTTTCAAATAATTTGGCATGTGGGGGAAATGAAGGGTTGAGATGTGTTTATTTGATATGAATGGCTAGGATCAAAGATGCCTTGTGTTTGGATTGAAAAAGGATATTCCAAAGGAATATGCTTTGCTTGGGGGGAAAGGAGAGATCAATGGTTGAGATGGTTTTGGTTTGAAATGGATGGTGAGGATCAAACACATGTGATGGTATAGAGAGGAGATTGAATGGATGGTTGGGATGTGTTTAGTTTGAATTGGATGGCTTGGATTAGATGGAGCCTCTTTGGAATTCAAACAATTCCCATGTGTTGAAATTGGAAGGTTGAGATGTGTTGTAAGGGAATGGATGGTTAAGATGTAGTGTGTAAGGGAATATGTAAGAGTGTAAGAGATTGTGTAAGAGATTGTGTAAGAGACTATTTGATTTGGATATGATTGGATATGATTGGATTTGTCTTTAGTAGAAATAAGATTAAGAGAAGATTAAGACATAATCTAATTGTCATTAAGAAGAAAAAGTTTAGAAAATTAAGATTATGAGTTGAGAAAATCATAAGTTACTCATAAGTTCAAGTAACACAACGTCGAGAATCCATAGTTTCATATCTCGTGACTTTCCATGACTCGACGTTCTCAACTAATACCTTGGGTCAAACAAGTTAAGTGCTTTGCCTTGATGTAAAACATAACCCAAGTGGGAAAGGATGCGTTTACGCAAAGTGACCTTTGACTTAGTTTGACCAATAAGGGAGTAAACCCGTTACGTAATTAGAGAAGACGTAAGCACGGGATATGAGCATATGGATGCTTTAACACGTTGATATGTGAAATATACAAGCTCCCAAAGTTTAGAAAAGCCTTGGCTAGAGGCGACAGTTAGAAAACATGAGTTGGCATTTTCCCGTAAATGGGTGTTTTAAAAGTAGGATCTCTCAAGTCTCAAATCTTGTTTCGAGTGTTCTCAATTAAGCACACAACATATTCATACCTGTATTGAAAGATCCACATTTGTCGGGTAAGGGGAAAGCCGACTTTCAAAATTCACCCGGAACCATACAGTGTCCTGGCGCGTCACCCGCGCGTTGACGCGCGGACAGCGCGCTAGGAGCAAACATTGGCTCCGACGATTTTGAGCTAACGTTTGTTATTTTATGTGTTTTGATGGTTTATTTGTCATCATTAAAACATAAAGAGATCTTGATCATGTTGCCTCAACAGGTTTCTTTAGTGTATCTTATTTCTTCATTTTTTTGTTCGTAACTTTTACCATCCGCCATCATGGAAGGTGGTAATCTCTTTGATCCCATCAACCCACCACAACAAAACCACCCATAAAACCACCACTACCAAACCAACCTCCTAGACCCCGAACTTTAGGAGAGTACTCCCGTTCTAGCCACCAAGGCTATTGAAACACCATTGAGCTCACTCAAGGAGCCAATGTGTTCCCCTTGCGATCCGACACCATCCGGTTGGTGCAAAGCGGATGTGCATTCCATGGAATTCGTTCCGAAGATCCTAATCAACATCTCAAGGATTTCCTTAAAATTGTTGATTCCATAGACCTTGATGTTGTAACTCGAGAGACGACCCGATTGCGTCTCTTCCAATTCTCTCTACGTGACCAAGCTAGTCAATGGCTTTAGCGTTTACCCGCGGGATCCATCACCTCTTGGGATGATCTCACCACTCGTTTCCTTGCTCAATTTTTCCCATCGAGGAGAACAACTAAGCTTAGAAATGATATCTTGATGTTCCAACAACGTCAAGGTGAAACTCCCTATGAAGCATGGACTCGTTTCAAGGACTTACTCCAAAAAGTCGCTGATCATGGCATAGATCTTTGGCTCCAAGTCCAAATTTTCTATGTCCATATCGATCTCTCCACAAGGTGAACCATTGACCAATCAGCCGGTGGAAAGCTTCTTGATCTAAGTGCGGAAGAATCATGGGAACTCATAGAAGATCTTGCTCTCTATGACAACGAAAGTTGGAATGATCCCCGTGATTTGAACAAAACGGTCAAGGCAATATCTTTGCCTTCGAACAATTCAAGCACTCCCGACCGTAGGATCATGGAACTTGAAGACCAAGTCAAGTTTCTCATGAAATCCTACAAAGCTCCTAAACCTTCAAGCCAAGTGAACAAAATCACTTCTTCATGCGAATTATGTAGTGGTCCCCATGACATTCGTGATTGCGTGGAACTCCCCGAACAAGCTTTTGTAGATTACGCATCCTCGCGTACCAACGGAACGGGAGACAAGTGGTACACTTTCAAACCCGAGCAAAACCCTTACGGTGATTCATACAACCCCTCTTGGAAAAATCACCCGAACCTTAGGTGGAAGCAAAACCAAAACATGCCCCAAAACAATTCTTCCAATCCACCTAATCGTTACCAACAATCCTTCCAACAACTATGGTAGTACCAATAATTTTGAAGGATTAATGTCTAAATTTATGGCATCTCAAGAGACTCGTTTAGCAAAGTTTGAATCCGAATTCAATCAACAACAAGCGGAGATGACCAATAAGATCGACAACATGTTGAAAGCTCTCAACAACCAAGTGCTAACTACACCAAAGAAGGACACTAGGGAAACTAGTAGCGGAACCCAAATTAAGGACCCCTCATCATCTAAACACATCCACTTTGTCAATGTAGTTACTATTAAGCCGGTTGACAATAATAAGGAAGAAAGTGACACGGATGAGGTTAAGGAAGTTGTAGAGAAAAAGGAAGGGATAGTTGAGGAAGTAGAAAATGTAGAGGAATACTTTGATAGGTTACCTACCAAGGAAGAACGGGAATACCATAAGGATCTATTCGATGACTCCGAGACACCATACGTCCTTGGTTCACCACTCATCAAAGCGGGTGATCCCTCTAACATCAACATACCATGCAATATTGGGCATATGCATGTGTGGAAAGCCTACATCGATCTTAGATCTCCCATAAACATTATGACTAGGACCTATTATAATTGGGTAATGAAGAAGCAACTTGGATATAGGATGATGTCCAACATGAGTTGGATGAGTAACTTTGTGGGAAGAGTGAAAGGATTACATGTCTTTGTAGGAAACTTCACTTATGTTACCAATTTTGTGATTGTAGAGGATATTCGTCCAGTAATAGATGGTTGTTTAAGTCAAGTAGTGTTCGGAAAGCCATTCATTGTGGCCTCTAAGATGAATTATGACCCATCCCTAGGGATAGTTAGGTTCAAAGATGAGAGCGATGAGATAGCTTACCAAATGCCATATAAGATTGAACAATTCCGGCTCTTGTCAGACATTGAAAAGGAACACAAGCAAGCGGTCTTCTATAGGAATGACGAGGATAGATGTAGAGGAGTAGACTATGTAATGAATTAGATATTTGGTTTCTACAAGGAATGCTTGCAACTAGGTCCGGAATACAAAACTAAGATTGAGGATGACCTAGAGACCGTAACCTATGACGAGGTCACGTAATAGTCCATGACCTTGAGTTTAGCTACAAGACTCGTAAATAAAGAAAAGCGCTTCTTGGGAGGAACCCATGTTTTATTTGTTTCATTTGTTTTGTTTGTTTGATTTTATTTATTTCCGTATGCGTGTTTTATCTTTATTGTTTGTGGATCATGGTTCAAAGTAAATTGTGAAAATGCTTTATTTTGTTTTTAACTTCGTCTTAATTACATATAAAGGTATTTTGCAAAAGCTAAGTGTAAGGGGAAACCCAAATTTGGTAATAAGAACGAAATTGGACATGAACCACAACGATATTAAATGAACATGTATATTGTTTGAGTCAAAAGCTTGTATCGAGTCATAATGATGTTTTGCAGGATTTTCCAGGAAGTAAGGGATAAGTTTTTCCTGAAATTTTCCGAAAAGTTAACATGAGATTTTTGCAGGAACATTCTGACGGCGTGAGGAGTTAAAACCTGACGGCGTCAGGTACTAAAATTCTGAAAAATTTTGCGAGTTTTGTTTATACCGGAGTCTTAAAGTTTTTGTTGATTCTTTAGTTTTATAAACTCAAGGAAATCTGCAAACATTCATTCCACAAGCATTATATCTTAATTTGATTTCTAGGATTTTTAGTATATATAGATTGCCGCCGATTTTACGTGAGGTTTGCCTTGATTGTTTTCTCAAGTTTAACAGGTTGCATTGGACAAGAGGATGCTTTATATTTCTGGAGGGAAGCTTTCAAAGTTCATTTTCTTGGAAGAAGATCTAACCTTGTTGACACACTATCCATACCGAACGAATCAGGGGAGCATTTGTTTTCATTCTTTTACATCTTTTTATTGAACATTGGGGACAATGTTCAGCTTAAGTGTAAGGGGAGGGTAAATGATGATACTTTTGAGAATACAATTATGCTTGAGTTTGTTTGTTCAATAGTAGGTGTGTAATAAAACTAAGAGAAATACTTGTTAAGGCAATTTTAGTGCCAAATTTAAAATTTTTTACAACATTTAGGAGTGAAGCTTTAGCCTTAATGAGAGTCTCATGGATAGCAGTTGTATAACTAGCACAAAAACCGTACCACTCAGAAAAGTTTTCCACCCAAGTATGTGAGGTTCACCTTTAGATTTGTTAGGAAAAACATTCATTATTAGTGCTTATGAGTGTACCGGTAGTATTTAGATTCTAGAACTTGCGTTAGTGATGCATCCCGAGACCGCTAGTGAGACTACATTCGTGTAGTAGGATTTACTACATGATAAGAGGCATTAGGATCACCCTTGTGTTAAACCCGTATCATAATTACTTGACCATTTAAGTCAACTACCTTGACTAGTAAAGTCAATTAATTTCCCACACCTTTGCGTTGTACTCATTTTTAGTACATAATACCCCTAGTACACCCCTCCGAGCCTATCTTTTCGTTTCTAACTTTAAGCATTTTACTTAAAGGAAGAATTTGTTTACAATACACCCCAAATGTGCAACCAAATCACCTTAGCCTTCCGTGTATGCACTCATCTTTAGTGCATTATTGTTATTTGTTTAAATCCTTAGTTAATTATCTAATTGGTTACATGGTTTCTAAGTCGAGTCATATCTTGTACATATTGTTTTGGGACGATTGGGACTCATGGGTACAATACTCGTGTTATGGAGTAATGGGGAAGAACATCATATATTACCCCCATATGTGCATTAATCTTAAAAAGTACTCCAAGTGTTTTGATTATCTTAATTCGAGTCATTAGAATAGTTAATTGTAAAGTATGTAAAAGTTCAAGTGTAAGGGTAATGCAAATTCCTTATGATGTATTATTTTGGATGGTAGGGTAAAAGTGTATGCGAAAAAAAAAAGAAAAGAAAAAGAAAAAGAGAAAAACCATATGGACTACCATCCCGTTTCATTCTATGTTTGTTTTATGTTTTTTGTTATTTTTGATTTATTAGCTTAAGTCGAGTCGAGTCTTGGCTTAGCAACGCCATATTATACATGTAATTAACCAAGATGATTAAATCACCACCAGAAAATATTGCCTTTATCCAACAAAACCGTGTTTACCATATCCCTACACCTCACGTTATAACCCTTTAAAAGACCTCTTTGATAGTTTATCATAGGTGCTTACGCCAAGTGGTGGAGGTTTGAAACTTTCCCAAGCCTATGGTAATCTATTTTCTATGAAAGGTAGTGAGAGATGCTTTCCATTTGCTTATTGTGATATATACTTTATTACACTCGAGAGATGTGAGTATCTAAACACTATTGGTAAGGTGCTAGTGTATAACCTCCGTGCTTGTTTTTTGTTTTAAGTGGAACGATTATTTGTTGTAATTACTTTTATCTTAGTGTTAAATGACCCCTAACTTGTATTTTGATTAGAATAAACGCGCATTTGCTTGAGGACAAGCAAATCTCAAGTGTAAGGGTATTTGAAAAGGCGAAAAGTGTACCGCTTTTGGGGGGTCATTTAAGCCCGAATTCGTAATTATTTGATTAATTATTGCCTTAAATCGTTTCTTTTGTCATTTTAGGTACTTTTGAGAGGAAATTTACAAAAGGAAGCATTTTGGACGTTTTTGGAGCGAAAAAGTGAAGAAAATGACAAAGTCTCAAAATCCTTGCAGGGAACAATACCTGACGGCGTCAAGGCAATGCAAGTGACAGCGTCAAGAGTGGCAAAAGAGGTGGATGTGGAAAATACACTTGACGGCCCAGAATAATTTCAAGGCATTTTGGCCTGACGGCGTCACCAAGGCCGTTAGGGTCAAAACACATGTGATGGCCCAGAGTATATTTACACATGACGGCGTCAGAAGTGGATCTAGGAAATACGAATTTTATCTTGGCGGCGAGTTGATGGCATCACAAGCTCAAATGTGACGCCGTCAAGGTGTAAAATCTATATATAGTTTTCTAATTTTCATTCATTAAGTGTGGAACTTTTTGGAGAGCTTCTTTGTGATAACCCTAGACAAATTTTCTATAATAATAAGGGTTTCAACCCTTGTTCCATCCATGTTCAATTGAAGATAAGTTTTCCAATAATCATACGATATGTCTATGTGTTGTGTGATTTTAACTTATGCTTTTTTTCTTTTTAACATGCTAGGCTAGGTTTTTATTATGTTTGCTTAGATGTAATGAAACCTAGATGTTGATTATTGGTTGATGGTTTTTTTATAGTTGTTGTGGATGATTGTATTCGATGTTAGGCTTAAGAAAACTGGCAGACTTCCAATTGTTAACTTGCTTGAACGTCTTAAGAAACATGATCGGAGGTGTACTACGATTTATGGTTGTATTTAATGCATGAGCGAATTCTAGTGATCCCATGTTAGGAGCTTTTAGTCGGCTCGACATAGGAGTGAAGTAGGAGCTTACATAGTTAGGGAATTTCGTACACGGCCCTACGACTAGTATTAACGAATATAACCCGTCATCCATGCAATTGTAACAAGCTAATCAACCGGTAAAAGATATCTAGGGAGTAATGAAATCTAAGTAAACACATTTCCTCTTATTATTGTTTACACTGCAATTTAGTTTTAGTTTATTTTATTTTATTTTGATTGCATCTTTATTTAATTGGGTTAGTTGACTAGCAACTAATTCCGCCCACTCCTTCAATACCCGAGATTTTACTTGCTTTTATAACAATATAAAAATACAAAAAGAATCATCCTTCACCTTTAGACCTAGTTTAGTAGATGTTTTAATCCTAGCGATCACTATTCCTGAGTTGAACGATCAATCCCCCGGTACTTGTCACTATACTATACTACAACGAACAGGTACACTGCCTGGTGGGGATTGCAAGCTTCTCAAGATCCCTTGAGAGGTAAAACCTTTTGCGAGGGTGCAATTCCACGCATCAATATAGTCTCCAAAGACACGACGACCTTCATGGAAATACCTA
The DNA here is from genome assembly GCA_030686995.1 of Artemisia argyi. Taxonomy (NCBI): domain Eukaryota; kingdom Viridiplantae; phylum Streptophyta; class Magnoliopsida; order Asterales; family Asteraceae; genus Artemisia; species Artemisia argyi. Next base: position 80,297,811 of record CM060676.1, read on the forward strand.
GATTCAATGTTTTTGAAAGCCTCATTGATGGGTTCAGGATAGTAGTCAGAAAGTTGAGGAATGTAGTGTTTTGTGTTTTGGTGGTCAAGACCAATGGGTTTAGGAATGTTTCAACTATTAACAATAAATACATAATTAGCTAAAATCTAGTATTGATTAAGTCTTGATATTATTTTGAAAACAAGCATTGATCACTAGGAGTTCATATTTGTCAGCATTAAATAATATGAAATCAATAAGTTGTTTCTAATCCATTTTTCTATATGGGGATTACCATATTTTTTAAAGTTTTATTTGAAACCAAATCTTATTTACAAATGTAAGCACTAATGAGTTAATTGTTAATAGTGTGGTGTTTGAGATTCGAAAGTGACAAGTAAAAAAAGATTGATGATCCCCTCAAATCTAATGGAATGATCTCTAATTATGAAATAAGAAAGGATTAGATAAGTATGACTTACAATTAGAGTTAAGGAGTGATTATTAAGCATGAATTTGAAAACCTTGAACTTTTATGGTTAATTAGAAAGTGTTTTTCGTTGCCTTTTAGAGATAAGAGTTGGAAATGAGTTTTGTTTGGCTGTGAACAAAAGAGAACCATGTATATAATGAAAAAGCCTAGACGGTCCCTTATCGAATAGGGACCGCCAAAGGGACCGCAGAGAGGTAAGGGACCGTCGGCAGGAGGTTATAGCATTTGGCCATTTTTGGTGTTTTGGTCTTAATGAAAGGTCTTTGGTTTTAGATGGTTTCAAAACATAACACTTCAAAATTTAGAACACTAAAATGACTCAATACGCATGAGTAGGCTAAGGAATGGGTATGGAGTGGAATTGAGACATAAGAAGAATGAAAGACTCAATACGCTTGATTAAAGAGTGGATTTTGAGTCGCAAAGAAGAAAATAGATGATGAGATTTGAGGATGAGATTTGCATCGAGGAAGCTAGAAGTTAATCAAGTAAATTCAAGAAATGTCATAGACGAGAACTAGAGAGCAAACAAAGAGTGAAGCAAGTGTGCATCGTCTATAGTGATTGATTGACGTCAAGTTTGTTATAAACAATGGATGTGGTAAGACCATTGTTTTTCCAAATAATTTGCTTGAATCCAAAGAAGGATAAGCATTTAGACAAAGCGTCTAATCAACACAAAGCATCTAGCACATATTGGTATACAAACATCATCAAGCTTATAAGCAAGTAATCTCTAATCACGTAGTTACATGAACATATAGCAAGCAATCAAATAGCAAACATAATAGTCAAGATTGGTAAGAAGACTTACCTTGGCCTTTAGCAATCCTTATTAGCACATAACCAAAAACATGTGTTGTTGGTGATGAAAGACTAGATGATACTCACTTGGCAATTAGTCCATAAGATTAGTTAAACAATTGGCTTGGTGAGATGACCATTAGGTTGTCTACATGCTTAAGGTGCGTATTGTCTTCTTAGCTAGCTATCCACATTGCACATAAAACCGAATATTGTCTTCTTAATAGTCATTACATCAAAACAAGTAGATTGGTACACCAACAAGGTTGCTCAAGAAATTCTTGTCAGCAACATTACCTACAATGAAAACATTCAAACTAATAATATATGATTTCACTTAAACTAAGTGTCTTTCTAATATCACATTTTCATCATCTTTAGCTTGAACATTTCCTTGACGAATGTTAAAACTATTTTACCAAATGCCATTTGCCATTTGACATAAAGTTGTTTTATCAAACTAAATTTTTGGCAAAAATTCATAAATCAACATTTTTGCTTCAAATATTTCACACAAGTTATTTATGAAAAACTTATTAGTAAGACTTTCTATTATTTATTATAAATCATCAATAGAAATGACATGCCAAAGATAATGATCTATTGATTTCACATAACCTTCAAATTCATTTTTTCAAATGACAAGATTCTCATTTTCGAAAAATGGTGGCTAATTCAAATAACACCCTTCTAGATATCATTTTGATTCCATAGATCAATTCAAGTTTTAAAGTACAATATACTTTAAAGATCTTGATAAATGAAGCTCTGATACCAATTGTAGAAACTAGAAAGGGGGTTGAATAGTTTCACCGCTTCTTTTTAATTTTCTAAAGCATTTCGCCATTTTAGATCCGGTTATTTTTCATTTACAAACTTGTTGAATCTTACTAGTTAGGTGATATCAATTTAGTTACAAGCAAACATAAATAAACAAGTAAAGTGAAGAGTAAAGAGAGCAAAACCAAGAGACGCGGTGATTTATAGTGGTTCAACACGAAGCTCACTCTCCGTCCTACTCCACTCCTCGAGTACCACACTCGAGAGTTATCAATCACTATATCAACACACTCCTTCAGGCAGAGCAATCCGTACACATGCTTACACAAGGCTTAATGACACTAAGCATAATGTCGAGTTTTAATTATAGCTAGAACCAATCTATTCTAAGGCCCACGTGGCTACACGAACAAGAACTCTTTTCCATCTTGAATCTTCACCCGATCCAAGTCTTCACTTGATAGACATACTTGGTTTTTCACCCGAACGAAGCCTTCATACACACGACTTACTTGATTCTTCACCCGATCAAGTCTTTACACACTTGACACACTTGATCATCCCCGATCCAAGTCTTAACATAATGACTCAACAAATCCTAACATACACTTTAGGACATCACTCTCCTCATAATAAATATATGAACTAATCTAGTTACAAGACTTCTGGATCTACATCACCATCCAAGCTCACAGAAATACAATACTTGGAACTACATCACCATCCAAGTTTATACAAATACCCCCATCCTCGACTCACACACAAGTCAGAAAACAATGACATGATATAAATCCTATCACGTAACACCTGTTACGTTTATGTGTGGACACCTATAACATCTCGAATCTTCATAGTTGTCGAGAGTTCTTCTCTTGCACTTGACGGAAGAGGAAATCACTTATAAACATATACCGACATGTTATAGTGATCAAAGAGTAAAAGAAACAAAGACCAGAAAATTTTGTGTGTGTAAGTCTTATTTCTAAAGTGTAACAGTTCTGTATTAATAGGCGATATGAGGGAGAGGGACGGTCCCATAAATGCCAGACGGTCCTTTATCACTAAGGGACCGCCGCGACAAAACGCTCCCTTTTTGTCCTTACGTGGTGAAAACTTATTTGATTCAGGCTGAACTGATTTGGGGGGAAAATTAGCTGTTATAAAGTTTGAATTTGAATTTATTTTCTTAATAAAACATTTCTTTAAAAACACAAAAATACTTTTATGAAAATGTTTTGTCAAACTTAAAAATGTAAGTTTAGGTGAAAATAAAATTCTTTGATCACTTAACTAATGACGGTATAAAGTTTGTTCATACCTGAAGTGATGTTGAAGCAGCTACGTAGAAGTAACGAGTTTCCTCGATTAAAAACTTATAAACCATAACTTTACGTAAGATGTTTTTATATTTTGTGATTATCGAAACACGAGAAGACCGAATAATGCGAGTAACATTTTTGACATTATTTGTATTAACAAGAAGGATTCCTAGAATTATTCCAAGGTTACTAAGTGGTATTGGTGAACTCATACCAAGTTCACCATATCAAGGGTGTACTCGTGATCCAAGTGCTGTGACAGCCTAGGAGGGGAGTTAAGTAGAGTTTTCTCTGTGGAAACTATTTGATCATTCGTTGTAATCATTTGGTACAATTCTAAGTTTAATATAATTTGCAATATAAAGTTTATGAAATCTATGTCGAATGATATGAATTTTGTTACTGAGATACTGGAGTAGTCGATTTATATTTATTTGGGTGATGTAGTTATATGATTGTTAACATTTACGTGACTGCTTACTATTGATACTATTTATAAGTTTAATTGATGAGATGAAGTTTGGATCATTTTTAAGTGTTTGATGTATCTCTGTTATAGAAGTAGGTCGAAAGGGTCTATTTCTTTGATATTATTTCAAGTTGTTTGTCTATGGCAACTTGGTGTTTGCCTTGTGGAAATTGGCCTACAAAACATCTATCAACCCAACCATAATCTTGTTTATTGCCTGATCTCATGTCTAACGAACTTGATTAGGAAATTGGCTTGTTTATACTTCTGTTATGAACCTATCTTAATGCGTTTGATATATTGAGAATTATAGGTCGAAAGAGATTCTTAATATGTTGGATAGTTATATGTAGGAGTGATCACCAGTCATCTCTTGCTTATATACCTTGTTCATGATTGCTAGCTAATCTTATAAGTGTTTAATTTCATGTTTCTCAGCCTAAATAAACATACCTTTAAATCATATTGTTACACAATCTAATCAACCAAATTACTAGTCCTTTGATAAGTGACAATCTCTAGACTATTACTTTTAAAACAACTGTTAACTTGGCTTTTCAACAATCTCTTGGGACGACCTGGTCTTACCTAAAAACCTTTTCTATAAATGGGGGTTATACTTTACCCATGTGTTTTGTGTATTAAGAATTCAGTAAAACTACTACTATAAATTTAAATCTTTTGAAACACATCAAAGTTTTTGGCGCCGCTGCCGGGAATTGGTATTGATAAAATCAAGTTTCATAAGTGTTTGAAACCTTTTTACAATCATAGCCGTATTGTTTTCTGGCAAACTGGATCAAAATTTATTTACTGAGACTGAGTGTACGCCACACTTTCAACCTTGTGCGCCGTATTCTCTGAGAAAATTTCAAACTACGCCGGTTTTCTTGTCAAAACTGTCGTACTTTCGGGAAATTTATAAAAAAATTTCTGAGACAAAAACAAACAAACACAAAAACTTTTTAATGCTTAAGTTCAAAGCTGAGAACATGAGAATTGCTTTTTATGTGCTTTTGGTATTTGGATTGATGCATTTGTTTATATGTTATGATTAATTGAAAATACAAAAATATTTGCTTATTTGTTTAATTAGATATTTTCTTGCTTTTGATTGTTTACGCATAATAATTGTATGGACTATTTGCTTGAATGGAATTCTAAGATATTTTAAGGACAATATAAAATATGAAACTGAAAACAGGGGAAGTATGTCGCACTTGTTCTCAGGAACGTCAGTCTTTCCTGAAAACTTTCCAAATAATACTGAGACTAAACAGGAAGTACGCCGTACTTGTTTTCAAGTACATCGCATTTTCATGGCAAAAACTTCACAGAAGACTAATATCTTATTCGTTATGATTAAACTGTTCCGTCTTTTGATTTTCGAATGTTTATTGATGCTATTGGAGTGCAAAATATCCTTTACTTTTATTTGTACTAACATAATAATGATTTATTTGATGTTATGTTGTCAAATATTAGAAATGGACCCAAAATCAAGTATTGGACGAATGTGTCTTGATAATGGAAATGCTCTTACTGAAAAGGACCAAGTGGAAAGTGAAGGAAATTGGTATGGAGAAGACACATGGGATACAACTGATAGTGGAAAGAAAAAGGAGGTGAAAGCCTACACTTTCTTTAGAATGGAAAAAGAAGATGGTACATGGGATAGGTACATGACACCTTGTTATGTGGAAGGTGTGAATGCTTTTGATGGGGTGATTGATTTAGATTGTGATAAAAACTTTGTTTCTCAAGAAGTAGTGATTGAAAAGAATTGGAAGTACACTAAGTTAGAAAATGGGGACAAAAAGCTTGAGAAGAAGTTGTTAGTGAATCTAGAAGGAGAAATTTATGTGGTTGAATTCTATGTGAATCCGGAAGAGGATGATGTTGAACCTACTGTAGTGCTAGGTAAGGATTTTCTTAGACAAGCTAAAGCCATTGTGAACCTTCAACTTGGAATAATAACCCTTTGGCCCGAACCACCTGTTTATGATTCAGAGGATGAAGAGCTAGATGCTTTATTAGCAAATTTCATGGTTGAAGAACTTCCACCAATCTTACCAAACCCCAATGATATCCAAACTATGTATGCAACATGGAAAAAAGTGCTAGAAATAAAAACAAACAACAAAAAACCTATAAAATGACCTATGGTGATGAAGGACCATCATTAACCTTGAACCATGCAAAAACACAAGAAGAATTGACTAGAGAGGAGTTTGAAAAGATGTGTTGGAGAGAGTGATAATACTCAATGAAAAAAGACCCATTATTTGAAACCTTCAAAAACTTGGACAAACATAAGATGTTGATAGATAGTGTGCTCATAGATAGACCTAAACTTGATGGTGAGATAACTAACGAAGAGTAACATGAATTAGCTAAGGAAGTGGTTAAGGAGCATAAAGTTATGAAGGAAGGAGGAGATCCTAGTTGTTTCATTCTACCTATTCGTTTGGAGGGGAAGCTTACTTACAATGCTTTAGTAGACACCGGATCCAACATTAATATTATGCCATACCGAATTTATGAATGTTTGGAAAGAGGAAAAGCAAGTCACAAGATTGATAAGGTCAAGTTACTAGACCATTCTAGTGCGGAGATAATGGGACTTTTGCTCAATGTTCTTTGTCAAATTGGTACTAACACCATTCTTGCCAATTTTCTACTCTTTGATGTACCACTTGATAAAGACATACCATTGGCTGTTGGACGAAGTTTAATGTACCCTCTTGGAACTATCATGGATATGAGGCATAGTAGAATAAGTATATTTGGGGGACACTACAAGATTATACCTATGAAAAAGAAGGAAGAAGAAAGTGAAAGTGATGAGGATGAAGATGAATATTCACCAAAGAGAGATGAGAATGGGAACCCTTTTTATGGACCAGAATATCCAAGTTATTTAGAATGTGAAGATGCTTTGGATCGTGCTCTTGGTGAGCAAGACTACCTAAATCCGTTTCGTGATGTATGTGTTTGGAAAAAGCTGGTAGGATTTCTTGGTGCATTACCCGTATCATTGACCCATACTGATTGGACACCTAATTATACCGGAGGAAACACAAAAATTAAAGGAGATAGGAAGTGGCACCTTAACGTGAGAATTGTGGACCCATTTGGAAATGTATTTGAAAGAGGGTATGAAACAAAGAAAACTGGAAGGAAAGTGATGCGTGGAATTGTACCCTCGCAAAAGGTTTTATCTCTCAAGGGATCTTGAGAAGCTTGCAATCCCCACCAGGCAGTGTACCTATTCGTTGTAGTATAGTATAGTGACAAGTACCGGGGGATTGATCGTTCAACTCAGGAATAGTGTTCGCTATGATTAAAAAGTCTACTAAACTAGGTCTAAAGGTGAGGGATGATTCTTTTTGTATATTTATATTTTTATAAAAGTAAGTAAAATCGCAGGATTTGAAGTAGTGGGCGAAATTAGTTACTAGTCAACTAACCCAATTAACTAAAGATGCAATCAAAATAAAATAAAATAAACTAAAACTAATTTGTGGTGTGAACAATAATAAGAGAAAATGTGTTTACTTAGATTTCATTACTCCCTAGACATCTTTTACCATTTGATTAGCTAGTTACAATTGCATGGATGACGGGTTATATTCCTTAATACTACTCGTAGGGCCGTGTACGAAATTCCCTAACTCTATAAGCTCCTACTTCATTCCTATGTTGAGCCGACTAAAAGCTCTTAACATGGGATCACTAGAATCCGCTCATGCATTAAATACAACCATAAATCGTAGTACACCTCCGATATGTTTCTTAAGACGTTCAAGCAAGTTACCAATTGGAAGTCTGCCAGTTTTCTTAAGCCTAACATCGAATACAATCATCCACAACAACTATAAACAAACCATCAACCAATAATCAACATCCAGGTTTCATTTCATCTAAGCAAACACAACAAAAACCTAGCCTAGCATGTTAAAAAGAAGAAAAACATAAGATAGAATCACACAACACATAGACATATTGTATGATTATTGGAAAACTTATCTTCAATTGAACATGGATGGAACAAGGGTTGAAACCCTTATTATTACAGAAAATTCGTCTAGGGTTTTCACAAAGAAGCTCTCCAAAAGTTCCACCCTTAATGAATGAAAATTAGAAAAATATATATAGATTTTACACCTTGACGGCGTCACGTTTTAGCTTGTGATGTCGTCAACTCGCCACCAAGATAAAATTCATATTGCATAGATCCACTTCTGACGCCGTCATGTGTAAATTTACTCTGGGTTGTCACATGTATTTTGACCCTGAAGGCCTTGGTGACGCCATCAGGCCAAAATGCCTTGAAATTATTCTAGGCCGTCATGTGTATTTTCCACATCCACCTCTTTTGCCACTCTTGACGCCGTTCCGTCAGGTACTGTTCCCAGCAAGGATTTGAGATTTTGTCGTTTTCTTCACTTTTTCGCTCCAAAAACCTCGAAAATGCTTCCTTTTGTAAATTTCCTCTCAAAAGTACCTAAAATGACAAAGGAATGATTTAGGGCAATAATTGATCAAATAATTACGAATTCAGGCTTAAATGACCCCCCAAAACGGTACACTTTTCGCCTTATCAAATACCCTTACACTTGAGATTTGCTTATCCTCAAGCAAATGCGCTTTTATTCTAATCAAAATACAAGTTAGGGGTCATTTAACACTAAGATAAAAGTAATTACAAAAAATTATCATTCCACTTAAAACAAAAAACAAGCACAGAGGTTATACACTAGCACCTCACAAATAATGTTTAGACACTCACATCTCTCGGGTGTAATAAAGTATATATCACAATAAGGAAATGGAAAACATCTCTCACTACCTGTCATAGCAAATAGATTACCATAGGCTTGGGAAAGGATCAAACCTCCACCACTTGGCGTAAGCACCTAGGATAAACTATCAAAGAGGTCTTTTAAAGGGTTATAACATGAGGTATAGGGATATGGTAAACACGGTTTTGTTGGGTAAAGGCAATATTTACTGGTGGCGAGTTAATCATCTTGGTTAATGATGAGGCGAAAAATGAACCACTTTTAGGTGGTCATTTAAGCCTGGAATTGAATTTATTTGATCAAATATTGCCCTAAATCGTTCCTTTTGTGATTTTAGGTACTTTGGGAGTGAAATCTGGAAAAGGAAGCAATTCGGACGTTTTTGGAGCATAAAAGTGAAAAAACGCCAAAGTCTTAATTTTCCTTGCTGGGAACAGTAGGTGACGGCGTCAAGAAGAAAATCCTGACGGCGTCAAGAGTAATTTTCATGACGACCCAGTACAGAATTGAAAGCGTCACGAGGTAGAGCGTCAAGAGTAAAATACGTGACGGCCTGGAAAAAGTTATAACGTGACGACGTCAGAAGTAGATCAAGGCAGTCCGAGAATTCTTTTGGCGGTGAGATGACGGCGTCACCAATTTGGTCTTGACGCCGTCAGCCTCAATTTCCTATATATAGTTTTCTAATTTTCATTCATAAAAAAAGGAGAAGTTTTGGAGAAACCCTAACGCCGAACTTAGTACGAATTTTACAGGTTTTTCAAGGGTTCTCAGCCCTTGAACCCTTTCATGTGTAATTGAGATAAGTATTCTTTTAATTCAATCAATATGTCTATGTGTTGGTTGTCTATTTCTTGTTCTTGTTTTAATTCCATCATGCTAGGCTAGATCTATCTTGTGTTTGCTTAGATCTAATGAAACCTAGATGTTAATTATGTGTTGATTACTTGTTTATGGTTGTATTGGATGAATGATTTCGATGTTAGGCTTAAGAAAACTGGCAGATCTCCAATTGGTAACATGCTTGAACGTCTTAGGAAACATGAACTGACGTGCACTAGGTTTTATTGGTTGTATTTAATGCATGAGTAAATTCTAATGATCCCATGTTAGGAGCTTCTTAGCCGGCTCGACATAGGAGTGAAGTAGGCACTCATAGGATTGGGGAATTAAGTGCGCCACCCCATGAATGGTATTAAGGAATACAATCCGTCATCCACGCAACTATAACAAGTAATTAACGTGTAAAAGATATCTAGGGAGTAGTGAAATCTAAGTAAACACAACTTCTCCACTTATTGCTCACAACATTAGTTAATTTAGTTTATTTTCATTTCTAGTATTTTATTTTGATTGCATCTTTAGTATTGGGTTAGTTGACTAGCAAATAATTCCGCCCAAATCCTTCAAACCTGAGATTTTTACTTGCTTTCTAAAAAATATAAAAATACAAAAATAATCATCCTTCATCTTTAGAACTAGTATTTAGGTTTTCTAATCCTAGCGACACTATTCCTAGCTGAACGATCAATCCCTCGGTACTTGTCATTATACTATACTACAACGATTAGGTACACTGCTTGGTGGGGGTTGTAAGCTTCTCAAGATCCCTTGAGAGGTAAAGCCTGGTGCGATTCCCACGTATCAGTTAATTACATGTATAATATGGCGTTGCTAAGCCAAGACTCGACTCGACTTAAGCTAATAAATCTAAAATAACAAAAACATAAAACAAACATAGAATAAAACAGGATGGTAGTCCGTATGTTTTTCTCTTTTTCTTTTTATATTTTTTTTTTCTTGATTTTTTCGATTTATTATTTTTTTTTTGCATACACTTTTGCCCTACTATCCAAAATAATACATCATAGCGGATTTACATTCCCATTACACTTGAACTTTTACATACTTTACAATCAACGATTTTAATGACTCGAATTAAGATAATCAAAACACTTGGAGTACTTTTTAAGATTAACGTACATATGGGGGTAATATATGATGTCTTCCCCATTACTCCATAACACAAGTACTTTACCCAAGAGTCCCAATCGTCCCAAAACAATATGTACAAGATATGACTCGACTTAGCAAACATGTAATCAATTAGATAACTACCTAAGGGTTTAAACAAATAACAATAATGCACTAAAGATGAGTGCATACACGGAAGACTAAGGCGATTTGGTTGCACATTTGGGGTGGATTGTAAACAAATTCTTCCTTTAAGTAAAATGCTTAAAGTTAGAAACGAAAAGATAGGCTCGGAGGGGTGTACTAGGGGTATCATGTACTAAAAATGAGTACAACGCAAGGGTGTGGGAAAAATTTATTGACTTTACTAGTCAAGGTAATTGACTTAAATGGTCAAGTAGTTATGATACGGGTTTAACACAAGGGTGATCCTAATGCCTCATATCATGTAGTAAATCCTACTACACGAATGTAGTCTCACTAGCGGTCTCGGGATGCATCACTAACGCAAGTTCTAGAATCTAAATACTACCAGTACACTCATAAGCACTAATAATGAATGCTTTTCCTAACAAATTTGAAGGCGAACCTCACATATTTGGGTGGAAAATTTTTCTGAGTGGTACGGTTTTTTTTGCTAGTTATACAACTCCTATCCATAAGACGCTCATTAAGGCTAAAGCTTCACTCCTAAATGTTGTAAAAAATTTTAAATTTGGCGCTAAAATTGCCCTAACAAGTATTTCTCTTAGTTTTATTACACACCTACTATTGAACAAACAAACTCAAGCATAATTGTATTCTCAAAAGTATCATCATTTACCCTCCCCTTACACTTAAGCTGAACATTGTCCCCAATGTTCAATAAAAAGATGTAAAAGAATGAAAACAAATACTCCCCTAATTCGTTCGGTATGGATAGTGTGTCAACAAGGTTAGATCTACTTCCAAGAAAATGAACTTTGAAAGCCTCCCTCCAGAAATATAAATCATCATCTTGTCCAATATAACCTGTTAAACCTGAGAAAACCATCAAGGCAAACCTCGCATAAAATCGGCGGCAATCTATATATACTAAAAATCCTAGAAAGCAAATTAAGATATAATGCTTGTGGAATGAATGTTTGCAGATTTCCTGGAGTTTACAAAACTAAAGAATCAACAAAAACTTTAAGACTCCAGTATAAACAAAACTCGCAAAAATTTTCAGAAATTTAGTACCTGACGCCGTCAGGTTTTAACTCCTGATGCCGTCAGAATGTGCCTGCAAAAATCTCATGTTAAGTTTCTAGAAAATTTCTGGAAAAACTTATGCCTTACTTCCTGGAAAATCTTGCAAAACATCATTATGACTCGATACAAGCATTTGACTCAAACAATTACTAATATGCATGTTCATTAAATATTGTTGTGGTTCATGTCCGATTTCCTTCTTTTAAACAAATTTAGGTTTCCCCTTACACTTAGCTTTTGCAAAATACCTTTATATGTAATTAAGACGAAGTTAAAAACAAAATAAAGCATTTTCACAATTTACTTTGAACCATGATCCACAAACAACAAAAATAAAACATGCATATGGAAACAAATAAAATCAAACAAACAAAACAAATAAAACATGGGTTGCCTCCCAAGAAGCGCTTTTCTTTATTTACGAGAGTTGTAGCTAGACTCAAGGTCATGGGCTATTACGTAACCTCGTCTCTCAATATGATGTAACCTTTATCAACAGAATCCACGTCATTCGGGTGATAATGTCTCAACCGTTCGATATTCACAGTTATTTCCCCACCCATTTCACTATTCAAGAGTGCTACTCCATTGTACCTAAGTTCTTGATTGTGAATGGTCCATACCACCAGGAGTTTGACTTATCGGGAGGCTCCTTCATCCCTAAATGCCTTAGGAGTACTAAGTCTCCTTCGATGAATGGTGTATGATTCTCTATCGGCTGATTTCGCTCGAATTCGACATGAATTTTATCGCTACCTTTGCATTTCTCAAGCGTAGTTTCTTTGTAGCTTTTAATCCTTGTTTCCTATGCAAGCATTTTTTTTCTTGAACATGATTATGCGGTGTGTCGGCGTTATTTTTTAGCCTCCTTTCCATCATGCTTTCCCACACATGTTTTGGGGTCATGGGGAAGTGAATCTTCCTTTTTCCTGTCTTAAGTTCAATTTCCTTTTTTTCATACTTGATAACAGCTCTTGCTGTGTGAAGGAATGGTGCTCCAAGAATTATTGGCATACACTTATCTCCTTTATCATCATTGATCATGAAATCGACAGGATACATGAAACCTGCTACATTGACCAACACATCCTTTGCAATTCCTAAAGGATACACATAAGAGTGACCAGCGAAAGATAACCTAACGCGGGTGGTGGCCAGCATTTCATTGGTGAGTTGGGCATAGATAGTCAAAGGCATCAAGTTCACCTCTGATCCTTGATCGGCGAAAGCATCCAAATATTGCAGTTTCTCAATGCTAGCTGGTATTTCAAAGATCCCATAAGCCATCTACTTCGTAGCCACATTTTGCTTAAGTAACTTTTAGTATACCGGTCCCCCAGGCACGGTGTCATAATCATCCTCTCCTACTTTTTCTCCTTCATAGTCCTTTTTGGAAGATCGATTACGTCCGTCGCCCTCTATCCAGTTAGTTATTGTTTTCTCATTTACCTCATGCTTTAGATAATACCCTAATGGTTGAGATTTTGGGGGTTCCTCAATGGTTTGTGCAGTGGGGGTCTCCTTTCCTTCATTGCCCTCGTGGACAATGGATATAGAGTTAACAAACTTGGTAGTGGGGGTGACGTCTTCCTTTCTTAACAACACCTTTTTCGGAGTTTTTATGTTTGAATATTCTTCTAATAAGTCCATCATCTCCGTCATTTTCTCTTGCATCTCCTCCTTTTGTCTATAGACTGCCTCCTCGAATTTTGCTAACCGCTCAGAATGAGTGGACATATATATTCTCATTCGAGTTTCAAACTCTGGGCTGAGGTTTTGAGAAGGGGTGTAGGGCCGAGCATATTTTTGAGAGGTTTCGGAATTCTCTCTAAGGGGTGATTTAGACAACGGTGTTGGGTTTACGTTTGAAATAGAATTGACCATCGCATATCTAGGATTTAAATATTTTTTTTCATTTTTTCATGAGATAGTCAACTTTTTTCTCAAGTTCGCAGAGTTTTTCATCGAAAAGTTGAGTGGTTCCTCCTGATGATGAGATTGCATTGACGGCAGATTCTACGATGTGGGAAACCTCCCATATCTCATTGTCATTGAATGCAAGCTCATCAATAATTTCCCACGACTCTTTGGCGTCTTTGTCATGTAATCTACCTCCGACGACTTGATCAATGGTACGTTTGGTATGAAAGTCGACATGATCGTAAAAAATTTGGATTTGGAGCCAAAGATCAATGCCATGATGAGTGACTTTTTGGAGTAAGTCCTTGAAACGAGTCCATGCTTCATAGAGAGTTTCACCTTGACGTTGTTGAAACATCAAGATATCATTTCTAAGCTTAGAAGTTTTCCCCGGTGGGAAAAATTAAGCAAGGAAACGAGTGGTGAGATCATCCCAAGAGGTGATGGATCCCACGGGTATACGCTCAATCCATTGACTAACTTGGTCACGTAAAGAGAATTGGAAGAGACGCAATCTGGTCGTCTCTCAAGTTACAACATCAAGGTCTATGGAGTCAACGATTTTAAGGAAATCCTTGAGATGTTGATTAAGATCTTCGGAACGAAGTCCATGGAATGCACCTCCGCTTTGCACCAACCAGATGGTGTCGGATCGCAAGGGGACACATTGGCTCCTTGAGTGAGCTCAATGGTGTTTCGATAGCCTTGGTGGCTAGGACGGGAATACTCTTCTAAGGTTCGGGGTCTAGGAGGTTGGTTTGCTAGTGGTGGGTTTTGTGGGTGGTTTTGTTGTGGTGGGTTGATGGGATCAAAGAGATTACCACCTTCCATGATGGCGGATGGTAAAAGTTACAAAGAAAGAAACGAAGAAATAAGATAGACTAAAGAAACCTATAAAAATAAAATAAAAATCTTACTAGAAAAGAATCTAGCAAGTAGACCTAATAAAAAGAAATTCTAACCTAGACAATAACTATTCCCCGGGCTGCGGCGCCAAAAACTTGATGCGTGGAATAGCACCCTCGCAAAAGGTTTTACCTCTCAAGGGATCTTGAGAAGCTTGCAATCCCCACCAGGCAGTGTACCTGTTCGTTGTAGTATAGTATAGTGACAAGTACCGGGAGATTGATCGTTCAACTCAGGAATAGTGTTCGCTAGGATTAAAAAGTCTACTAAACTAGGTCTAAAGGTGAGGGATGATTCTTTTTGTCTTTTTATATTTTTATAAAAGCAAGTAAAATCTCGGGATTTGAAGGAGTGGGCGGAATTAGTTGCAAGTCAACTAACCCAATTAACTAAAGATGCAATCAAAATAAATAAAATAAACTAAAACTAATTTGTGGTGTGAACAATAATAAGAGAAAATGTGTTTACTTAGATTTCATTACTCCCTAGATATCTTTTACCGGTTGATTAGCTTGTTACAATTGCATGGATGACGAGTTATATTCCTTAATACTAGTCGTAGGGCCGTGTACGAAACTCCCTAACTCTATAAGCTCCTACTTCACTCCTATGTCGAGCCGACTAAAAGCTCCTAACATGGGATCACTAGAATTCGCTCATGCATTAAATACAACCATAAATTGTAGTACACCTCCGATCATGTTTCTTAAGACGTTCAAGCAAGTTACCAATTGGAAGTCTGCCAGTTTTCTTAAGCCTAACATCGAATACAATCATCCACAACAACTATAAACAAACCATCAACCAATAATCAACATCTAGGTTTCATTATATCTAAGCAAATACAACAAAAACCTAGCCTAGCATGTTAAAAAGAATAAAACAATAAGATAGAATCACACAACACATAGACATATTGTTTGATTATAGGAAAACTTATCTTCAATTGAACATGGATGGAACAAGGGTTGAAACCCTTATTATTACAGAAAATTTATCTAGGGTTTTCACAATGAAGCTCTCCAAAATTTCAACCCTTAATGAATGAAAATTAGAAAACTATATATAGATTTCCACCCTTAATGAAAATTTCCACCCTTAATGAATGATTATAGGAAAACTTATCTTCAATTGAACATGGATGGAACTAGGGTTGAAACCCTTGTTATTACAGAAAATTCGTCTAGGGTTTTCACAATGAAGCTCTCCAAAATTTCCACCCTTAATGAATGAAAATTAGAAAACTATATATTGATTTTACACCTTGACGGCGTCATGTTTTAGCTTGTGACGCCGTCAACTCGCCGCCAAGATAAAATTCATATTGCCTAGATCCACTTCTGACGCGGTCATGTGTAAATTTACTTTGGGCCGTCACATGTATTTTGACCCTAATGGCCTTGGTGACGCCGCGGGCCAAAATGCCTTGAAATTGTTCTGGGCCGTCATGTGTATTTTTGATGAGTGCTCAAACACTCATCATTTTTGGTCAATCTGAACTGCAAAAACATTTAAAAACAATCAGAAATGCATTAAAATACAGAAAATATCCCAGGATTGTGTTTTATATGTTTCAGATGCAAAATGATTGAAAACAGATGAAAAATGAATAAAGTTTGCATAATTGGCAGTTTCAGTCCCCTAACTTTCAAAATTTGACAAAATCAGTCCCTGAGCATTTGTTTTGTAAGAAAAGTCAACTCAAGTCCTTTAAAAGTCAAATGTTATCAAAAATGATCTTTGGGTAAAAAGTTTCAAAAGTTTACAGGTTTGGTCCCTGAAGTTTCATAATTGGCAGAAAAGGTCCATGGGAATTTCAAAAAAAAATGGAAAAGTCAATTTTGGTCCTTGAAATAATAAGCTTAGCATGTTTCACCCTTGGAACAACTTTGGAAAGTTACACAAATCAGCCCCTCAAAATTCAGATTTACAAAAGTGGTCCTTGTGTAATATAAAAACCAAATGGATCCTTTGAGTTATCTTCACCCAAAATCCACTCCTAAATACAAACCAAAGTCCAGTCCATCCTAAACCCTTGGCCCATTTCTACTCCCAGGCCCAAACTACAAACCAAACCCAACCCCGTTTAATATTAAAACCACCCCCGGTCAACACCCCCTTTTTTACCCTTCCTTTTCCCACCAAAAACACCACCACCACCACCTGCTTCACTATAGCAATCTGACAACACTCTACCTTCCCCCTCCTCCACCTCAGCTCTCTCATACTATATCCCCTCCACTTCCACAAACATCCAAACTTCTTTAATTACATTGAAATTGTTCCAAGTAATCCCACATGCCAAAAATCTAATTCAAAGGCCAGGATCAATTCCACCCAATCCAATGGGTGGGATTTGTTCAGGAAGGTGCATAGAAGTCGTGGAAGCCAATAATTCAGAGGAGGGAAGCAAAAGGAGAAAGATTAGGTCAATAGTATATATAGAAGGTCCTTGTAAGCCGTTTGGCACACCTAGACTAGTACTTAGCTTAAATTCAGTGTATTTTACTTATGTTGTAATCCTTTTATCAAGTAATGAAAGTTTTCAAGTTTTAGTTCCCTTATTCCAAGTTTCAATTTTTATAAGCATTTGAAAATCTCTTTTTAAAGCCAAGTATTGGAAATAAGCAATCTATAAGCTCTAATAAGCTAACACAGTACTTAATAATTGAAAAGAAAGTAAAGAGAATCAAAGAATCAGTTTAACACACATATGCAGGGTACCTATTCATGACACAGTGTAAAGCTTAAGGAAGTTGCCAGTCTTGGAAATGGCAAGAAGGACTTTACTAGCTTGTCTTAGGACAATCTAGAGCTTGTTGCAGTTTAAAGAGTTCCTAGTTCAACTAGGACCAAGGTTTCAAGTCCTGAGTTATTAATTTTCATGTTTTTAGTATAAATTTGGCTTCAGTTGTGATTTATAGTTGTAATAGATTATTGTTGTTTGTATCTACTTATTTGAGTTCACAATCACTTAGTACAAGCTTAGTTGTCAGGTTATAGCTTAGATTGCTCAATTGCCTTTTGAATTTATAAAAACAGTTGTTAAGAGTAGTGTTTGGATTTGTCTGTATAGTGAGTGTTTGTTGGTTTGGCTAGTTAAAATTTGTGCCTACATCACACTCAGTACCTTATTAGACCAAAACACTCAAAGTTTTAGTAGTTACAAGTCCAAAAGTCAAAATCACACAAAACCTTACCTCAGGATCATTCTGTGCGGATTTAAGTTGAACAAAGCCTCAAATCATCTCACAATTAAATAAAGTAGCTTAAGTTAGTCTTATAATAACTTAATTTAACATAACTAGTCATAAAATCAGTGTTCAAAGTTCATATTAGTCAAATCTTACCAAATCTCAAAAAGTTAAAATTACATGTTCTAGGAAAAACTCACTTTTTGTAGGAATTTTCAGGATTTTTGTGCATCAATCCAAGCTTTGAAATTTTTTGAGGTAAAATTTTACCATCTAAACTACAAGAATCAGAACTTGGCTTATTTTTAGAAATTTTTTTATGGCTTGTGAAAAAGCTGAATTAAGGCTGCAGGGTGGATACCTTCCCCTGCACCAAGGGTATTGACCATATTTCTTGGGCCCATTCTGGCTTAACCAGTGGACCCCACACTTAGCCCTTTGGCTTTTGAGTAGTTTGGCAGTAGTGCTTTCATACCTTAGCTTATTTTGGAGTGTGGCTTATTTGCCCTTGGCTCATTTGGACTCCCTTTTACCCTGATCTCAAATCATATACTGAGCTAGTTAGTATTTGGACCCAAGTTCTTAGGCATATATTTGGCTATATAGTGGGACCCACCTTGTAGTTCCTGGCTTATTGGTAACCCTAATAAGCCAATTTTCCAAATCAGCACTCATTTTAGACTTGTGACCTCAGTTGACCCACCAAACCAAGGCCTACTATTGGCCTGGTTCACAAAGTGTTCTGTGAACTCAGGTTATTTGAGCCTATTTCCAGGGCTTATTAAGGGCTTATTAGTGAGCCCCAGTGCATGCTTATTGGCTTATTTATTAGTCCTCCAGTCCACCTTGAAGGTTCAAGTTTAATTTTGGACTCCTGACCCCCCCCCCCTAGTGGACCCCACATTGTCTTACAGGTAGCCATTTTGGCCTGTGTGGTTAGTCAAGATTTGGAATTGCTTATTCCTACTTTTTGGCTTATTAGTTGTGCTTATTTCTTTGTCGCTGCTTGTTTCAAGTTGATTTCTATCTGTTGTTGCTATTTCATCTTAGTCACATCGGTGGTAGCTTGTTGAGTAGCATTTTCAAACAATCATAAATCCTAATAAGCTTAAAAGCTTATCTGCCTATCTCATAAGCTCTCCATTGTGCTTATTTCTGAGTTCCATTCAAAGTTCCTTCATAAAAGTTGTTAAAAATTATTATATAAATAGTTTTGAAAAAGAAAAATCCAAAAAAGACAAAAATACCAAAAGTGATAGCTTCTATTTAAGCTAATTAGCTTATTTACAGCTTTTCACAAAAGCAATTTTCTTTTTTATAATTTTCTGAGGTTCCTTATATCTTGTAGTATTTTTAGTAATTTTTTCAGATTTTTCTCTTTTTATTTAGTACTTTTCATAATTTAATTTAGTTTTTATTTATTAATAATTAGTTTTTAATTAATAATAAATATTTAAAAAGTCAGAAAAATATAATTTAATTTTAAAATTAGTTTTAAGTTTTTTAAATTTTTCTAAATATTATTTTCATTTTTCTAGTGTAATTTTATAATTAGTTATAATTTAGGTTAATTTAAATAATTAAAAAGTAATTAGAAATTAGTAATTAATTAATAATAAATAATTAAATAGTGTAAAAATTAATTTTCTTTTTTTTTTAAGTTTCTTTTATCATTAGGATTGTAAAAATATCAATTTCATGTCCGTAGCCTTTTTATTTCTTCAGATTTACTTTTTATCACGTACGTTTGTTACCGTTCGTAATTTAAACGTACGTGTTTAGGTTTTAACGCATTTCTTTCTAATCTAATTTCACGTAATCATTCACATAGCTTTCCTAAGCTATTTTATTTCATAATTCTTCAATTTTACCAATCATAACCCTTTTCTGTGAAAATCACCCGATCACAAGCACATTTAAAATACCATTCACACCTCGTCGGGATCTAACGACCCGATGGTACTTTGTACTATCCGGAAGCATTGGTCAAGGTAGTTTGACTATATTGACTGCATCTGTGGTTGACTTTAGTTGACCATTTAGGCTCAATCAATTTTTGGCGCCGCTGCCGGGAAGGTGTGCGCGTATTCACAACGTCTTAGAGATTAATGTTATTTCACATTCGTCACTGTAGTAAATTTTAAATCAAAAACATAAAAAAGTCATTAAAACTTTTCCTAAAGTGTTAAAACACAAAAAAAAAACAAAAACAAACAAAACAAATCATTAGGTTTTCTATATCGGATTTCTTTCGTGGTGATTCTTGAAGAAATACGATTTTGGTTAATGGGACGATACCAAAAATATTTTCCAAAAGGTTTTTCACCTACACAAAAACCCAAAAACATTCTCCTTTTTCTTGTGAATAATAATTACATAAAATAAACCATCGCAAACTAAGACAGAACACCTACCAACTGGGGGTGTGAACATTAATAAGTTCCCAAACAAAAGATTAAAACTTGCCATTGTATCCTTGTGAGTAGTGTACCTTTCTTAAAGAAGCCATTCATTTGTGATTATTGGTTTAAGTTCACTGTGGTTTTCCTCGACTTTGTTTTGATTGATTTTGCTCCTAGTGCATGCACACTCGTTCTTCTAGGTCCACGAGCCCATTACGTGAGCTTGTAAGAATTCCTATAAGACGTCGTAGACGTTCAGCACCAGCAATCGGATATGAGATCTGTACTGTTTCCACATCTGCTGTCACCATGGGGGAAGACCACCCCATGTGTGAGCTTCTCCAAGCACCCATCGAGGGTTACGGAGATGCTATTGTTGTTCCAGCCATCGTGGCTGATAATTTTGAGCTCAAAACCGGGTTACTCAATCTTGTAACCTCAAGTCAATTCTACGGTTTTGAGAGGGACGACCCTCATGCTCACATTCGATGGTTTAACAAAATCACGTCAACCATCAAATACAAGAATGTCCCATCTGAAGCAATTAAACTTCTTCTCTTCCCATTCTCCCTCGAGGGACAAGCCCGGATTTGGCTTGAAAAACAACCTCCTTGATCTATTGAGACATGGGAAGATCTTGTCAAGAAATTTGTGAATGAATTCTTCCCACCTTCTAAGACCACGAGTCTTAAAAACGAAATCACCAAGTTCACTCAAAAATATGATGAATCATTTGGTGAAGCGTGGGATCGTTTCAAAGAATTACTTCACAAGTGTCCTCATCATGGTTTCTCCGAGTTGATGCAACTCGATACTTTCTACAATGGTGTGAGCCAAGTTGATCAGGATTCTCTCAATGCCTCCGCGGGAGGTAACTTCTTGAGTAGAACCACCAAAGAAGCTTTTGCAATCATCGAAAACAAGTCCAAGGTCCGCTCTACACGAAGCAAGCCGGTTGTTTCCAAAATTAGTGCAGGTCCTTCTACTTCATCTTCGATGAGTCAGTCTAGCACTGATGCTAAGATTGACAAGCTCACTGAAGCAATTCAAGCTTTTGTTCTATCACAACAAAAGAAAGTCTCTTTTCCACACACACCTGCTGAGGTTAAGAAAGTGGAAGTCTGTGTGACTTGTGGTGGGCCGCATGCCTACTACAATTGCACAGCTACTGATGGTTCTCCGTATGAAGCTCATGCTATATCCTGGTCTTCCAATCAAGGGGGCAACCAATACCGCCCTCCTATGGACCCGAACTATCGTTCTAACCACTACCCTAGACCACCTGGTTTTAATTAAAACCAAAATGTCCAAAACCGTAACCAAAACCAAAATAGAATGAATTAAGGTTTTCAAAACCAGGGGAACTTCAATCAAGGTCACGGTTTTCAAAATCAAAACAAAGGTTTCCAAAACCAAGGTTTCCAACATCAAGGAAACTTTAATCGAAACCAAGGTCAGGGTAGCTTCAACCAAGGGTATTTCCATGGAAATAACAACCAAAATCAAGGAAATTTCCAACACCAAAATCAAGGAAATTTCCACAACCAAGGTCCCAACCAAAACAATCGTGCTCAAAACTTTAATAATCAACCTCAAGCCATTGTTCCAACTAGGCCTTCATCTGACGAGTTGTTAAAGCAATTCATGAAATCCCAAGAAGAAATGAACAAGTTGCTGGTCAGCCAGATTTCTGAGATCAAGAAGTTTTTAAATGATCGACCCTCGGGCTCAGGAACACTTTCGAGCAACACGATCGCTAACCCGAGGGGCGACACTAAGGCGATCACAACTAGTAGTGGTGCTTCATATAATGAACCCGCGATTCTTACTACCTCTTCTTCCTCTCCTCCAAAGGTAGTGGAACGTGAACCTGAGGTGACAACGGACAAGTTGCAATCTCCTAGCTCATAAAGTACTGCACACGTCCATCCTCAAGTTATTCCAGAAACCAGATGCAAACCTGGAGTTGTCTTTGATCCACCAGAAACTCCAGTTGACAACCCTAAATCCAAAACTTCAATTCCTTACCCATCACGCTTAAATGAGCAAAAACTCCGCGAGAAAGCGAGTCATCAAATGGATAAATTTTTCCAAATCTTTCAAGATTCGCATTTTTACATAAGCTTCGCGGATGCTATCATCTTGATGCCCAAATTGCATCAACAATCAAAAATTTGTTAAGTAATAAGGAAAAACTTTTCGAAATGGCTAGAACTCCATTGAATGAGAACTGCTCAACAGTTCTTTTGAAAAAGCTTCCCGAGAAGCTTGGAGACCCCGGAAAATTTCTCATTCCTTGTGTTTTTCCGGGTATGGTTGAATGCTTTGCCTTGGCCGATCTTGGTGTTAGCATTAACCTGATGCCATATTCTTTGTGGAAGAAACTTTCTCTTCTCGAACTTACTCCCACGTGCATGACTCTTGAGCTTGCCGATCGATCAATTTCTCGTCCACTTAGCATTGCTGAGGACGTGTTCGTTAAAGTGGGAAAGTTCTATTTTCCGGCCGATTTTGTGATTGTTGACTTTGATGCCGATTCAAGGGTCCCTCTAATTCTTGGAAGGGGATTCCTTAGAACTGGGCGTGCTCTCATTGATGTATTTGAGCAAGAGATCACATTACGTGTTGGAACTGAAGCAATCACCTTCAACCTCGATCAAACTTCAAGGTACTCCTCAAATTATGACTCTAAATCAGTTAACCGAATAGATGTCATTGATGTCGCTGCTGAGGAGTACGCTCAAGACGTTCTAGGTTTCACTGATG
Source organism: Artemisia argyi (assembly GCA_030686995.1). Taxonomy (NCBI): domain Eukaryota; kingdom Viridiplantae; phylum Streptophyta; class Magnoliopsida; order Asterales; family Asteraceae; genus Artemisia; species Artemisia argyi. Next base: position 80,320,855 of record CM060676.1, read on the forward strand.
ATTCTCCGAGTGGAAATTCCACTCCATCTTTGTCACAACTCACAATTTCAAGTCATTTTTCCAAACCTCGACTAATTACTATTCATCATTTCACTATTCATCATTTTTGGAGTCAGTTTGAGATTTTGAGAAGCATTCCAAAATTTCACTATTCACAAAACACTATTCATGTACATCACTCATCATATCGTAAGTTTAGTTTACGGGTATTCAAATTCGCGTAACCGGATTGGTTTAGCTGTGAATCCATGCATCATCAGTAGAAACACTTCATACGGACTAGAAATAGTCTACATATCATCCCAGTAGCATTTGCATACTATTCCACTCGTAGGATATTCAAATTAACATTTTCATACATTTGACATTTTACGTATGTTTACTTTTAAATAAACGTTAACACGCGATCAATAAAAGTGAGTAACACATCCGACACTCTCCACAATGGTCCCGATATAATTTTTTCATCCCTTACAACATCACAAAGATTATAAAATCCATTTACCCGGTATTTTGGAAATTTATTTAATTCATATCGTAAGTTTAATATAACTACGACGGTTTTCGTAGAAACTAAACAATAATCATCCAAACACTCAATACTTGTACCCAACATACTTTCACAATTTTTATGCCTTTATTATATCCCGGTTAACTTCGTTAAAATTATTTCTAGCAAACCCAGTACCCGATTATACAAAAAACTAACTAATAACATCACTAATACTACACATGCATTCTAATTAATTCATCAAGAGACAACCCCCCTCCCTTGTTCTCCTTTTTGCGCCAGCAAACCCCCCCCCCCCCATTGGCTCTTTATTTGCAATTCACCAACCCACATTTATTGCCCACCTAATCTTTGTCTAAACACTAATTAGTATCTCATTTTTACTTCATTTTACACACTAGACGAGTACCCGTGCATAGCAACGGGATTTTATAGCGACAAATAATGTATTGATAAAAAAAGTTTATAGGTTATAAACGAAAAATAATGTTTTGAAACCCGGTTCGACCCGGGTGGTTCAACCGGTTGAACCGTTCTGGTCGAAAAATAGGTCGATTTAAACCGGGTCAACTTGCTAGGTTGGGTCGAAAACGGGTCAAATTAAATCGGGTCAATTCGCCAGGTTTGAAGCGTCCCGGGTCAACCCGGTTTGTGTTTTACTTGGTTGTATTGTAGATATGCTTTTTAATTGGTTGTACACTGTGAATAAATCATTGTACTTTTAAGTAAATGATAATGTTTTGAAACCCGGTTCGACCCGGGTGGTTCAACCGTTTGAACCGTTCCGGTCGAAAAATGGGTCGATTTAAACCGGGTCAACTTGCTAGGTTGGGTCGAAAACGGGTCAAATTAAACCGGGTCAATCCGCCGGGTTTGAAGCATCCCGGGTCAACCCGGTTTGTGTTTTAATTGGTTGTATTTAGTTTGGTAGATATGTTTTTAATTGGTTGTACAATGTGAATAAATCATTGTACTTTTAAGTAATGGATAATGTTTTGAAACCCGGTTCGACCCGGGTAGTTCAACCGGTTGAACCGCTCCGGTCAAAAAATGGGTCGATTTAAACCGGGTCAACTTGCTAGGTTGGTTCGAAAACGGGTCAAATTACCGGGTCAACCCGGTTTGTGTTTTAATTGGTTGTATTTAATTTGATAGATATGTTTTTAATTGGTTGTACAATGTGAATAAATTATTGTACTTTTAAGTAATAGGGTGTTTTAATTATAGTATTAATTACATTAATTTTCTCTCACATTTGACTTTCAATACTCAACTTTCAAGACTCAACTTTTCAAGTTTGACTATTTTTCCATTATAGATAGTATAGATAACTAGTTCAAGTAACAAAAGGCTTTTTCTCTCTTCTTTTCCTCTTGGGGTGCTCGGCCAACAACAAAACAAGAAGAAATCACTATTGATTTTTCAAGAACAAGTGTTAATCAAGATCATCTAATACTCCTTTTGGGGTTTTGAAATAAAAACTAAAGGTGTTTATAAGTTTTCATCCTCAAAACACACTAATCTTTCAAGTAAGTATACAAAACTCATTTTCATAATTTTATCAAGTTATTACCATACTCACATGAGTTTTATACAAGATTTACATGCATGCACTAGTTTATACCACTCCTTTTATACTTTTATATCTTTTAAGCCCTAGAAAGGGATAATATGTAAACCCTTGGTAGATTAACTTGGTGGATGATGTTTAGGAAACCATGACACCCTAAGAAGGTGTATGGTAGGAATAGATTAGTTTTGTGGTGGTTGAAAGTGATTTGGTTAGATTTGAAACAAGTTTGAAACACTAGAAATGAGTTTAAAACAAATATACAAACCTACTGTCCCAAATCGCCAAACCCAGAAAACTCAGGGACTCATGGGTAAATTTTGACCAAAGATTCAGAAAATAATTTCAAAAACGAAGCTATGGGCGAAAGAACGGATAAAAACGAGTTTATAACGAAGGAGTTATGATTTTTACAAGCTTAACAACGAAAAATTATTTTATGAAAATATACTTGCTGTTGGACGACATTCGACGGACAAAACGAGGCGTTAGACGTAACCTAGAGGAGCCGAACTATCAAACATGTGTTAGTACATGTTAAAACGAAACCGTGGATATAAAGAACGAAGAAAATGAACCTATAACGACCAAGATATTCACATTTCAAAATCAGCCACTATTAGAAATAATATTCTACGTTCTAAAAACTATATTTTCTAGTAACAACATTGAAAAGCCGTATTTCTTACCCATTGAAGCACGTATGACCAAAAGTTTATTTACACGACTATTAGATGTCATTTCAAGGTTTTCAAAACGATGAGTTAAACACTAACACTTTATGTACAATATTTTACGACTAGTTTTGCAAGTCTAGTTAGACATACTTTTCCCAAGTTATGGAAAAAATTATAATTCAACGATAACTATTATTTCCAAATTACGAGTGGTATAGATATCATGTGCATGTACACTCACTACATCGATTTATAAACTAAGTAAATCATACTCATTCAAATTAGGTTGCGGCTAGTGTTCGCGCTTTGTTGTCCCGATCATTTCACCATCATTGTACCATCACTTCAGGTGAGTTTTCATAGCCCCGTTTTTAAGTACTTATTTCATTTCAAACTCTCGGGGGAGAATACATTGCACCATTTATTTTTGTACATGCCAAAGTATCAAATTCCATACATTGCTTAAGTTACCTTATTACCATATCAAGTCCCCTTATTATCATGGACCGTTAATTATGCATAACCGAGAGTGAGTGGATAGATCTATTGGGTGTGACTCACCCGTCCGAGTTGGTAGCACCAACGAGTCAAACGGACGCATTTCATTTGAATCATATTTGAGTGCCTGGTAAACACTCGGTTGGGGCCATTTCATATCATGTCTAGCTTCGCGGTCATGAGCTTAAGAGCCAATGTAGCATTATTTTGACATCTTGTCACTTCACTTTATACTTGTGGCTAGAGTACATACGATTTAATTCATAAACCTATGATTTCTCACCAACATTATTGTTGACCATTTTAGCAATGTATTTTCAGGTAACTAAGGCATATCCTTCATGGCATGCATGGATTCATTTCATTGAGTAGCGAGGATGACGCGTCTCATTTTGGATTTTCATGCACTTTTATAATATCGTTTGATTGTACCAAACTTATTTCCGCAAACTTATCAAACTTTTGGGACCTGTGTCTTGTAACTCCGAATGTTTTTAAATTAATCAAATGAAGTACTTTCAAAACGACATTTTAGGTCGTTCAATATAACCTTGTATGTGATGCTATGGACGTTATACCCAGGTATTCCATTCCGCTGCTATTCAGGTAAATTCAGGGTGCGACAGATTGGCATCAGAGGTAATGTTATAGCGAACTAGGATGCATCATGGACCCCAGACTATAACCACATCTTCATAGCATCTCATCATTTCATCATAAGTGCATAATTATTATTTAGGTGATTTCATTACACGGGTTATTCATTTCACTTCACATTGATTGTCACAGAGACATGTCTTCAGACTCAAACTTTATCACACTTTCCTTAGACACTGACATAGAGGACATTATGTCTTCCACTGCTATTATACCACCCATTCACCCAGCACCCCAGTCACCACTTTTGGCATCGGGTGAGGACACTGAGCCCTTCGAGGAGGACGAGGTTGCTTCTACTCCTCAGATTTCTCCTATTGCACCACCAGCAGTTACACTTGCACCTTCTGATCCATCATCTCCTACTACCTCTGTTCACCAAGAACCGACTCTCATGTTCCGCCATCGCAAGACGATCATAGGCGCTAGGAAGAAGTTACGCCTTGTTACCCCTATTCCTAGGATTCATGCCGTTCATATATCACCTCCACCATCAACTACACCTACCACTACTCCTACACCTACTCCACTCTTGCCGCACAAGAAGCGTGCGAGGTTCACTACCCCAGCATCACCCATTACTGAGACTTTAGACATTCCACCACCCCCACTATACCATATTGGTGAGAGCTCTCGAACAGCTACCGCGAGAGGGCCTACTGCTTTTACTTTGGATGCCCAGTTAGGAGACCAGCAGGGGCATATCGATAGGTTGAGATATCGGGTAGATGAGATCCTTTCTAGTCGACTCGAGGTGGTCGAGGAAGATGTTGAGGGTTTAGTCTTAGGTAGGGTTGGTATTGATGTATCTTACCATGGGTTAGAGACGCGACAGATGGAGCATCATGAGCAGATTGAACAGTTGAGGGATGAGTTGCCAGAGATACGTGATAGAGCACAGATGAACCAGGAGGCGCAGGGACGTCAGGCACATGAGTTAGCTTTAGCTCAGGATAGGTTGACAGTTGTAGAGAACAGGGAGGCTGCTCTTTAGCTCCGAGTTGAGCATCTGGAGGAGATTATTGTCATGATGGACAGGGAGATCCGCCGTCTTAGAGGTGGACCTGGTGGAGCACCCGGAGATGCCTAGACATTTACTTATATTATGGTAGCTTTTACTATTATCCTAGTCATGGGGTGTGGTACATAGTTCAAAGAACTTGTTGTCTTTTGGTTGTTGTAACAAACAAATGTATCAAGTATGACTCTACTATGTTGGAATGGTTGTGCTATCTATAATATCGGTCAATGTAGGCCGAAATTTTCATGTATTATATTCACGTGTTATGAGTGTATTTATGATGTTTCGTGGTTGTTTCCTATTATTATGGTATTTATACATGTCGTGGTTGTGTTTATAATTATTGTAGTTGTATGAAGGGGCGGAGCCAGGAATTTGTGTTAAGGGGGGACGTAAATAATTTATATAATACTCTCTCTATTCCAAAATAAACGTGAACCTTTTTGTTTCAACCAATTATAAAGAATTTTTTTAGTAGTTAATTTATATTTATATAATTTATATAATTTATATTTGATTGGTGAAGAATACAGTGCTTAGGGACAAATTCTTAAAATTTTGTACCATATGAAATTGAACATTTATTTTGCAACGGAAAAAGTAACATATAACTCATTGATAGATTACCGCACCGGTTTAATGCTTCCAGCAACCCGATCGACCATAAACACAAATGAAGTTACAATTAGATTTTTAAGTTATTGTATAGAACCTTAGAGTATCAATAAGATACTAACATGATACTGTATCAAGATAACATGTATCAATCTTTGCTAAGGAGATTTTTTTTATATACATTATCGACAGAATAAAAGAAAACACTGAAGCTAAAAGAAAAAATTAAACAATTAGAGCAAAGAATAAAAAATAGTTTCCCTTATCCAAGGCAATCTGACATAAAGATATGAAAGTACTATCACACACAACAAATAATTTATATTTAATATTTCCAACCTTCTTCCTCATCTAATAAATTAAAGAACTTTGCATCCTATCTTACTTTTTCAAACAAATTAAAGATTTGAAGTCATTTTTACACACCTAAATATTTTTCTATATTGTGTAAAACGTTCCATGTATATTTGAAACGATTGAAATACTTACTCGACAAGGTGATAAAAGAAGAAAACGAGCAAAAGGGTGGCTTGAAGCAGCGATTGCAGCAAAAAACGTATTGTCTAAAGAACTTAATGACGATGGGTAAATGTTTAGATACGGGGCAGTTGGGCAGGTTGGGGGTGGCCGAGCACCCGCTAGCCACCCTATTGCCTCCGCCTCTGGTTGTATGTATACATGTCGTGGGTGTGTACATTTTGTACGATGACTATTTCTATTATGATTTTCCTCATGGTTATTTTCCCGTTGTGATTTATCAGAAATATGGCGCCAAGGAAGGGTAAAACTATACCGGAAACATCAACTATGACGCAAGCTGCTATCCGTAAGCTGGTCAAGGATAGCATAGCAGAAGCTTTAGATATTGAGAGAGCTGAGGTAGCTGCAAGGGCTGCTGAGACTGCTTCACAGACAGGGGACGAATGAACAATCCAATAATAGGCGTGAATGCACTTGGAAGGATTTCAAGATTAGTGATCCCATCAAGTTTAAGGGCACTGAAGGAGCGTTCACTTTGATTCGCTGGTTCGAAACGACTGAGAATGTGTTCCTCATGTGCAACTGCCCTGAGGTTAGCAAGGTAAAATTTGCTACTGGTATGCTTTTGGATGAAGCCATGTCATGGTGGAATTCTTATGCTCAACCGATTGGTATGGAAAATGCCTACAAGCTCACCTGGGAGCAATTCAAGAAATTGATGACTAAGAAGTTTTGCCCTCGTACTGAGGTGAAGAAGTTAGAAACAGAGTTCTATGAGTTGGTAATTAAAGGTGATGACATCGAGACCTACATTAGGAGGTTTCAAGAGTTAGTTGCACTATGCCCGTCTATGGTTTCGATGATGAGAAAAAGATGGAAAACTTCATTGGTGGACTGCCCTAAAGCATCCGAGGGGATGTGATTTCTTTTGTTCCCCAATGAATGGAAGAGGCTATCCGAATAACTCAAAAACTCATGGTTTAAGTGGTAAAGGGTAAGTCCATTGTCAACAACAACAATAACCGTTCTCACAACACCAACTACAACAATAACCGAAACAACAACAACTACCCCAACAACCGAAACAACAACAACTACCCCAACAACCGAAACAACAACAACTACCCCAATAACCGAAACAACAACCCAAACAATAACAACAACAACAACAACAACAAGAGGAGGTTGGACTACAATCAAGGTGGGAATGTTACTCAACCACCACCTAAGAGACAAGAAGTGGCAAAGGCCTATGCTGCAGGGCCAACTGAAAGAAAGGGTTACACGGGTAATCTACCTAAATGTGAAAAGTGTCAAAAAAATCAAAACCCAGGCCGTTTCCCAGATCCATGTGGCAACTGCAAGAAGATTAGTTACCACACCAGAGATTGCAGGTTTCCAATCGTGGGTGACAATTAGAAACCACCAGTGACATGTTTTGGCTGTGGAGAAATTGGACACTTCAAGAGTGATTGCCCAAAGAGGAAGAACCAAAGGAACGAGAACCAAGGTGGAATGGCTCGGGGAAGAGCGTATGTCATGGGAGGAGAAGATGTCAGAGAGGACCCGAATGTTGTTACGGGTACGTTCCTCGTTAATAATCGTTATGCATCCATTTTATTTGATTCAGGAGCCGATAGAAGTTTTTTTTCTCTTGCATTTGCACCTTTACTCAACATTGAACCAACCACATTAGACATTTCCTATAACATCGAACTAGCTAATGTGTCTTTAGTTAACACCAACACCCTCGTCCGTGGTTGCACTATCAATTTTCTGAACCACCCATTCAATATAGACCTCATGCCAGTAGAACTAGGAAGTTTCGATGTTGTTATCGGTATGGATTGGTTGTCCCAAAATCGTGCAAGAATCATTTGTGATGAAAGAGTTGTTTACCTTCCTTATGACGGTGAAACCTTGGTTGTTCATGGAGAGCGAAGTGGAACTAGACTCAGTATCATATCATGCATCAAAATCGAGAAATACATAAAGAAGGGTTGTTATGCATTCTTGGCTCACATCATGGAGAAGAAGTCGGATGAGAAACGACTTGAAGATGTGCCAATTGTTAAGGAATTCCCAGAAGTCTTTCCAGAAGAATTTCCAGGACTTCCACCTACACGCCAAGTTGAGTTTCAGAACGACTTAGTGCCAGGAGCCGCACCAGTTGCGCGAGCACCGTATCGACTAGCACCTTCTGAGATGCAAGAATTGTCGAACCAATTACAAGAACTTTTGGACAAAGGATTCATTAGACCGAGTTCCTCGCCTTTGGGAGTGCCTGTTTTGTTTGTGAAGAAGAAGGATGGGTCTTTCAGAATGTGCATCGACTATCGTGAGTTGAACAAGTTAACAGTAAAGAATCGTTATCCACTCCCCAGGATCGATGACTTGTTCGATCAGTTGCAAGGTTCTAGTTTTTATTCCAAGATCGATTTAAGATCCGATTACCATCAACTTAGAGTTCGGGAAGAGGATATCCCGAAGACGGCATTCAGAACCCGTTATAGTCATTATGAGTTTCAAGTAATGCCTTTCGGATTAACCAATGCACCTGCGGTATTCATGGACCTCACGAACAGAGTATGCAAACCGTATCTTGATAAGTACGTGATTGTATTCATTGACGACATCTTGGTTTACTCCAAGAGTAGGGAAGATGATGCGTGGGAATCGCAACAGGCTTTACCTCTCGAGGGATCTCGAGAAGCTTACAACCCCCACCAGGCAGTGTACCTGATCGTTGTAGTATAGTATAGTGACAAGTACCGGGGGATTGATCGTTCAGCTTAGGAATAGTGTCGCTAGGATTAGAAAGCCTAAATACTAGTTCTAAAGGTGAGGGATGATTATTTTTGTGTTTTTATATTTTTTAGAAAGCAAATTAAAATCTCGGGTTTTGGAAGAGTGGGCGGAATTAGTTGCTATTCAACTAACCCAATACTAAAATGCAATCAAAATAAAATAATAAAAATGAAAATAAACTAATTTATATTAAAGTTGTGAGCAGTAATTGGAGAAAATGTGTTTACTTAGATTTCATTACTCCCTAGATATCTTTTACACGTTAATTACTTGTTATAATTGCATGGATGACGGATCGTACTCCTTAATACCATTCATGGGGTGGCACACATAACTCCCCAATTCTATGAGCTCTTATCTCCTCCTACACCATGCCCAGCACAACTATAGGGATTGTAAACAGTGGCTCATGCATTAAATACAACCAATAAAGACCTAGTGCGCCTCGGTTCATGTTTCTTAAGACGTTCAAGCATGTTACCATTTGGAGATCTGCCAGTTTTCTTAAGCCTAACATATAAATCATTCATCCAAGACAAGAATAAACAAGTAATCAACACATAATCAATATCTAGGTTTCATTAGATCTAAGCAAACACAAAAGAGATCTAGCCTAGCATGATAGAATTAAGACAAGAACATGATATAGACAACCAACACATAGACATATTGATTGAATTAGAAGAACACTTATCTTGATTAATCATTCAAGGTATCAAGGGGTTAGAACCCTTGAAAAACCTATAAAGTTACACCAAAATCGTATTTAGGGTTTCTCCCAAAACTTCTCTCCCTAAATGTGAAAAACTAGAAAACTATATATAGGAAAATAGGGATGACGGCGTCAAGAACAAAGGTGTGACGCCGTCATCTCGTCGCCAAATACTTCCTCGGACGGTCTTGATCTACTTCTGACGCCGTTAAGGCCTAGGCCGTCACACAAATTACTCTTGACGCCCTGTGTGTGACGCCGTCATCAACTACAGATTTTAATTCTTGGGGTTTGACGCCGTCAGGAAAACTCTTGACGCCTTCATGAACTCTCGGATTTTATTATTGAGGTTTGACGCCGTCAGGAAATTACTCTTGATGCCGTCACCTACTGTTCCCAGCATGGAAAATTGAGACTTTGCCGTTTTCTTCTCTTTTTTGCTCCAAAAACGTCCAAAATGGCTTCTTTTCCAGAATTCACTCTCCAAGTACCTAAAATCACAAAAGGAACGATTTAGGGCAATATTTGATCAAATAAGTTCGGATTCGGGCTTAAATGACCCCGTAAAAGTGGTTCATTTTTCGCCTTATCATATACCCTTACACTTGAGATTTGCTTGTCCTCAAGCAAATACGCTTTTATTCTAGTCAAAACACAAGTTAGGGGTCATTTAACACTAATATAAAAGTAATTACAACAAATAATCGTTCCACTAAAGACCAATAGACAAGCTCGGAGGTCATACACTAGCACCTCACAAATAGTGTTTAGATACTCACATCTCTCGGGTGTAATAAAGTATAAATTACAATATGGAAACAGAAGATATCTCTCACTACCTGTCATAGCAAAATAGATTACCATAGGCTTGGGAAAGGATCAAACCTCCACCACATGGCGTAAGCACCTAGGATAAACTATCAAAGAGGTCTTTTAAAGGGTTGTAACGTTAGGTATAGGGATATGAATTACACGGTTTTGTTGGATAAAGGAAGTTTTTACTGGTGGCGAGTTAACAATCTTGGTTAATTACATGTACAATATGGCGTTGCTAAGCCAAGACTAGACTCGACTTAAGCTAATAAATGAGAAATAACAAAAACATAAAATGAACATAGAATAAAAAGGGATGGTAGTCCGTATGTTTTTTCTTTTTTTTTTTTTTTTTTTTTTTTTTTTTTGCATACACTCTTACGCTACCATCCGAAATAATACATCATAGGGAATGAACATTTCCCTTACACTTGAATCTTTACATACTTTACAATGAACTAATCTAATGACTCGAATTAAGAAAATCAAAACACTTGGAGCACTTTTAAGATTAACGCACATATGGGGGTAATAAATGATGTTCTTCCCCATTACTCCATAAAATAAGTACTTACCCATGAGTCCCAATCGTCCCAAAACAATATGTACAAGGATATGACTCGACTTAGCAACCATGTAATCAATTAGATAGTTAACTTAGGGTTTAACAAATAACAATAATGCACTAAAAATGAGTGCATACACGGAAGGCTAAGGCGATTTGGGTGTACATTTAAGTGGGGTGTAACAAATTCTTCCTTTAAGTAAAATGCTTAAAGTTAGAAACGAAAAGATAGGCTCGGAGGGGTGTACTAGGGGTTTCGTGTACTAAAAATGAGTACAACGCTAAGGGTGTGGGAAAAATTAGTTGACTTAACTAGCCAAGTAATATGACTTAAATGGTCAAGTAATTGTAATACGGGTTTAACACAAGGGTAATCCTAATGCCTCTTATCATGTAGTAAATCCTACCACACGAATGTAGTCTCACTAGCGGTCTCGGGATGTATCACTAACGCAAGTTCTAGAATCTAAATGCTACCGGTACACTCATAAGCACTAATAATGAATGCTTTTCCTATCAAATCTAAAGGCGAACCTCACATATTTGGGTGGAAAATTTTTCTGAATATACAGTTATGTGCTAGTCATACAATCTCATATCCATGAGACGCTTGCTATGGCTAAAGTTTCACTCCTAAATGTTGTAAAAAATTTTAATTTTGGCGCTAAAATTGCACTAACAAGTATTTCTCATAGTTTTATTACACATCTACTATCAAACAAAACAAACTCAAGCGAAAGTGCATATGTAAGGTATCATCTTTTTACCCTCCCCTTACACTTAAGATGAACATTGTCCCCAATGTTCAAGTAAAGAATGTAAAAGTGAAAAAGTAAAGAGAATGAAATCAAATACTCCCCTGATTCACTCGGTATGGATAATAGGTTGGCCAGGTTAGATCTTCCTCCAAGAAAATGAACAATCAAAGCTTCCCTTCCAGAATATAAATCATCTCCTTGTCGAACATAACCTGTAAATCCTGACAAAAATAGACAAGACAACCTCGCGTAAAATCGGCGGCATCCTATATAAGTTACTAAATCCTAGAAAACAAAGTAAGATATAATGCTTGTGGAATGAAGTTTGCAGATCTCCTGGAGATTATAAAACTTAATAATTCACAAAAACCATAAGACTCCGTTAGAAAAACAAAACCGGTAAAATTTCCAGATTTTTTTACTCCTGACACCGTCAAGAGTAAACTCATGACGCCGTCAGAATGAACCTGCAGAAATTCTTATGTTAAGTTTCCGGAAAATTTCTGGAAAAACTTGGTCCTACTTCCTGGAAAATCCTGCAAAACTTCATTATGACTCAATACAAGCATTTGACTCTAACAAATACGAATACACATGTTCATTTAATATTGTGGAGAATCATGATCGTGTGTTTCTTGAAAACATATTTGGGGTTTCCCCTTACACTTATCTTTTGCAAAAATACTTTTAGGTTGGAGTTAAGACTAGGCCAAACAACATAGTAAAGTATTTCCACATTTTAATTTAGAGACATGATCTACCAACAATAAAAATAAAACATGCATACAGAAGCAAATAACAATCAAACAAATAAAATCACACAAAACATGGGTTGCCTCCCAAGAAGCGCTTTTCTTTATTTACGAGTCTTGTATCTAGACTCAAGGTCATGGGTTACTACGTGATTTGGGTGAGTTCCTCATTGAGGACATCTTTGGGATCAAACTTAGGTTTCAATTTCCTATCGGTTTCCTTAGTGTGGTATGACCTTTCAAACTTTTCTCCATCCGGATCATATAAAGTCATCCTCATATGCCATGTTCCATCACCTTCTTTAGGTGGCTTGTCCCACCTCCATTTACACTTGTCTCCCTCTCTTTTCCACTTATTCATCTCTATATTAATAGGCATTACGCTCAAGAACTCAATCATCTTCCTAAAGACTAAGGGGTCCTCAAAGGGGTCTAGCTCTTCATCTCTAGCTATGAGTTATTCTACTGAATGTGTCTTTTCTACGAAATCTTTCTCTAGATAAAATGGGCATTGAGGTCCTATGAAGTTCCTTTCTATCCAAGGTCCGTATCTAGATGGTCTCCTATTCATCTCTACCCAATACGGTGTCGGTTCATCATCACAATCATAACTATGCTTCTTTACATCGTATACCGACCAAGTATCTCCTTCACCTACCGCTATCTTAGACTCCTTACAATCTATCATGGCGCTAGCGGTTGCTAAAAATCCTCTTCCTACCAATAATGGGCATGTAGTGTCACTAACCATGTCTAGGACGTGAAAATCCGCTAGTATAGTTAACTTTCCTACGTGAACAACTACATCCTTAATCATTCCAACCGGGTGGGCAATACTCCCATCCGCTAGCCCTATCAATACCTCCGTTTCCTCTAACTTTCCTAGCTTAAGAGCGGTGAATAAGGATAAGGGAATCAAGTTGAGGCTTGACCCTAAATCGGCTAGTGTGTCAAAAGCTTCGGATCTTCCTATCTTACAAGGCAAAACAAATATACCCGGATCATCAAGCTTTTTAGGCAACTTGTTTTGAACGAAGGCGGTCCCATTTTTACCTAGTTTAAACTTCTCATATTTTTCTAGGAGGGCAGTATAGTAAGGAGCACGCGCTAAGACATCAATGACGGGGCGTTCAAGGTGAAGTTCTTTGAATTCATAGTCAAGGTCTTGCGTAGGAGGTGTTTCAACTATACTTTTGACCAGCTCTATATTGGGTGTCTTATTTGATTGGTCCTTTTGAAGAACTTGGTTTTGTTTGAAACACGTGCTCGTTGATTTGACCGAGTAGTATTGTGGACATGAAGTGGGTGACGAAACTGAAGATATGGAATTAATGTTTAGTTTAGGATTCTTGATTGTGTCGCTTGGGAGTGCTCCCATTTCTCGGTCATTGAGAACTTTCAACAATGCGTCAATTCTAGTGGTCATCTCGCTTTGCTTGTGTTTGAAATCGGCTTCAAACTTAGATATGCGAGCTTCTTGAGATGCCATAAACTTTGACATCAACCCTTCAAGATTGTTGGTACTACCAAAGTTTTTAGAAGGATTGTTGTTGAAAGTACGGTTGGATGGTGGACCGGTTGGTTGGTAACGGTTAGGCGGATTGGAGGAATTGGGTTGATTTTGTTTCCACCTAAGGTTTGGGTGATTTTTCCATGAGGGGTTGTATGAATCACCGTATATTTTTGGCTCGGGCTTGAAAGTGTACCACTTATCTCCCGCTTCGTCGGTACGCGTGGATGCGTAGTCCGCAAAAGCTGTTCCGGGGAGTTCCACACAATCACGAGTGTCGTGGGGACCACTACATAATTCGCATGAAGAAGTGATTTTGTTCACTTGGCTTGAAGGCTTAGGAGCATCGTAAGATTTCATGAGAAACTTGACTTGGTCCTCAAGTTCCATGATCCTACGGTCGGGAGTGCTAGAATTGTTCGAAGGCAAAGATATTGCCTTGACCGTTTTGTTCAAGTCACGGGGATCATTCCAACTTTCGTTGTCATAGAGAGCAAGATCTTCTATGAGTTCCCATGATTGTTCCGCACTAAGATCACGTAGCTTACCACCGGCCGATTGGTCAATGGCTCGCCTCGTGGAGATGTCGATATGGTCATAAAAGATTTGGACTTGGAGCCAAAGATCTATGCCATGATGAGGGACTTTTTGGAGTAAGTCCTTGAAACGAGTCCATGCTTCATAAAGAGATTCGTTTTGACGTTGTTGGAACATCAAGATGTCATTTCTAAGCTTAGTAGTTCTCCCCGGTGGGAAAAATTGAGCAAGGAAACGAGTGGTGAGATCATCCCATGTGGTGATGGATCCCGCGGGTAAACGCTCAAGCCATTGACTAGCTTGATCCCGTAGAGAGAATTGGAATAGGCGTAAACGGGTAGTCTCTCTAGTTGCAACATCTAGGTCTATGGAATCTTCAATTTTGAGAAAATCCTTAAGATGTTGGTTTGGATCTTCGGAACGAAGTCCATGAAATGCACATCCGCTTTGCACCAACCGGATGGTGTCGGATCGCAAGGGGGTCACATTGGCTCCGGTGAGCTCAATGGTGTTTCGGTAGCCTTGGTGGCTAGGTCGGGAATACTCTCCTAAGGTTCGGGGCCTAAGGGGTTCTAGTGGTGGGTTTTGTTGTGGTGGGATGACGGGTTCAAAGATGTTACCACCTTCCATGATGTCGGATGGTAAAGATTACGAACAAAGACACGAAGAAATAAGATAGACTAAAGAAGACCTAGAAATAAAAATAAAATCTTACTAGAAAAGAATCTAGCAAGTATACCTAATAAAAAGAAATCCTAACCTAGACAATAACTATTCCCCAGCAGCGGCGCCAAAAACTTGATGCGTGGGAATCGCAACAGGCTTTACCTCTCGAGGGATCTCGAGAAGCTTACAACCCCCACCAGGCAGTGTACCTGATCGTTGTAGTATAGTATAGTGACAAGTACCGGGGGATTGATCGTTCAGCTTAGGAATAGTGTCGCTAGGATTAGAAAGCCTAAATACTAGTTCTAAAGGTGAGGGATGATTATTTTTGTGTTTTTATATTTTTTAGAAAGCAAATTAAAATCTCGGGTTTTGGAAGAGTGGGCGGAATTAGTTGCTATTCAACTAACCCAATACTAAAATGCAATCAAAATAAAATAATAAAAATGAAAATAAACTAATTTATATTAAAGTTGTGAGCAGTAATTGGAGAAAATGTGTTTACTTAGATTTCACTACTCCCTAGATATCTTTTACACGTTAATTACTTGTTATAATTGCATGGATGACGGATCGTACTCCTTAATACCATTCATGGGGTGGCACACATAACTCCCCAATTCTATGAGCTCTTATCTCCTCCTACACCATGCCCAACACAACTATAGGGATTGTAAACAGTGGCTCATGCATTAAATACAACCAATAAAGACCTAGTGCGCCTCGGTTCATGTTTCTTAAGACGTTCAAGCATGTTACCATTTGGAGATCTGCCAGTTTTCTTAAGCCTAACTTATAAATCATTCATCCAAGACAAGAATAAACAAGTAATCAACACATAATTAATATCTAGGTTTCATTAGATCTAAGCAAACACAAAAGAGATCTAGCCTAGCATGATAGAATTAAGACAAGAACATGATATAGACAACCAACACATAGACATATTGATTGAATTAGAAGAACACTTATCTTGATTAATAATGCAAGGTATCAAGGGGTTAGAACCCTTGAAAAACCTGTAAAGTTACACCAAAATCGTATTTAGGGTTTCTCCCAAAACTTCTCTCCCTAAATGTGAAAAACTAGAAAACTATATATAGGAAAATAGGGATGACGGCGTCAAGAACAAAGGTGTGACGCCGTCATCTCGCCGCCAAATACTTCCTCGGACGGCCTTGATCTACTTCTGACGCCGTCAAGGCCTAGGCCGTCACACAAATTACTCTTGACGCCCTGTGTGTGATGCCATCATCAACTACGGATTTTAATTCTTGGGGTTTGACGCCGTTAGGAAAACTCTTGACGCCTTCATGAACTCTCAGATTTTATTATTGAGGTTTGACGCCGTCAGGAAATTATTCTTGATGCCTTCACCTACTGTTCCCAGCATGGAAAATTGAGACTTTGCCGTTTTCTTCACTTTTATGCTCCAAAAACGTCCAAAATGGCTTCTTTTCCAGAATTCACTCTCCAAGTACCTAAAATCACAAAAGGAACGATTTAGGGCAATATTTGATCATATAAGTTCGGATTCGGACTTAAACGACCCCCTAAAAGTGGTTCACTTTTCGCCTTATCAGAAGAACACGAAGAACACCTCAGAACAATCCTAGAACTACTCAAGAAGGAGCAATTGTATGCCAAATTTTTAAAGTGTGATTTTTGATACGAAGAGTTCAATTTCTTGGCCATGTCACTGTTAGCCAAGGATTACAAGTCGACCCAGCAAAGATCGAGGCAGTTAAAGATTGGGCTACGCCCAAGTCTCCTACATAGATTCGTCAATTCTTAGGACTTGCCGGATATTACAGAAGGTTCATTGAAGGGTTTTCTAAGATAGCGAAGTCGATGACTAAGCTGACACAAAAGAATCAAAAGTACGAATGGGAAGAGAAGCAAGAGTCCGCATTTCAATTATTAAAGCAGAAGCTTTGTAGCGCACCGATTTTGGCACTACCAGAAGGGATTGAGAACTTTGTGGTGTATTGTGACGCATCGCATAAAGGACTTGGAGCTGTGTTAATGCAAAATGATAAGGTGATAGCTTATGCATCTCGACAGCTTAAGACACACGAGAAAAATTACACTACACACGACTTGGAGTTGGGTGCAGTAGTTTTTGCACTCAAGATTTGGAGACACTACCTTTATGGTACCAAGTGCGTAGTGTTTACCGACCACAAGAGCTTACAGTTAATACTTGGTCAAAAGGAACTCAATATGAGGCAACGTCATTGGCTAGAATTGCTTAGTGATTACGATTGTGAAATCCGATATCACCCGGGAAAGGCAAATGTTGTAGCAGATGCACTTAGCCGAAAGGAACGACTCAAAGCTTTGAGAGTTAGGTCATTGGGAATGACTATCATTTCACCATTACCATCAAAAATTTTAGAAGCTCAGATTGAGGCTCTCAAGGAAGAAAATCGACCACATGAGAAACTCTATGGTATGCCAGAAAACAAAAATGGCTTTGTAAAGAGATCAGATGGAGTGTTATGCTTCAAGGACCGAAGTTGGGTACCTCTCTATTGTGGGATACGAGAATTGATTATGCAGGAATCATATAAGTCGAAGTACTCCATTCATCCAGGTTATGTATCAGGATCTCAAAAAGCTTTATTGGTGGCCGAATATGAAAGCAGAGATAGCTACGTATGTCAGCAAATGCCTTACTTGTGCTAAAGTAAAAGCCGAGTACCAGAAACCGTCAGGATTACTTCAACAACCAGAGATTCCACAATGGAAGTGGGAACGTATTACAATGGACTTTGTCACTAAACTTCCCAAGACGCCAGGTGGTTATGATGCTATTTGGGTAATTGTTGATCATCTCACCAAATCAGCCCACTTCATACCAATTAGAGAGACTTATTCCATGGATTAGCTTGCCAGACTTTATGTCAAGGAAATAGTCTCAAGACACGGTGCACCAGTTTCCATCATCTCCGACAGAGATAGTCGCTTTACTTCAAACTTTTTGCGATCGTTACAAGTTTCTTTTGGATCCAAGTTAGATATGAGCACCGCTTATCATCGTCAGACCGATGGTCAGAGCGAGAGGACGATTCAGACATTAGAAGACATGCTTCAGGCATGTGTGATTGACTTCGGAAATGGCTGGGCTAACCATTTGCCGTTGATCGAGTTTTCTTATAACAACAGCTACCATTCAAGCATAAAAGCCGCACCATTCGAGTCACTTTATGGTCGTAAGTGTCGTTCCTCAGTTTGTTGGGCCGAAGTTGGTGATGTACAATGTACTGGTCCGGAGATGGTTCGAGAAACAACAAAAAAGATAATTTAGATTCGAGAAAGACTCGAAATAGCTAGAAGTCGATAGAAAAGCTACGCGGATGTTCGATGCAAACCATTGGAATTCCAGGTTGGAGACAAAGTCATGTTGAAAGTCTCGCCTTGGAAGGGCGTGATACGATTCGGGAAATGCGGGAAGTTGAACCCGAGATACATTGGGCCATTTAAGATTCTAGAAAGGATTGGTCCGGTAGCATACAAACTTGAACTTCCGTCAGAACTCAGCAACGTACATAACACGTTTCATGTCTCAAACCTCAAGAAATGTCTTTCGGATGAGTCTTCCGTAATACCACTAGAAGAAATTGAACTCGATGACAAGCTTAACTTTGTAGAAGAACCAGTTGAAATCATGGACAGTGAGGTCAAACTGTTGAAGCAGAGTCGAATTCCGATCGTGAAAGTTCGCTGGAATTCTCGAAGAGGGCCTGAGTTTACTTGGGAATGGGAAGACCAAATGCGACTCAAATATCCACATCTTTTCACCAAGTCTAATTTCGAGACCAACACCAGCTGAATTCACGGACTGAATTCCTTTTTGGGTGGGCGACTGTCACAACTCACAATTTCAGGTCATTTTTCCAAACCTCAACAAATTACTATTCATCATTTGACTATTCATCATTTTTGGAGTCAGTTTGAGATTCTGAGAAGCGTTCCAAAATTTTACTATTCACAAAACACTATTCATTTACGTCACTCATCATATTGTAAGTTTAGTTTACGGGTATTCAAATTCGCGTAACCGGATTGGTTTAGCTGCGAATCCATGCATCATCAGTAGAAACACTTCATACGGACTAGAAATAGTCTACATATCATCCCAATAGCATTTGCATACTATTCCACTCGTAGGATATTCAAATTAACATTTTCGTATATTTGACATTTTACGTATGTTTATTTTTAAATAAACGTTAACACGCGATCAATAAAAGTGACTAATCCATCCGACACTCTCCACAATGGTCCCGATATATTTTTTTCATCCCTTACAACGTCACAAAGATTATAAAATCCATTTACCCAGTATTTTGGAAATTTATTTAATTCGTATCGTAAGTTTAATATAACTACGACGGTTTTCGTATAAACTAAACAATAATCATCCAAACACTCAATACTTGTACCCAACATACTTTCACAATTTTTATGCCTTTATTATGTCCCTGTTAACTTCGTTAAAATTTATTTCTAGCAAACCCGGTACCCGATTATACCAAAAACTAACTAATAACATCACTAATACTACACATGCATTCTAATTAATTCATCAATAGACAACCCCCCCCCCCCCTTGTTCTCCTTTTTGCGCTGGCAAACCCCCCCCCCCCCCCCCACCCCCATTGGCTCTTTATTTGCAATTCACCAACCCACATTTATTGCCCACCTAATCTTTGTCTTAACACTAATTAGTATCTCATTTTACACATAACTAGTTCAAGTAACAAAAGGCTTTTTCTCTCTTCTTTTCCTCTTGGGGTGCTCGGCCAACAACAAAACAAAAAGAAATCACCATTTATTTTTCAAGAACAAGTGTTAATCAAGATCATCTAATACTCCTTTTGGGGTTTTGAAATAAAAACTCAAGGTGTTTATAAGTTTTCATCCTCAAAACTCACTAATCTTTCAAGTAAGTATACATCACTCATTTTCATAATTTTACCAAGTTATTACCATACTCATATGAGTTTTATAAGAGATTTACATGCATGCACTAGTTTATACCACTCCTTTTATACTTTTATATCTTTTAAGCCCTAGAAAGGGATAATATGTAAACCCTAGGTAGATTAACTTGGTGGATGATGTTTAGGAACCCATGACACCCTAAGAAGGTGTATTGTAGGAATATATTAGTTTTGTGGTGGTTGAAAGTGATTTGGTTAGATTTGAAACAAGTTTGAAACCCTAGAAATGAGTTTAAAACAAATATACAAACCTACTGTCCCAAATCGCCAAACCCAGAAAACTCTGGGACTCAGGGGTAAATTTTGACCAAAGATTCAGAAGATAATTTGAAAAACGAAGCTATGGGCGAAAGAACGGATAAAAACGAGTTTATAACGAAGGAGTTATGATTTTTACAAGTTTAACAACGAAAAACTATTTTCTGAAAATATACTTGCTGTTGGACGACATTCGACGGACAAAACGAGGCATTAGACGTAACCTAGAGGAGCCGAACTATCAAACATGTGGTAGTACATCTTAATACGAAACCGTGGATATAAAGAACGAAGAAAATGAACCTATAACGACCAAGATATTCACATTGCAAAATCAACCAACCCTATTATTTTGACAGCCACTATTAGAAATAATATTCTACGTACTAAAAACTATATTTTCTAGTAACAACATTGAAGAGCCGTATTTCTTACCCATTGAGGCACGTATGACCAAAAGTTTATTTACACGACTATTAGATGTCATTTCAAGGTTTTCAAAATGATGAGTTAAACACTAACACTTTATGTACAATATTTTATGACTAGTTTTGCAAGTCTAGTTAGACATGCTTTTCCCAAGTTATGGAAAACAATATACTTTAACGATAACTATTATATCCAAATTATGAGTGGTATAGACATCATGTGCATGTACATTCACTACATTGATTTATAAACTAAGTAAATCATACTCATTCAAATTAGGTTGCGGCTAGTGTTCGCGCTTTGTTGTCCCGATCATTTCACCATCATTGTACCATCACTTCAGGTGAGTTTTCATAGCCCCGTTTTTAAGTACTTATTTCATTTCAAACTCTCGGGGGAGAATACATTGCACCATTTATTTTTGTACATGCCAAAGTATCAAATTCCATACATTGCTTAAGTTACCTTATTACCATATCAAGTCCCCTTATTATCATGGACCGTTAATTATGCATAAGCGAGAGTGAGTGGATAGATCTATTGGGGGTGACTCCCCCGTCCGAGTTGGTAGCACCAACGAGTCATACGGACACATTTCATTTGAATCATATTTGAGTGCCTAGTAAACACTCGGTTGGGGCCATTTCATATCATGTCTAGCTTCGGGGTCATGAGCTTAAGAGCCAATGTAGCATTATTTTGACATCTTGTCACTTCACTTTATACTTGTGGCTAGTGTACATACGATTTAATTCATTAACCTATGATTTCTCACCAACATTATTGTTGACCGTTTTAGCAATGTATTTTCAGGTAACTAAGGCATATCCTTCATGGCATGCATGGAGTCAGTTCATTGAGTAGCGAGGATGATGCGTCTCATTTTGGATTTTCATGCACTTTTATAATATCGTTTGATTGTACCAAACTTATTTCCGCAAACTTATCAAACTTTTGGGACCTATGTCTTGTAACTCTGAATGTTTTTAAATTAATCAAACGAAGTACTTTCAAAACGACACTTTAAGTCGTTCAATATAACCTTGTATGTGATGCTATGGATGTTACACCCAGGTATTCCATTCCGCTGCCATTCAGGTAAATTCAGGGTGTGACAATCTTCTCATCCCATCACTGCCAATTTTTCTCCTTCCCTCACTCCGTTTGAGGGAAGTGACTTCGTCTTAGAAGAAATTGAGGCCTTTCTCAAGAGTGATTCGATTCCCGATGGAATCGATAACCAAGAGATTGACCCTGAGAGGGATATTCTTCTCCTTGAGAAATTATTAAACGAAGATCCCTCTCCTCTTCCTGTTCTACCACAAACACTTCATAATGAGGAAATCAAATATGTTGAGAAAACTGACGATTTTCCTGAGGTCGAGATTAAGGACTTACCGCCTCATCTCGAATACGTATTTTTGGAGGGTGATGATAAATTACCCGTCATAATTGCTAAAGATTTGAGTGATGAGGAAAAGACTGCTCTAATAAAGGTTTTAAAGTCACATAAACAAGCAATTGCTTGGAAACTCTCTGACATCAAGGGTATCAAAATTTTGATGGAGGATGACTTTAAACCAACAGTCCAACAATAAAGAAGGGTTAATCCAAAAATTCACGAGGTTATCAAACAAGTTTTAAAACTTCTTGGTGCCGGTTTTATTTACCCTATCTCGGATAGTCCTTGGGTTAGTCCCATTCATTGCGTTCCAAAAAAGGGTGGTATTACTGTTGTCACAAACAAAGAAAACGAGTTGATTCCAACTCGATTGGTTACGGGTTGGCATGTATGCATTGACTATCGCAAGTTAAATGACGCCACCCGCAAAGACCACTTTCCTCTACCCTTCATGGACCAAATGCTCGAGAGATTAGCGGGGAATGAATATTACTGTTTCCTCGATGGTTTCTCGGGTTATTTTCAGATCCCCATTGATCCACAGGATCAAGAGAAAACTACCTTCACATGCCCTTATGGAACCTTTGCCTACCGTCGTATGCCATTTGGCTTATGCAATGCTCCTGGCACGTTCCAAATGTGCATGATGTCCATATTTTCCG
This sequence comes from Artemisia argyi, assembly GCA_030686995.1. Lineage (NCBI taxonomy): Eukaryota > Viridiplantae > Streptophyta > Magnoliopsida > Asterales > Asteraceae > Artemisia > Artemisia argyi. The sequence goes on from CM060676.1 coordinate 80,343,765, forward strand.
ACGTGATCGGGAAAACCATGGAGGTATTTATGGATGACTTTTCGGTCATTGGGGATTCGTTCCAATCATGTCTCTCCCATTTAGACAACATGCTCAAACGTTGTGAAGACACAAGGTTATGTCTAAATTGGGAGAAGAGCCACTTTATGGTCAAAGAGGGCATTGTCCTGGTCCATAAAATTTCAAAAAACAGGATTGAGGTTGACAAAGCCAAAGTTGATGTCATCGCAAAATTACCCCATCCCACTACCGTTAATGGTATTAGGAGCTTTTTGGGTCATGCTAGTTTTTATCGTAGGTTTATTCAAGATTTTTCCAAAATCGCCCGGCCTATGACGCATCACCTCGAGATGGATGCTCCTTTTATCTTCTCACCGACTGCATTGAAGCTTTTGAAACTTTGAAGAAAAAGCTTACTGAAGCACCGATTCTTGTTGCCCCCGATTGGGACTTTCCCTTTGAACTTATGTGTGATGCTATTGATTATGAAATAGGGGTCGTCTTGGGGCAACGCAAATCAAAACATTTTCAGCCGATACACTATGCGAGCAAAACAATGACCGAGGCTCAAAGTCATTACACCATCACTGAAAAAGAATTATTAGCAGTGGTGTATGCCTTTGAAAAGTTTCAGTCGTATTTGATATTGACCAAATGCATAGTGTATACGGATCACTCGGCTTTGAAGTACCTCTTTGCAAAAGAAGATGCAAAGCCAAGACTACTCCATTGGGTTCTCCTCTTGCAAGAATTTGATATCATAATTCGTGATAAAAAAGGAGTTGAGAACCTAGCTGCTGATCACCTCTCCCATCTTGAAAACCCCCACCAAGATGTTTTAGAGAAGAAAGAAATTAATGAAACCTTCCTTCTCGAGACACTCAATGCGGTTTCCTTTCGTGGAGATTCTACTACCCCATGGTTTGCCGATTTTGCAAACTACCATGCGGGTAACTTTTTTGTGAAAGGGATGTCGTCCCAACAAAAAAATAAATTCTTTAAAGATGTAAAACATTATTTCTGGGACGACCCCTACTTGTTCAAAATATGCGTGGATCAAGTCATCAGGGGGTGTGTTTATGGTCAGGAAGCCAATGACATTCTCAAGGCTTACCATGCTGGTCCCATGGGGGGCCACCACAATCCAAACTACACCGCCAAAAAGGTGTTTGATTCCGGGTTTTACTGGCCCACGATTTATAAGGATGCCCAGGAATTTGTCAAATCCTGTGACGCTTGTCAACGTCACGAGAATCTTTCAAAAAATAATGAAATGCCACAAAATGCAATTCAAATTTGTGAAATCTTTGACGAATGGGGCATTGATTTTATGGGGCCATTCCCGTCATCTCATGGAAATAAGTACATACTCGTGGCTGTTGACTATTTGTCAAAATGGGTTGAAGCGAAAGCTTTACCCACTAATGATGCCCGAGTTGTTGTAAAGTTTTTAAAAGCTCTTTTTGCTCGATTTGGAACTCCATGTGCTATAATTAGTGATCGTGGTACGCATTTCTGCAATAACAAATTTGATAAAGTCATGCAAAAGTAAGGTGTAACTCACCGTCTTTCTACTGCGTACCACCCTCAAACAAGTGGACAATTAGAAGTTTCCAATCGAGGAATTAAAAGAATCTTGGAAAGGACAGTAGGTGAAAATCGTGCATCTTGGTCGGACAAATTAGATGATGCACTCTGTGCTTTTCGTACTGCATACAAAACACCCATTGGGTGTACGCCTTACAAGCTTGTATACGGAAAAGCGTGCCATCTACCAATCGAGCTTGAGCACAAAGCCTACTGGGCTCTCAAGCATGCAAACTTTGACCCCCAAACAGCGGGTGCTCATCGCAAAGTTCAACTGAATGGATTAAATGAACTTCGTGATCAAGCTTATGAGAACTCTTTGATCTATAAGGAGAAGACAAAGAAGATTCATGACTCAAAAATCAAGAACCGTGTTTTTAACGTTGGTGATCGAGTCCTTCTTTTCAACTCACGGTTGAAGATATTCTCAGGGAAGCTTAAAACCCGCTGGACTGGACCATTCACTATTGCCAAAGTTTATCCATATGGCACTGTCGAGTTATCTCAAAATGATGATCCAAATTTAAAAGTGAATGGGCATCGGTTAAAACACTACTTTGGAGAGGACATACCACCTATGGTTGTCCCGGATCTTCAAACTTTTCCCAAGGACAAATGAATTCGGGGATCGAGTCAAGCTAGTGACTCGGTGAACAAAAACATTAGCTCAACATGGGTTTTCACCCATATCTCTGACTTCTTTCTCTTTTCTAACACCTAAGTGTGGGGGAGTTGCCCCTGCTGTTGTACATAAGTCAAAATAAATAAATAAATAAATAGAGATTTCCGTTTCACACTTGGCTATTAGTATTACCTTTTTACGTTCTAAGAGTCGGCATAATAGCCGGTACTTTGAATATTGAGGGCAATATTCAATTCTAAGTGTGGGGGGGGGGGGGGGGGGGAATTCTGGAGAATTTATCACATGTCTTGTACCTGTTAGTGCCCTAATACCCCCGTTTTGCCCAAAATTAATTTTTTTTTATTTGGTGGAAGTTTTTGGCACTAACACAATAAATGGTTATCAGTCCACCATGTCTAACATAAAGAATGGCTAATCCAGAAGCAAATGGCTCTTGGTAAAGATATCTCAGATCTGTTTATGGCTGACAATTTGCCGAAAATTGTATGGTATTCAACTCACCATATCCTAAAAAGTAAAGAGTTGGCTAGCCCACAAGGTTATGGCTTGTGGTAAAGGCAGTGGAAAACCATAATTGGTAATCAACTCACCAAGATGATAATAACTATATCAAAGAGTTGGCTAGTCCAAAAGCAAACAGTTTTGGTAAAGACAAATCAAATCCGTTAACAACTGATGGTTTGCTCAAAATCATTTGGTTATCAATGTACCAAAGTATCATACTAAAACATTTGACTACTCCAGAAGTAATGGATTTTGGTAAAGAGACTTCAAATCCATTAAATTTTCATAAACGATTGCTAGGGACTAGCAATAGTTTAGTGTGGGGGATTGATGAGTGCTCAAACACTTATCATTTTTTGTTAATCTAAACTACAAAAACATTTAAAAACACTCAGAAATGCATCAAAATACAGAAAAAAAATCCTTGGATTGTGTTTTATATGTTCCAGATGCAAAATGATTGAAAACAGATGAAAAACGAACAAAGTTTGCATAATTGGCAGTTTCAGTCCCTTAACTTTCAAAATTTGACAAAATCGGTCCCTAAGTATTTGTTTTGTAAGAAAAGTCAACCCAAGTCCTTTAAAATTCAAATGTTATCAAAAATGATCTTTGGGTAAAAAGTTTCAAAAGTTTGCAGGTTTGGTCCCTGAAGTTTCATAATTGGCAGAAAAGGTCCCTGGGAATTTCAAAAAAGATGGAAAAGTCAATTTTGGTCCTTGAAATAATAAGCTTAGCATGTTTCACCCTTGGAACAAATTTGAAAAGTTACACAAATCAGCCCCTCAAAATTTCAGATTTACAAAAGTGGTCCTTGTGTAATATAAAAATCAAACGGATCCTTTGAGTTATCTTAACCCAAAATCCACTCACAAATACAAACCAAAGTCCAGTCCATCCTAAAACCTTGGCCCATTTCCACTCCCAGGCCCAAACTAAAAACCAAACCCAACCCCGTTTAATATTAAAACCACCCCGGTCAACACCCCCCTTTTTGACCCGTCCTTTTCCCACCAAAAACACCACCACCACCACCTGCTTCACTGTAGCAATCTGACAACACTTAACCTTCCCCCTACCTCCACCTCAGCTCTCCCATACTATATCCCCTTCACTTCCACAAACATCCAAAATTCTTTAATTACATTGAAATTGTTCCAAGTAATCCCACATGCCAAAAATCTAATTCAAAGGTTAGGACCAATTCCACCCAATCCAATGGGTGGGATTTGTTCAGGAAGGTGCATAGAAGTCGTGGAAACCAAAAATTCAAAGGAGGGAAGCAAGAGGAGAAAGATTAGGTCAATAGTATATATAGAAGGTCCTTGTAAGCCGTTTGGCACACCTAGACTAGTACTTAGCTTAAATTCAGTGTATTTTACTTATGTTGTAATCCTTTTATCAAGTAATGAAAGTTTTCAAGTTTTAGTTCCCTTATTCCAAGTTTCAATTTTTATAAGCATTTGAAAATCTCTTTTTAAAGCCAAGTATTGGAAATAAGCTATCTATAAGCTCTAATAAGCTAACTCAGTACTTAATAATTGAAAAGAAAGTAAAAAGAATCAAAGAATCAGTTTAACACACATATGCAGGGTACCTATGCATGACACAGTGGAAAGCTTAAGGAAGTTGCCAATCTTAGAAATGGCAAGAAGGACTTTACTAGCTTGTCTTAGGACAAGCTAGAGCTTGTTGCAGTTTAAAGAGTTCCTAGTTCAACTAGGACCAAGGTTTCAAGTCCTGAGTTATTAATTTTCATGTTTTTAGTATAAATTTGGCTTCAGTTGTGATTTATAGTTGTAATAGATTATTGTTGTTTGTATCTGCATATTTGAGTTCACAATCACTTAGTATAAGCTTAGTTGTCAGGTTATAGCTTAGATTGCTCAATTGCCATTTGAATTTATTAAAACAGTTGTTAAGAGTAGTGTTTCGATTTGTCTGTGTAGTGAGTGTTTGTTGGTTTGGTTAGTTAAAATTTGTGCCTACATCACACTCAGTACCTTATTAGACCAAAACACTCAAAGCTTTAGTAGTTATAAGTCCAAAAGTCAAAATCACACAAAACCTTACCTCAGGATCATTCTGTGTGGATTTAAGTTGAACAAAGCCTCAAATCATCTCACAATTAAATAAAGTAGCTTAAGTTAGTATTATAATAACTTAATTTAACATAACTAGTCATAAAATCAGTGTTCAAAGTTGATATTAGTCAAATCTTACCAAATCTCAAAAAGTCAAAATTGCATGTTCTAGGAAAAACTCACTTTTTGTAGGAATTTTCAGGATTTTTGTGCATCAATCCAAGCTTTGAAATTTTTTGTGGTAAAAGTTTACCATCTAAACTACAAGAATCAGAACTTGGCTTATTTTTAGAAATTTTTTTATGGCTTGTGCAAAAGCTGAATTAAGGCTGCCGGGTGGATACCTTCCCCTGCACCAAGGGTATTGACCATATTTCTTGGGCCCATTCTGGCTTAACCAGTGGACCCCACACTTAGCCCTTTGGCTTTTGAGTAGTTTGGCAGTAGTGCTTTTCATACCTTAGCTTATTTTGGAGTGTGGCTTATTTGCCCTTGACTCATTTGGACTCCCTTTTACCCTGATCTCAAATCATATACTGAGTTAGTCAGTATTTGGACCCAAGTTCTCAGGCATATATCTGGCTATATAGTGGGACCCACCTTGTAGTTCATGGCTTATTAGTAACCCTAATAAGCTAATTTTCCAAATCATCACTCATTTTGGACTTGTGGCCTCAGTTGACCTACCAAACCAAGGCCTGCTATTGGCCTGGTTCACCAAGTGTTCTTTGAACTCAGGTTATTTGAGCCTATTTCCAAAAAGTCTTGGGAGAGTACAAACTGAGTGACATCATGTCACCTGGATATTTCCGAGCTTGAAAAACACTAAAAGATGGATAGGATTGGCAACATACGCTCCTAAGTTTGTTTTATTTCTTTTTATTTTTATTTCAATGTTATTTTTAATGATTTGAATAAAACGTACCAAAACATTATAATCCTGAAAAGTTAAGGATTGTTTTGATGAATGAATGAATATTATGAAGTTTGATTATATGCGGATTGAGTTTTTTTACATTTGCATGCTAGTTAAAACTGTTAGCTGTAGGAAAATTAAAAGAAGTACGCCGTACTTGATGTCAAGTACGCCGCACTTCTGAGCGGAAAATTACAAGAAGTACGCCGTACTCGATTAAGGTGCGGCAGTTGACAAGTACGCTGCACTTTTTGTCTAAAAATCAAACAGAGAGTTTGCAATTTGGAGTTAGAGAAGGATTTGGCGATATTTTATTGCAATAACATCTAATAAACCTGTTTCTATGGATTATTTATGCTGTAGGTTGTTGCAAACAGGAAAAGGGGTGCATTAGAAAAATCAAATTATGCAAAAGAACTAGAAGATCATCCCAATTTAAAGTAGGAATGAGCTACAAGAGATGAGAAAAGAGAGTTTAATATGAAGCTGATGAGACTAGTTGAAAGAGATATTGATATTCTAATAATAGTTGACTGGAGAATCATAAGAAATCTAGGATGTGACAAAATTCTTGAAGACATGCTCCTGGTCAGGGTACTGTTTAGGAATGAAATTGTGAATTCTTTTATGTGGAATAGAGCTATACATATCAAGGAACCTATATTCAAGGAATGGTGCTTGGAGTTCTTTAGTACTGTGAAGGTGTAGGAAGAAATAACTAATGATGAAGTGTTTACTAATGAGATTATGAAGTTTAGGCTTGGTGGTGTTGAGAAATCAGTCACACTGTTAGAGTTTGGTTGGATGCTTGGAATTTATTATGATAAGGAGTTAAGTAAAGAGAGTTTCATAAGTTTAATTTCAAGGGGAGAAATACAAAGGAAATATTTTGATGGTGATAAGTATTGGAAGGAGATTAGTAGGGAGAATGTGAAAGTCTTTGGGAAAAAAAGAGTCTGGAAAATCAGGAACCCAATGTTACAGGTTATCCACAAGATCTTGGTTAAGTCGGTGTTTCACAGATGTCATTATGAGCAGTATGTGCTTGATGATGATTTATGGATTTTACATGTATTTGACAAACACCATCCTCTATCTCATTTGAATTTAGTATGGTTGATGGCAAACCATCTGGGGAGATAAGCTGTTGCAGTTGGTGGAACCAGGATTTGTGGTGGTCATTTGATAACCAGGATGGCAAGAAGCATGAGGCTAATGAATGATGATGAAGTGGCATTTTTGGGAAGACATGTGAGACCAGGAACAGTGGAGATGAGAAGCTTTTCATATTTGAGAGACAATGAGACAAGAAAGCTTAGGGACCTGGAGAAGTCTTGGAGGTCGAGCCAACAAATGAATGAAACCACCACCACCACAGTGTAGTAGCAGAAACACCGTCATACTTAGGATGAAGTAAGGAGTAATTTGGTGTTGACAACCAGATGTTGGTTGTACTGCAAAAATTTCAAACAATTTCTTATGGTCTGTAATATGCCTCTGTTAGCATTTTAAAACAATTTTGATATGGGGTAACTATAAATTTGGAACCATGGGAAAAAACAAAAACAAACAATAACTATTAGTATAATAATTATATATAACTAAATATATGCAAGTAATTTGCATAACTAATAAAATATCAAATATTTTGTTTTATATTGTTTGTGTTCTTTGTTCTGTTTTATGGAGATATGTGCAAGTTACGAATGATGTACGAAGGCTACATTGCTTCGTACAATTTTGTAGAATTCGTCATATAGTAAAGTTATTCATTCCCATTTCTCTATTTTATTTATATTCTGTCACATTGAGTGCAATGTTCATAATCAGTATGGGGGTGAGATAAATAGGAATGACAAAATAAAAACAAAACAGATTTTTCAAACCAAGTGCGACGGTTTGTAACTTAGTACGCCGCACTTACTATAAACTTTAAAAAAAATAAGATCGTCTTAAGTCATTTAAGCTGATTCGACTCGGAATTGATAACGTGTTTGCATGTTCATAACCATTACCACTTAAAAGTGACGAATTCTCAGCCTTATGCCATATTTGTCCTCGTTTCTTTGTTCATGAGTGTGCCGGTGTTTTATTTATTCTAGAACTTGTGCTTAAAATCTTTACAAGACCGTAGTGAGATCACATCCGTGTGATATAAGTAATTTAAATGATAAAGAGGCAAAAATAGGATTTACACCAAATAGTCATCCAATAAACTATATGTTAGTAATCACATCGATTAGCTAATATCCAATAAACCATTTTGTTAGCACTTATCTTTAGTGCTAGATACCCCTTGAAGAACACTCCGAGCCAATCTATTCATTTCTTAAGTCCAAGAAAAAGAACAAAAAAAAATATACAACTTTAGCCTTAAACCTTGAACCCAGTTGGAAGTCAAAAAAAAAGAGAAAAAGTGCATAAGTGTGGATTATGCTATTTTGAACGAAGTATGAAGGTTGCAAACTTCTAGTTTTGATTGAGGAGGTATGTCTATCATAAGTATGGGGGAAAACCAATTATTTCCCAAGAAAACAAGAGAAAAGAAAAAGAAAGAAAAAATATATGTATGAAGTGAATAAAGTGTTTGGCGAAATATGTGCCAAATAAGAATCGATATAACGAAAAAGTGTTTATATTTTTCATTTTTAAACAATTTCACTAGATATTCCCATGTCTAAACCATACCCTTATTATTACCCTTAGCCTAACGTTATAACCCGAATAAAAGATCTCTTTTGATAATTTATTTGGTGCTTACGCCATGTTGATGAAGTTTAGTTTTTTGTACAAGCCTATGGTAATTTATTGAACATGTCTGAGCAACTGAGTGTGATTTCCTTATACCCATTGCTCCATTATATGAGTGTGAGTGAATTATACTTTCTACCTTCGTAAGATGCTTAGTCGCGTTATCTTGGCTTATGATTCTTTGATTATATGAAAACAAAATATTTTAAGAAGGATTGCTTGAGGGCAAGCAATAGTTAATTATGGGGGATTTGATAACGCTCTAATTATACATATTTATTCCTTCAATTATATATTATATATCTCTTATATTATATAGATTATTATGTTATTTGTGTATATTTGGTACTAATCTTGTTGCAGAAGTGATCGAGAGAATAAACTAGGAATATTGCTTAAAAGGACGTTAAAGTAACAATAATAGTTAAAAGGACTTGGAATGAAAATACATTACTAAAGACCCAAGTACGCCGGTTTTAGGACTGTGTGTGGCGTACTTGCTTGGCGGGTAAATAAGTTTGATTCTACACGAAGTACGACGTACTTTCTATGAAGTACGACGCACTTATCTTATCAGTTACAAAAGCAGAGTTATTACTTGCATTCATTGAAAGGCCGATCATTTGTGATGAGGATCTAAACACACGCCTTTGTTAGATAGATACTTTGAGTATATACTTTGTAGTACGCGGAATTTACCACAAAGTAATTAGAAGATGTATTAGAGTGATATATATGGTTGCATGTGAAACTGTAAAGTATGAACACAGGAATTATATCAAACTTGTAGCTTCAATATTATTGATAATAATACGAGTGATTTTAGTTATCACTAGGGTTACACCTTGGAGCTTTTGCAATTGAATAGTATTTAAAACCTAAACCTAGAACCTCCTTTTATAGGACAAGGAGTCCTTTATAAGATAAGTATAAAGCTAACTATAGAAGATATATATAAGATCTTTTCTATACTTATCATATACTAGTACACGACTTCCTAACAGCTATCATAAACAGTTGAAACTATATGTACTAGCAATGGTAATGTGGTTTCCACTGCTAGTATATTTCTGTCAGCAGTTTCTTCATTTATGCAGAACAGTGATAACTGTTAGTTTATTCCCAATAATCCTCCCCTAAACTTATGATTTCTGTGCGAATCACTAAGTTTCTTGGAATCCACCTTCTTCATTGATGATGGAGGGATTCTTCCAAACACTTAACTCTTTCTTCTTAATTCCTGAGTAACTCTTCTATTCTGATCTTGCATCCTCTGTAACAACTCTCTAACTTTCTCTGTATTTTCCTGAACTCTTAATCTTGATGATAACATTACTTCAAGAGTTCCAGCTCTGAGAGGATACTCCTTTTCAACTAACATGAATGCATCAATTCCTTGTTTTGTAGATACATGGTGAACTTCACATGAGTCATAGTAAGTCCATGTAGTACTGAGGTCTCTAGCTTCAAACTTCCAATACCCGTCACTTGCATCAGGTTCATATAACCTCTTGAGATGTACCCATAACTCTTTAGCCTTCACATCTGTAAGTTCACTCTCCTTGGACTTTTCTTGAACCATTTTCCAAATGGTATCAAGTTCTTCTCTGTCACATGCCTTTACAAGATTTTTAAAATCTTTATAGACTCTTGTTATTCCACCAAGTCTTGTTATCTTCCAAGCTGCCTGAAATTCATCATTGTGGATTTCCCAATCAATAATGGGATGTCTGACTTGTAAGGGTTCCACATCTAGAATTTCTGGATCAAGATCAATCAAAGCAATCATCTCTTCAGCCTGTTCGTCACTTAATCTTTTACTTTCCTTAACTTGAGATGATTATTTAACTTTTGACTTCTTAGCAACTTCTGATCTAATATCTGTACCTGGTATTTTAAATCTTCTAGCTTCCTTTTCAGAATCCATAGGAATAAAATCTCTGTCTCTTCTAAAAGCCCTATAGTATAAACCTTCAATCTCTTCATGTGACTTTCCTTTGAGTTTATGCATCTTCCATCTAGCCACATTACACAAGAATTTCTTCATGCCTGCAATGACTTGAATCTTGTGTGGTTGCCTTTGCTTCTTCTGATTCTTCTTGATTGAACTTATCATCTCATTGAGTGCTTGATCATTCTTCATCATTATGAAATCAGCTAGTTGAGCTGATCTTTCTTTAGTAGTAAGGCTTATGTCAGCAATAAGCTCAATAGCTTTCTTCTTTACTGTTGGATCTGTGTTGATCATGTGTTCAATCTCCTCTTCTGTTGGCTGATAAGTACTTGAAATGTTTGGAATAGAAACTATCTCTGTTGGATCTAAGAGCTCCTTTTGAATTCTTTGGTCTTCCATAAACCTTGCTACCTCTTCTTCTTGAGTTTTATTAGCCATTTCAGTATCCAAATCAATATGAGCTTGAGTTTTGGCTTTAATCTTTCTTGGTTGCTCAGTTGAATCTTCAATAATTGGAGCTTTTCCCTTTTCTTTTCTTTTCCTGGCAATTTCTTCATCAGAAGTGTCTTCTGTTGATATAAATAATGCCTAAAAACATTATTAACATATATCGATATCTCTATGTTTTGATAATCACAAAACGTAAACTCATTGAACTACAAATTATGACGTAAACAGGTATTTAGTCGTAAATATTTGTTTTAGCATCCATATCACTTAAGGAATGAATAAACAAAGTGTCTAGTGCATTTTATGATCAAAGGAATTTTTATTTTTACAAACCTTACATTTTATTAAAGTAGAACAAACATTTTTAAACTTATACAAAACAATTTTGTATTTATAAGAAATGTTTTATTCAAAATAAATAGTTTGAATTCAAATTTCAACCCAAAAAACGGCTACATTCTTCAGGAAAAACCTCCCCCACAAAAAGACAAAAAATCTGAAGAAAAAATATTTTTTTATTAGGCGGCCCCCTTAATTATACTAGGCGGTCCCCTTAATTTTTAAGGGGACCGGCACCCAATTAAGGGGACCGGCCACGCTCCCAAACAGTATTTTTACCCTTATAAATACTGGTTCATTCCACAGATTTTTCTTACCTTTTGCACCCCAAAACTTTCTATTCTAGATCTCATTTCTATTCTCTAAAATCCTTTGATCATACATACATAAATCTTTGTTTCAAAGTGATCCAAACCTCTACCTTTCAAGTGCAAGAGAAGAATACTTCAATTCTTCAAGAGAAGAAGTATTACAACTTGTTGTGACCTCCACATCCAAGTTGTTAGAGCATCATCCATTATATCTATTTCTTTGTGTAACTAGTTGTGAATATTTGATAGAAGATAGATTAGCAAGGTGTGTAGATAGAGTGAGTGTGTAGTAGATAGTTGTGAAGTAGAGAAGTTGGGAAGTAGATAGTTATGAAGAAGATTGTTGTGAAGTAGATAGTTGTGAAGATAGATAGGTGTGAAGAAGTAGTGTTGTGATTAAGTAGTGACTAGGTGTGAACAAGTAGTGTTGTGATTAAGTAGTGACTAGGTGTGAAGAAGTAGTGTTGTGATTAAGTAGTGACTAGGTGTGAAGAAGTTGTGTAGAAGGTGTGAATAAGTTGTGACGAAGTTGTGGTGTGTATATTGGTGTGTAAGGTTTTCTCCGCCATAAGGGAGCTTGTTGACATAGTGAAGAAAACTCTCGAGTAGGTGACTCGAGGAGTGGAGTAGGGCAAGGAAGGTGTCCATATACCCGAACCACTATAAATCCTTTGTCTTGCGGTTAGATCTATCCATATCTTACTTATTATCTTGATTATATCGTTATTACTTTTGTAGACGTAGACGTATATATATATATATATATATATATATATATATATATATATATATATATATATATATATATATATATATATATATATATATATATATATATATATTTGCTCATATAGTGCTAGTATTGATTTTACTTAAAGATCAAATGAAAGTTTCATTCACAAAACAAAGTTTTTACAATCAAACTAAAAAGGTAACATACATATAATTGATCATTTCGATCAAGTAAAGTTTTCATGCAAAATATACCTAAGGATTATAAAATAAACGATTACTTACTTATCTCTCGTATATAGCTATAATTGTTTATATTGTGCATGTGTTGATTTCACATACTTAGCTTATATTATTATTGTTCATACTTAGATATAGTTGTTCATATTGTTCAAGATTTGAGTTCACATAAGATTGAATCAAAGTTTTGAAAGCAAACAAGGTTTTAAAACTAAACTAAGTTTTCATAATAAAATTAAAAAGACGTAAAACTATTCAACCCCCCCCCCCTCTAGTTTTCCACAATTGGTATCAGAGCCAAGTTAAACAAGATTTTTAAAATATATTGTATTTTAAAACTTGTATCGATCTATGGAATCGGAAAAATATTTAGAAGGGCAATCTATGCAAAGACCACCACTATTTGAAAGTGATGGTTTTCTTTATTGGAAAAATAGATTTGAAACTTATGTGAAATCAAAAGATCTTGATCTTTGGCATGTCATTACCTTTGGTGATTTTCCCCCTATTCAATATAATTTTGAAACTAAAATGGATGAAATTGTATCTTTTGAAAAACAAAATGATGATTTGAAAAAGAAACTAGCAAAAAATAATGAGGCTAAAATGGTTATTTATAATGCGTTACCACGCAAAGAATATGAAAGAATTTTTATGTGTAAAACCGCAAAAGAAATTTGGGATTCTTTACTAATCACTCACCAAGGTAATAGTCAAGTTAAAGATAACAAAATAGATCTTCTTGTTCAACAATATGAACAATTTACGATTCCGGAGGAGGAATCAATAGATAATGCTTTTGCTAGGTTTAACACTATCATCACAAGTTTAAAAGCACTTGATGAGAATTTTTCTAGTAAGAATTTTGTTCGGAAATTTCTTAGGGCTTTTCATCCAAAATGGCGAGCTAAAGTTACGGCGATTGAAGAATCGAAAAACTTGTCAACTCTTCAACTTGATGAGTTGATCGGCAACCTGAAAGTCTACGAAGCAATAATAAAGAAAGACTCCGAGATGGTCAATGAAAAAAGAGAGCAAAGCAAGTCAATTGCGTTGAAAGCTAGGAAGGAATCTAGTAACGAGGATAGCTCAACCTCCGAAAGTGATGACGAAGAATATGTGATGGCCGTAAGAGACTTCAAGAAATTCTTCAAAAGGCGAGGAAGATTCGTTAGACAACCGCATGATGAAAGGAAAGCAAACCAAAGAAATAATGACAAAAATGAAAAAAGTGATAGGAAGTGCTTCAAATGTGGTGATCCAAATCATCTCATCGGAAAATGTCCAATGATGTCAAGAAATCAAAATCAAAAGGCGTTTGTTGGAGGAGCTTGGAGTGATAGCGATGACGATGAGAAAGAAATCACAAATGAGGAGAAATGTCTTATGGCTAAGACATCAAGCGAGGTACGTTCCGAAACCGAAGAGTTTAGTGACAAAAATTTATCATTAGACGAAAAAGACCTAGATAGTGAATATAATAGGTTATGCAAATTAGGTCAAAAGGTTATAGCTAAAAATAAGTCACTAAAACATATTAATAATATATTAGAAAATGAAGTACTTGAATTAAAAATTAGACTACAACATTTGGAAAAAGGAAAAGAAGTTTTTATAGAATGTAAAACATGCATAGAGGTTAATAATGAAAACGAAAAACTTAAAGATGAAATTTTCAAACTTGACAAGTTTAAAAATAGTAGTAACCCACTTAAGAAAATAATAAGTGTTCAAGAAACTTCGGGAGATAAAACCGGTATAGGATTAACCTCAACTAATGTTTCAACTAGTGAAAATAAAAGTATAAAGTTTGAATGTGAATCTAGTAAACAAAAATCATTAGAATCAAAACCTAAGTATATACTTACAAAAGATAGAAAAATACCCATTGCGAATGATGAAAAAGTAAAAACTTTTTATAAACCATCCTTACAGACCGAAGTAGGATCCTCTAAATTTAAATTAAGATCTAAAACTCCACCACTGAGATAACCAAATAATCTTCATACTCGATCTAAAACACCTCAACCTAGAAGAAACCAAAATTGACAAAACTACAATAATACTAGTCATCAAATGTGGAATTATCAACCAAGTTACAATCCTTGGGGAATACTACCACCATACATGCATCCTAGCCAAATGTTGAATATGTTTGGACCAAACAACTTTGGACCAATGAGACAATGGAAACCAAGTGGCTAAGCTGTCAATCTTGGAAGAAGTTGGAATATCATCTACAAATGACTTCTATAAGTCAACATGGTCACTTGAAGTGCTTGAAGATATTCTATTGAAGACTAAAAGGTGCGTTTCTTTTAAGTTCATCGCTATAATTTGCATGTTTAGATATATGATTAGTTAGATTAATGCTTAGCTATACATATATGTGTACATAATAGCTTATATTCTTATAACCTAGAAACATCATTGGTTGACTCTCCTAAGAATAAGATAAAATTGTTCATTGCCGAACGAAATAGAAAATGGAAATCTTCTATATCCACTATTAGCAAACTCATGGTGATAAAGTGAAATGAGTTAAGTGGATCAATCGTTAATATAGAAGTAGGATTAGATCCCTCGCGTAAGAAAACTATGGATGAAACAAGCTCTCATAGACTATGGCATTAAGTTAGATAAGCGCGCGAAAACAAAGGAACTATAGATGTTAGGTTATACCCCATTCAACACTCTCGCATCTAACATATAAATTGTCGTTTTCATTTCCTTTAGGATCATAGGATATGTAGAAACGATAGCATGAGATAATAATAGGCTTAACCAATCTTCTTGAGCATGAGATCTTTAATAAACATTTTTTAAAATATTTGATTTATGATATTTGTTGTCAAAAATCTAATATCTCTAAAAATATGCAAAAACCTCACATTTTGGAAAATAGTTTTTCAAATAACTATCTCACTTTTAAATAACATGTTTTCACTATCAATATCCACAATCTTGTTTTGATCAAAACTAAAGATTGGGAAAATATTCTTTACCGTTCATTCACACATTTTGAAGTAAAAACCCAATCTATTTTATTCAAATAACTCTCACATCTAAGTGAAAACTTACTTTCAAACATTGTTGAATAATGCTAAAAACGTCTCTTTTAAAATCATGCATGGTGATCTCATATTTCTCATCTATATTTATATAAATGACACTTATAAGTGAACTAAATCAAATCAAGAGGACCATGGTTTGTTCATTAAGACTTTGTTTGTAACAAGTCTAGAAATCCATGCTATCATAACTACCCACTTATTGCACATTGATACACATTAGGATTAATCCTCCTAGTTATGTAGTTATGAAATACTTGATGTTGCTTATTGTTTCCTAGCACTTATATTTTACTTGCTTGATGAGTATGTTTGCATGCTAGATGAAATTGCTTGTTTACTTAATCTCTTTGATTAACATGCTTTGACTACATAATTGCCTACATAATTAGTATATGCTTAATTGCCTCAAAGAGTTGGACTTGTTTGAAACCAAAAACACAACCTTTCTGCAATTCACTACCAAAAACCCTTTTCTGGCAATCTGGGAATCACCAGATGGGCGGCCCCCTTAAATCATAAGGCAGCCCCCTTAATTATTAAGGGGACCGGCCTCCAATTATGGGGACCGGCCATCTGATGGTCGAAGGTGTTGTTTTATTTTTCTACTTTTTAGCCCATTTCATCCTACACTTCCCAAAATTCATAAACCTATTTTATCCTAAACCTTCTATCAAAATTTATACATCCTTAATCCCACCAATCCTACATTATAAACACTCTCATTCCTCTCAATCTATACTCATCTCTTCATGACCTCTCCCATTAAACCAAAACCACCAAATAACCCGTTTGGAGAAGAAAGCCTAACTTCCATTAAAAGCCCGTCAAACCAAATGATGTTGTCAAACATCCAACACCAAATTCCTCCTATGTCTTCAACATTACATACCTAACACCTCACTCTCCTTCTCACCAACATTACATATCAAAAACCTTTACTCACCCATATCCTTCTACATTACACTCAAACCTCATAATCTTTTCACAACTCAAGCGATGTTGTTCATAATCAACCAACACCTAAACCTCACTCTCACATAAATGATCCATTTAACAACAAATCATCCATTCGTACCTCCACTAATGCTCCTTCTTATGATGAGCATGCACAATCCCAAAACAATAATCCCAACCTCATTACCAACACTTTACATGTTGCTCATTCAACAAAAACACCATCCACTCATGAAGCATCTCTTCCACCCATATCATGTTTTCATGATTACCCAAGCTCAAACATGTCTCCACCACCAAGAGTATCACCACCACATCCTACAACTCCACATGCCATTCCTATGTTGCATGTTCAAACCCTCACCCAAGACAACTATCATGCTCCACCACCATCACCTTCCTCCGAACACTTAATGTTCGTTGAGGCGCTAAAAGAATCCCAGGAGCTTAGTGCTCTTTTAGCCTTACATCTTGCTCAACGCAATTTGGATCCACCTTCATCTAGATCACCCTCATCACCACACAACATAAATCAACTTGAGAAGCATGTCCACAATTGACCTTGTTGCATCTTTCTCCTAAAAACCATTGCATTCAATGAACACTTCACTTGGATTGAATATCTTCTCACTAGATCACATCCAATACCCTCACTTGAACAACATCCAAAACCTTAATCAACCTCTTCCGCTACAAACTCTCCACAACCAAACTCTCCAACATTCATGACCCAAACATATACCTCCATTAATCCAACAACCTTACCCTAACTCAACCATCTTCATTCCAAACACTCCATCATCAACCATCTAAGCATACTATATGCTTATGATTTTCACTTTCAAATACGAATCAACCAACCTTTTGTTACAAGCAAGTCCGATGGCTATGCTTGTTATTTGTATATTGCATATTCTTCTATATATGCTTGTGCTTCTAATATTTTTCTTGCGAGCATTCCATATCTCGATCCCTTAGTGCCATCGAACGAGGGGGAGCACACATCAAGGGGGAGCTTTCATCCCGTCTAACTTCATTTATGAAGATAGCCGGCATAATCTTTTTGATTCTACAAAAAAGGGGAGAAGTAAATATAAACTCACTAAGTACTTGTCTAAAAATTAATTAATTTTTAGACTTAATGAGTTTAGGTTTTGTAATCATCAAAAAGGGGGAGATTGTTGATATAAATAATGCCTAAAAACATTATTAACATATATCGATATCTCTATGTTTTGATAATCACAAAACGTAAACTCATTGAACTACAAATTATGACGTAAACAAGTATTTAGTCGTAAATATTTGCTTTAGCATCCATACTACTTAAGAAATGAATAAACAAAGTGTCTAATGCATTTTATGATCAAAGGAATTTTTATTTTTACAAAACTTGCATTTTATTAAAGTGGGACAAACATTTTTAAACTTATACAAAACAATTTTGTATTTATAAGAAATGTTTTATTCAAAATAAATAGTTTGAATTCAAATTTCAACCCAAAAAATGGCTACATTCTTCAGGAAAACCTCCCCCACAAAAAGACAAAAAATCTGAAGAAATTTTTTTTTTTATTATTAGGCGGCCCCCTTAATTATACTAGGCGGTCCCCTTAATTATTAAGGGGACCGGCACCCAATTAAGAGGACTGGCAACGCTCCCAAATTGTATTTTTCCCCTTATAAATACTGGTTCATTCCACAGATTTTTCTTACCTTTTGCACCCCAAAACTTTCTGTTCTAGATCTCATTTCTATTCTCTAAAATCCTTTGATCATACATACATAAATCTTTGTTTCAAAGTGATCCAAACCTCTACCTTTCAAGCGCAAGAGAAGAATACTTCAATCCTTTAAGAAAAGAAGTATTACAACTTGTTATGACCTCCACATCCAAGTTGTTAGAGCATCATCCATTATATCTATTTCTTTGTGTAACTAGTTGTGAATATTTTATAGAAGATAGATTAGCAAGGTGTGTAGATAGAGTGAGTGTGTAGTAGATAGTTGTGAAGTAGAGAAGTTGGGAAGTAGATAGTTGTGAAGAAGATTGTTGTGAAGTAGATAGTTGTGAAGATAGATAGGTGTGAAAAAGTAGTGTTGTGATTAAGTAGTGACTAGGTGTGAAGAAGTAGTGTTGTGATTAAGTAGTGACTAGGTGTGAAGAAGTTGTGTAGAAGGTGTGAATAAGTTGTGACGAAGTTGTGGTGTGTATATTGGTGTGTAAGGTTTTCTCCGCCATAAGGGAGCTTGTTGACATAGTGAAGAAAACTCTCGAGTAGGTGACTCGAGGAGTGGAGTAGGGCAAGGAAGGTGTCCTTGTAGCCGAACCACTATAAATCCTTTGTCTCGCGGTTAGATCTTTCCATATCTTACTTATTATCTTGATTATATCGTTATTACTTTTGTAGACGTAGACGTATATATATATTTGCTCATAGAGTGCTAGTATTGATTTTACTTAAAGATCAAACGAAAGTTTCATTCACAAAACAAAGTTTTTACAATCAAACTAAAAAGGTAACATACATATAATTGATCATTTTGATCAAGTAAAGTTTTCATGCAAAATATAACTAAGGATTATAAAATAAACGATTACTTACTTATCTCTCGTATATAGCTATAATTGTTTATATTGTGCATGTGTTGATTTCACATACTTAGCTTATATTATTATTGTTCATACTTAGATATAGTTGTTCATATTGTTCAAGATTTGAGTTCACATAAGATTGAATCAAAGTTTTAAAAGCAAACAAGGTTTTAAAACTAAACTAAGTTTTCATAATAAAATTAAAAAGACGTAAAACTATTCAACCCCCCCCCCCCCTTCTAGTTTTCCACATCTTCAATTATACTAGCAGTTCCTTCTACCCTGCTAGCAGTACCTTTTGCTTGAACTTTGGGTTGACTTGATGCTGTGTCCAAAACTTCCTCTAGTGTTACTTGAGCATCTAGATCTATTATCTCTGTTGGAGCATCTTGAGCCATTTCCTCTGTTTGTTGTTGTTGTTGTTGTTATTGTTGAGAGATTTCTTCAGTACCTTGAGGTTCTTTAACTTGTTCATCTGCTGGCTCAAAAGGCTCATAACCAGAATTAAAGCCTTCAAATCCTCCAAAATCTTTAAAGCCTTGTTCAAAGTCCAATTTCCTCCCCTCTGTCCTAGCATCTGTTTTCCTCCCCTGATTGGGAGAATCACCCAAATCATCACCTGAGTCATCAGAATCACCATCTTTACCCGAGGATGAAGAAGAAACTACAATCTGAGCAGTCCTTTTTTTCTTGAGCTTGTTGATTTCTGCTTGCTTTGTGTACATCTTCTTCATGAGCATAGAAAAACCATCCATGTAAAGTTGCTTGCTCTGCTTCAGATCATCTTCTAGCTTATGAAAAGTTGCTTCCAATGTGGTACATTTGTCCATCAATTCTTGTAAGTTACCACTTCCCTCTGCACTTCCAACTGTGTGACCTGCTGGGAGAGGTGCATCATGGGGCATTGGCCTAGTTTCCTCCCTAGTTGGACTAGGAAGTACTCCTAAACCACCACTGCTTGTACCTACACCAAAAGGTTCAGGTACATTGAGTGTTGTGATAGGGGGAGTTGGCTGATTATTCCTCCTCCTATAAGTGTGAGTAACTGTGGGAGTATGGGAGGTTGATGGAACAGTTATTAGGGGTGTGTGTTCATGCTCAGATGGGTGTTCTGGCCTTTCACTTTGTACCTGTGCAATAATTTGAAGCATTTGTGGAAAAAGCTCAGTTACTACCCCATTATAACCCCTAGTTGCTTGAGTCATATTTTGAAGAACTTTCTGTTGCAGGCAAGGAGTAGGATAAATATTTTTGTGAGGTAACAACTGGTGTTCTTGTAAAACTGTTTGAACAAATCTTGGATACATTAAAAATTTGTATTTACTCTTCACATTACTAACCATGTTGTTAAATATAAACTTTGAAAAATTGAAAGTCCTGTTTGTAGCTAAGCAAATAGGAGGTATAGCAATTGTGGTGCTAAATTGCTTAAAAGAAGTTTGTTTAGGACTTATGCAATGTAGAACAGTATGTATAAAAAATCTCCATTGTGGGGAGAAACATCCTTTTTTAAAAGTAAGTTTTTGGTTGGATGTATCATAACCCATAGCAGAGACGTGTTGAAGTATTTCTGGATTGAGTAATGTGATGATACCTCCTTGATCATCCAAGTGGAGAAGTCTCCTCAAGGATGATTCAGTAACATCAATAGTTACTCCATCAACAAACTCCAAAATAGTCATGACAGAAAGATTTTAATGACAGAAGTATAATCGGATTAGAGTTAATTGAAGGAATAACAAGCCAATTGAGTTGAAATTTGTAGACTGCTAGGGTTTGAGATTAATAGCGTGTGAGAATTTATCTTAAGAAACAATTTATCTTTGGTAAAGAATAAAAGTAAATAAGAAAGAATATAATTCTCATTAATAAATCCATAGAAAAAAGGTTAAACTCAACAGCTAGATTAAAAATTAGTTACTGACACAACAGTTGCAACGGCTAGTTCAACGGTAAAAACATTTACACTAACAGTGGAAACTTTGAACTAGCAGTGGAAACTTTTTCACAAAAATTTCTAAGAGTAGTAGGAATATAAAATAAATTTAAAAATAGACGGCTCTATCATAGTTTTTAGCAAACTACCAGCTATCAACTGATTTGATATGTCTTTACCATGAGCCGTTTGCTTTGGACTAGCCAACTCTTAACTGTTAAGTATGGTGAGTTGATAACCATATAGTTTTTGGTAAACTATCAACCAAAAACGGATTTGAGGAGTCTTTACCAGTAGCCGTTTGCTCTGGACTAGTTGGTTCTTATGTGGATAAGACATGGTGAACCAATAACCATTTGTGGTGTGCCTTAGATACACACTTCAGATTATCAACTCCCACCAAATTTGCTTATTGACCTGCATTAGTTAGTCCAAAACCAAGAAAATATAAACCAAAGTATTTTCATTTAACAATTTTCACATATGACTAACAATCAGTACAAACTATACACAACAGTTGCTTTTGACACAACTAATAGTACAAAAATCCTACACTTAACTTAAGCACTTAGACATCAGAGTTTTAAGGGTTAAGCGACATCAGAGTTTTAAGGGTTAAGCATTCCAATACCTGTTACCAAGTACTGAAACCTCCCCACATCTAAACCTTTAGTTAATAAATCAGCATAGTTATCATCAGTATGAATTTTGACAACTTATATTAACTTTATCTCATAACAATCTCTGATAAAATGATGTCTAATTTCTATGTGCTTAGTTCTAGTGTGTTGTACATGATTTTTAATTATGCAAATGGTACTGCTATTGTCAATATAAATAATGATGTTCATGAAATTGTACCCATAGTCAAGTAATTGGTTTTGAAGCCATAATACTTGAGCATAACAGCTTGCAGCAGCCACATACTCTGCTTCAGTTGATGAATTAGCCACCATTGTCTGCTTCTTGCACTACCATAAGACCAACCTGCATGTAGAAAACTAGAAGGGGGGGTTGAATAGTTTTACGTCCTTTTAAATTTATTACAAAAATATTTTGTAGCTTATTAAAAACTTTCGATTCGATCTCAAGTGAATTCAAGTAACAACCAATATAAACAATTCTAATCTAATAATGAAAGTATTGAAATGTAATGAAGAAAAGATAGAGTTAGAAAGATCAAACCACAACACGCGAATTTAGAGTGGTTCGGCTACAAGGACACCTTCCTTGCCCTACTCCACTCCCCGAGTACCACACTCGAGAGTTTTCTTCACTATGTCAACAAACTCCTTATGGTGGAGAAACCTTACACACCTTGGCTGACACGAGTTAACGACACTAAGCTAAATGTCGAGTTCTAATCATAGCTAGAACCAATCTCACAACTTCTTCAAGGCTTCACACCTTCACAACTTCTTCCAGACTTCACACCTTGTCAACTTCACACCTTCTTCTATGCACAACTAAGTCACAACTACTAAAATACTTTACAACACACCTAGTTTCTACAATCAACAAATTCACACAACACTTTTACAAATATGTAACACTACTACAATATGAAACTAGCTAATCACAACACTACTACAATTAGGTGGATGTAGAGGAGTGTTCTTCTTCTTGCACTTGAATGGATGAAGCTTTGGATCACTTGGAAACAAAGACTTATGAGTTATATGATCAAAGGATTTTTGATATAGAAATGGAGGTTGGATCAGAAAGTTTTTAGTGCAAAAAGGTGAGAAAAATATGTGAAATGATCCAATATTTATAGGGCCAGAAAATATTGTTCTTGAGCATGCCGGTCCCCTTAATTAGGGGGCGGTCCCCTTAATGATTAAGGGGGCTGCCTAGTAAAATTAAGGGGGCCGCCCTCCTGGACGTTGGAAAAGTTTTTCTGGATAAAATTTGCCCTTTTTGGTTGGAAATTTGAAATCATATCTTTGTAGTTTAATATAACAATACCAAAAATGATTTACAAATATATATAAAATGTTAATTTCATTTTATAAAAAGTTATGTCTTAAGACAAGGTTTCCTTTGATCATGTAATGCATAAGGTGCTTAGTTTATGCATACCTTAAGTGATATTAGATGTAGAGGTAAATATTTGTTACCAAATACTTGTTTACGTATTAATCTTGACTTAATTTGATTTGAGTTTTGTGATTATCAAAATATAGGTTTATTGAGAGATATTAATAACATTTTTAAACATTATTTATATCAACAATCTCCCCCTTTTTGATGATTACAAAACTTAAACTCATTAACTCAAAAATTAGTTTTTAAACAAGTATTTTAGTGATTTTATATTTACTTCTCCCCCTTTTTGTAGAATCAAAAAGGTTATGCCGACAATTTTTCAAACGTGAAAATTTGACGGGAAGATATCTCCCCCTTGATGTGTACTCTCCCTCGTTTGGGGGCACCAAGAGAACGAGCTATGGAATGCTTTGCAAAACCAAAATATTAGAAGCACAAGTATATACATGCAAATATATATAAGGTGACAAGATAATAAAGAAGCATTCATATTAAGACAATAGTTGTGTCAAGACACAACAATACAAGTACAAATAATGAAGATTACAAGAGAATAGCTATTACATAAACTAACAACAAGAAAAATACATCATCATGAAAAGGGTACATGGACTTCATAGAGCTTGCAAGCAAAAGGGTGGTAAAGGCTTTATTTATTAAGCATATCATATGCTTAATTTGGAGAGCATGATGGTGATGATGGGGAAATGGGTGAGAAATGTTGTGGAGTAATTGGAGAAGATGGTGGAGTTGGTAGTGGTGGTGGGTTAGTAAGCAAATGTTCAATATATGAAAAGATATATTGAATTTCATCTCTAAGACCAAAGATAACAGTTCGGTTGTGGATGCAACAAAGACAAGTATCCCCATGGGATTCAAGTAACCTCCAAGGCACGGGATTGGCAAAGAATGGTGGTGTAATTGGTGGAGATGAGAGATGAGCATCAAGTGGTGTTATTGGTGAAAGTGAGATGGTAAGATGGGTGGACATAGGTTCTTGTGTAGGATGTGGTGATGATACTTGTGGTGACAAGTGTGAATTGATGTAGTCATTGATTGATGAGGTTGAGGGTATGGAGGATAAGGAAGTTCCATAAGTGGAAGGTGTTTTGGATGGTGCATTAGGTGCACTTGGAGATGAGCATTTTGGTGGAGGTGATGGGGTTTTGTTGTCTTCATTTGTTAAGTCAATGAAGAGTTGTTTTGGAGGAATGATCACATGCTTTTGTTTCTTGGAGGCTTTGGAGTTTGAGGTGCTTGGTGGAGTCATGATGATTTAGATGATGAATGATGAGATGAAGAATGGTGATTATGGAGGAATTTATAGTATGGAAATGGTTGATTTAGGTATGTATTTGAAATGGTTGAATGAGATTCTAAAATCAGTTGGGTTAAAATGGGAAATGGTAGCTAATACTAGAGAAAGGGTTCATAAGATGCAAAAGAAAATAGTGAACCCAGTTCCAGATGGCCGATCCCCTTAATCGTAGGCCGGCCCCCTTAATGATTAAGGGGACCGCCTAGAGAATTAAGGGGGCCGCCCATCTGGTGTTTTCCCAGACGACCAGAAACCCAAAATTTGCAGAATTTGGTGATTTTTTCAAGTGTGTTTTTCCAGCAAGCTCTATTAGAAGTATATACTCTAGGAATGATGATATATAAACATATATATATATAACCAAATTTTGCATGCAAATTAACATATTATAATCCACATTGAAAAGAAACATAGCATAACATTAAGATAGTAGCATGATAATAATTAAAGTCTAAACATCATCCAAGAGATAAACAAGAAATAACACAAGTATTTCCGAATAAATCGGACAAATAACAAACCATACAAATGTCTAATAGAAACAAATAATAACAAGTAGCAATACATCAATATCTTCTACTTCTTCTTCTTCCCAATCATCTTCCTAAACATCTTTCCAACGGATTTGAATTCTCCTCGAAGTTCTTCATGTATTTGTTGTTGACGGTTGATAATGGACGTTTGACGAGTGAAGAGAAGCTCATCGGTACGTTCATGAGGAAGAGGAACTTGATACTCGGTTTCTTCAATGTCGGAAAGACTTTCAACAAAGGTCGTGGGGGATGGAGTACTAACACGTGAGGTGTTTTCCTCCTCATCATCATCATCGTCATGATGAGATGTAGACCCACGAGGCCTAGAATACAAAGGAACACGAGATTTTCCTTTGTCACTTGGGGAACGACGAGTACGAACAAGAGTGAGTTGGTTCAAAGTAGGAAATTTTTTGCGTAGTAATCTCTTTGAAGATGTGGGTAATGTTCCATGACATAACGATAAAGTCGTGTAAGGAACATACCGTAAGGAAGATTGGCATTTGGGGTGTTTTTGGCGGACATGATTCGATGAACAAAAAGATAAGCCAAATTGTATTGCTCTTCAGCAATTACACAATACAACATGTGGGCAATGCTTGCCGTGACATGATCACGGTGACCACCAGTACCAAGCGCATTCTCGCGAATGAGTTCTTCCCACTTTTTCATATCTTGGCTTAGCTCTTTGAGGAGGATTAGATTTGCATGAATATCGACATTCTTCGACTTGATTACTCGACTAGTCGTACGACGTTCTATTTCGAGTAGTTGACGAATGTCATCAGGACTAGGAATCTCAGAATAGTATGGGCCATCCTGAGGACGATTTCTTTCAAGAGAGAAAAGATCCCATTCATTTGAAAATACGGCTTGGCCATTGTATGGGATTCTAAGAATTTGTCCGAATTGAGCAAGAGTAAGAGTGATGAATTGATTTTGGATCATAAAGGAAATAAGGAGATGACCATAGGGATCGGTTTGCACCGTCACTTGGCTATAGAAGTCAAGGATAAAACGAGGAATGATTGGTTCGTTGATTTGGTAAAGACATTCAAAACGAATATTAGAGAACATTCGTTCGGTTTGATCAGAGTCATAGAAAGATGGATCGACAATTCTTCCTTCGTGAATGTTTCTACTTTCGATGGGACGATAGAAACATGCAACTGAAGGAGACATGCCGGGAGTAGAGGAAACTTTTGGAATGTATTGTTTGGTTTTGGAGACATCACCAACCGTGGTCTTTGGCATTTTCACCTAAACATTATAACAACAAAAATAAAATTAAGATAAAAACAACTATCATGCATATATATATATATATATATATATATATATATATATATATATATATATATATATATATATATATATATATATAATTATATGCAATATATGTGGAACGAAATTCTACTTCGACACAAAAAAATATTCTATGAAGTAGTTTCACAATGTTCCTTTTATTTTGATTTTAAACTCGTTTAGAATATATGATGTCAAAGAGTATGAAATCATAATTCATTTCGAAGTAAGCCTAGATATAAATATGATTATATATCTTGCTTTTTCATGAGAGTTTGACACAACATACGCATGTTTAAAAGGTTAAAATGCTAATTTTTGTTTTCAAAATATCTTTTTCGAGATAATCCAAATGCTCCCTTAACTAGATAAAAATATCCTAAAACATCAATATATATATTGATTATATATATCTTGATGACATCTATTGATTCTAATAGTTTTAACAAATTTTACGAACTAGTTTTAAGTTTCAAATAACTACATATAGTTATAATTTGTTCATGAACCAAACGCCCATATTGTCTTCATGAACCATTTTATAACGAATTGAAAAGTATGTTTTGATTGTTTATAACATTGAAACAATGTAATGTAGTAGGTTTTAACTAGTTTTTAAGAGTTATATCAACAATGTGCCTTTTGAAAAATGAAATTCAACAAGGGTTTATGGGCGATTAATGATTTTGACAAAATGATATGTTATACTAAAT
Organism: Artemisia argyi; assembly: GCA_030686995.1. NCBI lineage: Eukaryota > Viridiplantae > Streptophyta > Magnoliopsida > Asterales > Asteraceae > Artemisia > Artemisia argyi. The sequence continues at coordinate 80,370,754 of CM060676.1, forward strand.
TTGAGTTGCAATACATCATCCTGATCCTATGGGAAGCATTTGGTTGTTCAATTCCTAGCTTCTATTTCACTAAAATTCGAATTAAAATAAATTTTAATAAAATGCCTAATTATTGATTAGACACTAAATTGAATGAAATGTGATGAAATGCATGTTGGAAAACTTACAAAAGATGTTGTTATGTGTTTGGTTAACGTTTGCCCCTTGCGAAACAACCCCGGACTGGTGATATGGTGGACGATTTTGATGGTTTTGGGTGTTTTGGTTCGTACTCAGCAGTGGTGAGGGAGAAATATATGAACAAATGGAGTGTTTGGGAATGGATATAAGGTGGAAAACGGATTTGGGAGTGTCAGATGGCCGGTCCCCTTAAACATTAAGGGGACCGCCCCCGATAACAAGCCGGTCCCCTTAATCTTTAAGGGGGCCGCCCATTAAATTTTAGAATTTTCGCGGAATTAGTTTCTGGAACAAATATATTTATACGTATATAATTAGATTTATAATATATCAAAAATACGTACGATGAAAAAATACTTAACAATTTTTAATTACCCTTTCGATAATTAAAATGTACCTTTGACAATTTTGGATAAAATGATCAAAGTGTTAAGTTGATGAGGGGTTTGAGATGTGTTCGGGAATATGTGAATATGTGTATATATGTATAAGTATAAATGTGAGTGAATGATGGGTTGATATGTGAGGTTTGAGAGATGATAACGGAGATAGAATATAGTCGGCGAAAGGAGTTTGTTTCATCCATAGTGTTCATGTGCGAAGGCATTCTTACATGATAATAGTCCACTTGACTCATATCTCTTCATCATCATGAGTCTTCTAAAAGTAGACATAAAATAATTTCGCGAGGGGGAAGGAAAGGGTTCGATAACGAACGATTTCCTGGAGTTCCAGAAAGTCAACTAATGACGTATCTAGGTTATGTGCAAGTATGTATATATATCTAATATAATAAGTGTATATACATATATATATATATATATATATATATATATATATATATATATATATATATATATATATATATATGATCGAACAAATAGAGGAAAATAGCAAGCTATATCTATGCAAACAACGTAATCAAATAAAGCATATTTATCTAAGCATGGCAATGAGTTGTGAAAGAATGGCGTACCCGATGGTCTTCAAAAAAATCTTCAAAATCATCAAGATGACATGTAGACTTTGAAAAAGTCTACGTTGAGAGAAACTTCAAGATTACCTCAAGGAATATTCATCTAGCTATTCGGTCCCCATTGCCTCTTTGGTCCAAAGTTGTTTAGTCCAAACATGTTTAACATTTGACTAGGATGCATGAAAGGTGGTAGTATACCCCAAGGATTGTAGCTTTATTCGTATTTTCACATTTGATTACTATTGTTATTATAGTTTTGCCTATTTTGGTTTCTTCTTGGTTGAGGTGTTTTAGACCTAAGATGAGGATTATTTGGTTTTCTAGGTGGTGGTGTTTTAGATCTTGTCTTAGGTTTAGAAGATCCTACCTCGTTTTTTAAAGACGGTTTATAAAAAGCTTTTACTTCTTCATTGTTGGCAAGAGGTATTTTTCTATCATTAATAAGTATATACTTAGGATTAGATTTTAGAGATTTTTGTTCATTAAGTTCATTTTCAAATTTGATATTTTTAATCTCGCTTGTTGAAGCTTCATTTGAGTTAAATCCTAAACCGGTTTTATCTCCGGATATTCTTTGAATACGTATTATTTTACTAAGTGAGTGACTACTATTTTCAAATTTGTCAAGTTTGCGAATTTCTTCCTTAAGTGTTTCGTTTTCACCTTTAAGCTCTTGACATGATTTACATTCTTCAAAAATTTCTTTACCTTTTTCAAGTTGATGTATTTTAATTTTTAGTTCTAGTACTTCATTTTCCAATTGATTATTTATGTATTTTAGTGATTTGTTTTTGGCCATTACTAGTTGTCATAATTTGCCTAGTCTATTATATTCATTATCTAGGTCTTTTTCATCTAATGATAAGCTTTCATCACTAAAATATTCGGTTTCGGAACGTACCTCATTTGATGTATTCGCCATAAGACACTTCTCTTCCTTTGTCGTTTCTTTCTCATCTTCATCACTATCACTCCAAGCTCCTCCAACAAATGCTCTTTGATTTTGATCTCTTGTCATCATTAGACATTTTCCAATAAGGTGATTTGGATCGCCACACTTGAAACATTTCCTTTCATTCTTGTTGTTCTTGTCATCCTTATTCTTTTGAAATGTTTTCTTTTCATCATATGGTTGTCTTACGAATCTTCCTCGCCTTTTGAAGAATTTCTTGAAATCTCTTACGGCCATGGTGTATTCTTCGTCATCACTTTCGGAAGATGAGCTATCTTCGATACTAGATTCCTTTCTAGCTTTCAAGGCGATTGACTTGCTTTGCTCTCGTTTTCCTTTGACCATTTCGGAATCCTTCTTTATAATTGTTTCGTAGACTTTTAAATTTCCGATTAATTCATCAAGTTGCAATGTTGACAAATTATTTGATTCTTCAATAGCCGTCACTTTAGCTCGCCATTTTAGGTGAAGAGCCCTAAGAAACTTCCTAACAAAATTCTTACTAGAAAAATTCTCATCAAGTGCTTTTAAACTTGTGACGATAGTGTTAAATCTAGCAAAGGCATTATCAATTAATTCCTCTTCTGGAATCGTGAATTGCTCATATTGTTGAACAAGTAAATCTATCTTATTATCTTTGACTTGACTATTACTTTGGTGAATTATTAGTAAAGAGTTCCAAATTTCCTTTGCGGTTTCACACATAAAGATCCTTTCGTACTCTTTACGTGGTAGCGCATTATAAATAACCATTTTTGCTTCATTATTTTTAGCAAGTTTTCTTTTTAAATCATCATTTTGTTTCTCAAAAGGTACGATTTCATCTTTCTTCATTTCGGGGTTATTTTGAATAGGTAAAAAATCACCATTAGTAATAACATGCCAAAGATCTAGATCTTTTGACTTCACATAAGTTTCGAATCGATTTTTCCAACATAAAAATCCATCACTTTCAAATAGTGGTGGTGATGCGTAGGGATTGCACCAGGCTTTACCTCTCGAGGGATCTCGAGAAGCTTACAACCCCCACCAGGCAGTGTACCTGATCATTGTAGTATAGTATAATGACAAGTACCGGGGGATTGATCGTTCAGCTAGGAATAGTGTCGCTAAGATTAGAAAACCTAAATGCTAGTTCTAGAGATGAGAGATGATTCTTTTTGTATTTTCATATTTTTTAGAAAGCAAGTAAATATCTCGGGTTTGAAGGATTTGGGCGGAATTAGTTGCTAATCAACTAACCCAATACTAAAGATGCAATCAAAATAAAATACTAAAAATGAAAATAAAACTAAATTAAACTAAGGTTGTGAGCAATAAGTGGAGAAATGTGTTTACTTATTTTTCACTACTCCCTAGATATCTTTTACACGTTAATTACTTGTTATAGTTGCGTGGATGACGGATTGTATTCCTTAATACCATTCATGGGGTGGCGTACTTAACTCCCCAATCCTATGAGTGCCTACTTCACTCCTATGTCGAGCTGGCTAAGAAGCTCCTAACATGGGATCATTAGAATTTACTCATGCATTAAATACAACCAATAAAACCTAGTACACATCAGTTCATGTTTCCTAAGACGTTCAAGCATGTTACCAATTGGAGATCTGCCAGTTTTCTTAAGCCTAACATTGAAATCATTCATCCAATACAACCATAAACAAGTAATCAACACATAATCAACATCTAGGTTTCATTAGATCTAAGCAAACACAAGATAAATCTAGCCTAGCATGGTGGAATCAAGACAAGCACAAGATATAGACAACCAACACATAGACATATTGATTGAATTAAAAGAATACTTATCTCAATAACACATGTAAGGGTTCAAGGGCTGAAAACCCTTGAAATAGCTGTAAAATACGTATATGGTTCGGCCTTAGGGTTTCTCCAAACTTGTTCCTCTCTAATGAATGAAAATTAGAAAACTATATATAGATATAAGAGGCTGACGGCGTCAAGAACAAATGGGTGACGCCGTCATCTCGCCGCCAAAATAATTCTCGGACTGCCTTGATCTACATTTGACGCCGTCATGTTATCCACTTTTGCAGGCCGTCTGTCACACCCCCAAAATCGGGTCCAGCGGAAGCATACATGTAGCTGGGGTGTAACTCAATTGGTATTACAACACATGTTCAAAAATGGTTTGCACTTGAATCATTTTGAATAAAATAGTTAAATCAAAATGTTGAATTTACATTGTTAAAAGTAATGCGGAAGTAGGCCCTTAAAATAGTTTAAAACGGTCCCCAAATGAATAATCAGAGTCTTCTATGACCATGCCATGCCCTGCCAAAACCTCCAGTAGTGTGCCATTGATTAAAACCTGAAAATACATGCTAAAGTGTCAACACAATGGTTGGTGAGTTCATAGAGTCTTGTGAAAAAGAATGTAATGCATTGAAATGAAGATTTCCCAGCAAAGGCATCGTAAATCCACTCAGTTCCAAGTCCCGCCATAAGAGACTTGTAACCTGTGTGTTTACAACCCACTGCCAAATGTAATATGTTTGATACAAAAGTATTGTAATTCAATAGTAATAGTGGTGGAAAAGTATCGTAATTCCATAAGTAATTTTCGTATGTACAATAGCCACAAGTATAAAGTGAACCGACATAAATGTCAAAAATGCTACATTGTCCCTTAAGCTCATGACCCCGAAGCTAGACTTTGTAATGCCCCAACAGAGTGTCTACCAGGCACTCACTTGATAAGACATGAAATGCATTCGTCCCGTTGGAGCAACCCAAACACGAATGGAGGCGTCACCCTCAATAGATCTATTCACTCACTCTCGCTTAGTACTTGAAATTAACGGTCCATGATATTGAAAAGGGGACTTGTTATGAAGTGGTAGTAAGGCAACTTAAGCAATGTATGGAATTTGTAATACTTGGGCATATACAAAAATAGTTGTTGCAATGTATTCTCCCCCCATGGGATTTGAAATCGTATAAAAGTATAACACGAGTATTTAAGCATGTATCTCCCCCAAAGAGTTTGTAAAGTAATTAAACCAGTAAAAGTGGGGCTATGACTCACCTGAAGCTGATGTTACCATGAACATGTAATGAGCTGAAAAACAAGGCGCGCACACTAGCCGCAACCTAATGTGAATGATGAACGATCTACTTTAGATCATGAAATGATGTTATGAATGTCCATGCACATGTTTCTATACCACTCTACTCTTTGTAAAAACACTTGTGTTATCAAAAGTATATAATCCAAGTATTCGGATAATATTGCTATTAGAAAATATAAATAGCTAGTTATAATATATATATACTTATATATATATAACGTAAGTTTCCATGTAAGCGTTGAAATACTCGGGTTGTAATCCTTGAAATGATGAAAACATACTCGTAATAACTAATACTACGTTAGTTATAAAGCTCGGTACTTAATATTATGTTTAGCTTATAAATGTACTTCGTAGTTTTTGCGCCAAATTATATTAAAAGCTGTCAAATATAAAAGGGTTTTAGCCGATATTCAAACGAGTATATCTTTGTCGTTACTTGTCCGTTTTACTTGTTCTTTATGTCCACGGTTACGTCTTAGTATATAGTAATATATTTTGGAAAGCTCGGCTCCTCCGGGTTACGTCTAAAGTCTCTTTTTGTCCAATGAAAAACGTCAAACAGCAACCATTTTCAGAAAAAATACTTTTCGTCTACAATCTTGCAAAAGTCATAACTCCTTCGTTATAAACTCTTTTTAATCCGTTCTTTCGCCTACGGATTCGTTTTTGAAAGTATTTTCTAAAAATTTTGCCAAAGTTCCCTTGGTGTTTACTGATTTTCCAGATTTTTACAAAACGGGACAGCATGTCTAAAATAGGTTCCAAATCAAGTTTCCAAGGTTAAAAACTAATTTCTACCATCACCAAACCTCTTGTAATCACCACATGGCTAATCTAATCTTACCATACACCTTCTTAGGGTGCCATGGACTCCTAACCAAGTTATTAGAGCAAGGGGATTCATAACTAAAAGTTAGGGTTTGTATGTTTCTTTTTAGCCAAAATAAAGTGTGGTATAGTTACTTGTACATGGTTTTTAGCATGATACTTATGTAATACATGTAAAAATAGGATGATCCATGAAAAAAATAAAGATGAAAACTTACTTGATAAAATGAGATGATTATAGGATGATTATGCTTGATGTTCTTGTGTTTTTGTTGCTTGATTCTTGATTAGGCATGTAAAATGAACAAGTTTAGTGTTTTACTTTATGGAAAATGATCACTTGATCATGGAGATCAATTATGGGTCGTGGGTTTGGAGAAAAAATGGAAGAGATGAGCAAGTTTTGATCTTAGCCAAAATATTGTGAATTATGATTATGTAATTTGGTAAAGTTATGTTGTAAAAGGTTTATTAGTATAAAAGGGTTAAGTTAATGCTAGGGGTTAAAAAGGGTGTTCTTGGGCTGGTTTTCAAAGGGTGAAGGGGGGGGGGGGGGTTAGGGTACTTGGGATTTAATTAGAAAACCTTGTAAGAATTTGCACTAGTTTGTGTTTTTAGTTACGATCGGTTACCGGTTTTATTAGAAATAAATGTCCACGAAGTTTACCGGGATGAAATAAAGTTATAATAATGTTAAAAACATATTAAAAATATGTTGGGTACATTTACTGAGTGATCAGGTGATTATTGTTTAGTTTTAACGAAAACCGTCGTTATATTCATACGCGTACGTTATAAATAAAATAAATTTCCAAAATACTGGGTAACTGAATGTTATAACTTTTATGATGTTAAAATGGATATAAAAATATGTCGGGACCATCGTGGGAATGTTTAGATATATTCGTCGTGTATAAACCGGGTGTTAACGTTTACTATAAATACTTATACGTAAAAACGTTAAATGTACTGAATGTAGTAATTTGAAAATCCTGAGAGTGGTATAACATGAAAATGCTGTTATGATGATATGCAGACTATCTCCAGTCCGTATGCAGTGTTCTTAACACTAATGAAATGAATTCGCACCTAAACCAATCCGGTTACGCGAATTTGAATACCCGTAAACTAAATTTACGATGAAATGAGTAATGCAAGTGAATAGTGAAAACTTTTCCGGAAATGAATAGTGTTCGGTGAATAGTAAATTTCCCAAAAGTTTCTCAGAATATCAAACTGACCTCGAAAACGATGAATAGTAAAACGATGAATAGTGTTTTGATGAATAGTGTTTGATGAATAGTGTTTTTCCAAAGTTCGGGAAATGACCTGAAATGACCTGAAATGGTGAGTTGTGACAGTCTTCCCCTCTAAAAGGAACTTCGTCCCGAAGTTCAGTTTATGTTGGTTTCTGAAAACATATTGGTGAAAAGGTGATGATATTCTAGAATTCCAGCGAACTCCAACGATAGGAATTCGACTCTGCTTCTACTGTTTGACCACACGGTCCATGATTTCTACTTGTTCTCCTGCAAGGTTTATGTTTGACTATGGGTTGGATTCCTTTCCAAATGGGATTATGGGTGACAATTCTGAAAAGCTGATAATACGTGGTTGTGTAATCCTGTTGCTGTTGTTCTCTAACAAGGCTCAAGTCTGACGACCACTAGGCCTACTCTGTTTGAAATATTACATGGTCCAGTGTATATCTCGGGTTTAACTTCCCAAGTTTTCTGAATGGTATCATGCCTTTCCTAGGCAGAACTTTCAACATAACTCTACCACAAACTTGAAATCCTAAGGGTTTACACCTTATCGAACTTGTAACTGATTCTTGATTTTGTAGGAAGTTCCTGGTTATTTCATGAATACTTACTGGACTAATGAGCTGGGCTTTTCTAAATTTCAAGCCGTCATTGGAGGTTGGCACTTCGGCCATAGAGTGCCTCATAAAAGTATTTCTTACAACATATATGTCTTGTATAACTGTAGTTTGGAGAAACATCCATTTAAAAGTGAAAGTATTAAGAGGATACAATAGTCAGGTATGTATGTCTGCACAAAGGCATAGGTGTCTAACATGTTTGGATAAAGTCTATTGGTGAGGACATGTTCAATCTATAGTCTCGGTTAAGAGGTTGGATTTATCTCTATGGTGTGGCTTAGTGAGCACTCGTATCGAAAATAATCCTGTAATTCTGTCAAGCCAATACTTTCTAGATGATGGAATTTTTGGTGATCAGGCCAATGATAGTGTTTCGAATGGTTTTGTGATATCCTGAGATTTCTGTTGAGTTTTGAATGGTCTTAATGTACCGAGAGATTCTCCTTATAGATGGTATGGAAAGTCTTTCCTAGGGAGGTCATTGATAATATCCACTTAACAATATTGGTGGTAGTGAGGGATGAGTGGCATAGGAAACTATATAGTGTCAGCTAATTCTATATTTATATGGGGATGGGGAAAGGAAATGATAGTGATGGTGAGAAGGGAAGAGACTGTGACAACTGCGACAAAATGATATTGTAATAAAAGAAAATACCGTGATGTAAGTGTATCATGCATAGACGTGAATGTTCATGAAATGAAATGATCAATTGACATGCTTCCAAGCGGCGGTTCACGAGGTGATGAAAAGTATGAATGTTCTGACAACGAGGGTATACTCACACATGCATGAAACATTTGGAAAATGAGTAAAGGATTCAATCCAGACAGAATTTTATTATAACCATTCTCAGTGTTGCAAAATTCATTTCTGAGTCAGACATAGGTGGTCAGCCTATATCTCACTATCCCGGGTTGAATATAGATGACCAGTCTATATTCCACCGAGGTTCCATGAATTTTGAAATACTCAGCTCAGTCATACTAAGACTATGTCCTTCACAAATACCAAGACATTCTGAAAGACTAAGGCAGGTGACCAAACTCGAGGTCAATGATGAAACTATGCAAGGAAAAACATAACGTGGTGACATATATGATACGTGAACATGCTTATATGAAAGACAATTATAGTAATCAACTATAATAAATGAATATAATATATCAGATAATGAGATACAAATCTCATCACCTATATCAGCAACTAACCACAAATGAGGCTTCAGTTTGGCAGGCAGGCATGTGACGGTCATAGGGTTAAGTTTTCTTGAAAGCAGCTATAGTCTAGGTTTTAAAAACACTTAGTTCGCTATAGCCAAAGCTCTGATACCAATCTGTCACACCCCCAAAATCGGGTCCAGCGGAAGCATACATGTAGCTGGGGTGTAACTCAATTGGTATTACAACACATGTTCAAAAATGGTTTGCACTTGAATCATTTTGAATAAAATAGTTAAATCAAAATGTTGAATTTACATTGTTAAAAGTAATGCGGAAGTAGGCCCTTAAAATAGTTTAAAACGGTCCCCAAATGAATAATCAGAGTCTTCTATGACCATGCCATGCCCTGCCAAAACCTCCAGTAGTGTGCCATTGATTAAAACCTGAAAATACATGCTAAAGTGTCAACACAATGGTTGGTGAGTTCATAGAGTCTTGTGAAAAAGAATGTAATGCATTGAAATGAAGATTTCCCAGCAAAGGCATCGTAAATCCACTCAGTTCCAAGTCCCGCCATAAGAGACTTGTAACCTGTGTGTTTACAACCCACTGCCAAATGTAATATGTTTGATACAAAAGTATTGTAATTCAATAGTAATAGTGGTGGAAAAGTATCGTAATTCCATAAGTAATTTTCGTATGTACAATAGCCACAAGTATAAAGTGAACCGACATAAATGTCAAAAATGCTACATTGTCCCTTAAGCTCATGACCCCGAAGCTAGACTTTGTAATGCCCCAACAGAGTGTCTACCAGGCACTCACTTGATAAGACATGAAATGCATTCGTCCCGTTGGAGCAACCCAAACACGAATGGAGGCGTCACCCTCAATAGATCTATTCACTCACTCTCGCTTAGTACTTGAAATTAACGGTCCATGATATTGAAAAGGGGACTTGTTATGAAGTGGTAGTAAGGCAACTTAAGCAATGTATGGAATTTGTAATACTTGGGCATGTACAAAAATAGTTGTTGCAATGTATTCTCCCCCCATGGGATTTGAAATCGTATAAAAGTATAACACGAGTATTTAAGCATGTATCTCCCCCAAAGAGTTTGTAAAGTAATTAAACCAGTAAAAGTGGGGCTATGACTCACCTGAAGCTGATGTTACCATGAACATGTAATGAGCTGAAAAACAAGGCGCGCACACTAGCCGCAACCTAATGTGAATGATGAACGATCTACTTTAGATCATGAAATGATGTTATGAATGTCCATGCACATGTTTCTATACCACTCTACTCTTTGTAAAAACACTTGTGTTATCAAAAGTATATAATCCAAGTATTTGGAAAATATTGCTATTAGAAAATATAAATAGCTAGTTATAATATATATATACTTATATATATATATAACGTAAGTTTCCATGTAAGCGTTGAAATACTCGGGTTGTAATCCTTGAAATGATGAAAACATACTCGTAATAACTAATACTACGTTAGTTATAAAGCTCGGTACTTAATATTATGTTTAGCTTATAAATGTACTTCATAGTTTTTGCGCCAAATTATATTAAAAGCTGTCAAATATAAAAGGGTTTTAGCCGATATTCAAACGAGTATATCTTTGTCGTTACTTGTCCGTTTTACTTGTTCTTTATGTCCACGGTTACGTCTTAGTATATAGTAATATATTTTGGAAAGCTCGGCTCCTCCGGGTTACGTCTAAAGTCTCTTTTTGTCCAATGAAAAACGTCAAACAGCAACCATTTTCAGAAAAAATACTTTTCGTCTACAATCTTGCAAAAGTCATAACTCCTTCGTTATAAACTCTTTTTAATCCGTTCTTTCGCCTACGGATTCGTTTTTGAAAGTATTTTCTAAAAATTTTGCCAAAGTTCCCTTGGTGTTTACTGATTTTCCAGATTTTTACAAAACGGGACAGCATGTCTAAAATAGGTTCCAAATCAAGTTTCCAAGGTTAAAAACTAATTTCTACCATCACCAAACCTCTTGTAATCACCACATGGCTAATCTAATCTTACCATACACCTTCTTAGGGTGCCATGGACTCCTAACCAAGTTATTAGAGCAAGGGGATTCATAACTAAAAGTTAGGGTTTGTATGTTTCTTTTTAGCCAAAATAAAGTGTGGTATAGTTACTTGTACATGGTTTTTAGCATGATACTTATGTAATACATGTAAAAATAGGATGATCCATGAAAAAAATAAAGATGAAAACTTACTTGATAAAATGAGATGATTATAGGATGATTATGCTTGATGTTCTTGTGTTTTTGTTGCTTGATTCTTGATTAGGCATGTAAAATGAACAAGTTTAGTGTTTTACTTTATGGAAAATGATCACTTGATCATGGAGATCAATTATGGGTCGTGGGTTTGGAGAAAAAATGGAAGAGATGAGCAAGTTTTGATCTTAGCCAAAATATTGTGAATTATGATTATGTAATTTGGTAAAGTTATGTTGTAAAAGGTTTATTAGTATAAAAGGGTTAAGTTAATGCTAGGGGTTAAAAAGGGTGTTCTTTGGCTGGTTTTCAAAGGGTGAAGGGGGGGGTTAGGGTACTTGGGATTTAATTAGAAAACCTTGTAAGAATTTGCACTAGTTTGTGTTTTTAGTTACGATCGGTTACCGGTTTTATTAGAAATAAATGTCCACGAAGTTTACCGGGATGAAATAAAGTTATAATAATGTTAAAAACATATTAAAAATATGTTGGGTACATTTACTGAGTGATCAGGTGATTATTGTTTAGTTTTAACGAAAACCGTCGTTATATTCATACGCGTACGTTATAAATAAAATAAATTTCCAAAATACTGGGTAACTGAATGTTATAACTTTTATGATGTTAAAATGGATATAAAAATATGTCGGGACCATCGTGGGAATGTTTAGATATATTCGTCGTGTATAAACCGGGTGTTAACGTTTACTATAAATACTTATACGTAAAAACGTTAAATGTACTGAATGTAGTAATTTGAAAATCCTGAGAGTGGTATAACATGAAAATGCTGTTATGATGATATGCAGACTATCTCCAGTCCGTATGCAGTGTTCTTAACACTAATGAAATGAATTCGCACCTAAACCAATCCGGTTACGCGAATTTGAATACCCGTAAACTAAATTTACGATGAAATGAGTAATGCAAGTGAATAGTGAAAACTTTTCCGGAAATGAATAGTGTTCGGTGAATAGTAAATTTCCCAAAAGTTTCTCAGAATATCAAACTGACCTCGAAAACGATGAATAGTAAAACGATGAATAGTGTTTTGATGAATAGTGTTTGATGAATAGTGTTTTTCCAAAGTTCGGGAAATGACCTGAAATGACCTGAAATGGTGAGTTGTGACACCGTCACACATTTAACTCTTGACGCTCTACTTTGTGACGCCTTCATTTCTGAACTGGGCCGTCATGATCTTTACTCTTGACGCCGTCAGGAAAGTACTCTTGACGCCGTCACATACTGTTCCCAGCTTGGAAAATTAAGTCTTTGGCGTTTTCTTCACTTTTATGCTCCAAAAACGTCCGAATTGCTTCCTTTTCCAGATTTCACTCCCAAAGTACCTAAAATCACAAAAGGAACGATTTAGGGCAATATTTGATCAAATGAATTCAATTCCGGGCTTAAATGATCCCCTAAAAGTGGTTCATTTATCGCCTCATCATATACCCTTACACTTGAGATTTGCTTGTCCTCAAGCAAATGCGCTTTTATTCTAGTCAAAATACAAGTTAGGGGTCATTTAACACTAATATAAAAGTAATTACAACAAATAATCATTCCACTAAAGACCAAAGACAAGCACGGAGGTCATATACGAGCACCTCACAAATAGTGTTTAGATACTCACATCTCTTGGGTGTAATAAAGTATAAATTACAATATGGAAACGGAAGATATCTCTCACTACCTGTCATAGCAAAATAGATTACCATAGGCTTGGGAAAGGATCAAACCTCCACCACATGGCTTAAGCACCTAGGATAAACTATCAAAGAGGTCTTTCAAAGGGTTGTAACGTTAGGTGTAGGGATATCAAATACACGGTTTTGTTGGATATAGGCAGTCTTTACTGGTGGCGAGTTAACAATCTTGGTTAATTACATGTACAATGTGGCGTTGCTAAGCCAAGACTAGACTCGACTTAAGCTAATAAATGAAAAATAACAAAAACATAAAATGAACATAGAATGAAACGGGATGGTAGTCCGTATGTTTTTTCTCTTTTCCTTTTTCTATTTTTTTTTCTTTTTCTTGATTTTTTCGATTCTTTTTTTTTTTTTTTTTTTTTTTTGCATAAATTCTTACCCTACCATCCAAAATAATACATCATAGGGAATGAACATTCCCCTTACACTTGAATTTTTACATACTTTACAATAAATTAATCTAATGACTCGAATTAAGAAAATCAAAACACTTGGAGTACTTTTAAGATTAACGCACATATGGGGGTAATAATATTATGTTCTTCCCCATTACTCCATATATAAGTACTTTACCCATGAGTCCCAATCGTCCCAAAACAATATGTACAAGGATATGACTCGACTTAGCAACCATGTAATCAATTAGAAAGTTAACTTAGGGTTTAACAATTAACAATAATGCACTAAAAATGAGCGCATACACGGAAGGCTAAGGCGATTTGGGTGTACATTTAAGTGGGGTGTAACAACTCCTTTAAGTAAAATGCTTAAAGTTAGAAACGAAAACATAGGCTCGGAGGGGTGTACTAGGGGTTTCGTGTACTAAAAATGAGTACAACGCTAAGGTTTGGGAAAAATTAGTTGACTTAACTAGCCAACTAATATGACTTAAATGGTCAAGTAATTATGATACATGTTTAACACAAGGGTGATCCTAATGCCTCTTATCATGTAGTAAATCCTACTACACGAATGTAGTCTCACTAGCGGTCTCGGGATGCATCACTAACGCAAGTTCTAGAATCTAAATGCTACCGGTACACTCATAAGCACTAATAGTAAATGCTTTTCCTATCAAATCTAAAGGCGAACCTCACATATTTGGGTGGAAAATTTTTCTGAAAGTACGGTTATGTGCTAGTCATACAATCTCCTATCCATGAGACGCTTGCTATGGCTAAAGTTTCACTCCTAAATGTTGTAAAAAAATTTAAATTTGGCGCTAAAATCGCACTAACATGTGTTTCTCATAGTTTTATTACACATCTACTATCAAACAAACGAACTCAAGCGAAAGTGTATTTGTAAGGTATCATCATTTTACCCTCCTCTTACACTTAGGATGAACATTGTCCCCAATATTCAAGTAAAGAATGTAAAAGTGAATTAAGTAAAAAGAATGAAATCAAATACTCCCCTGATTCGCTCGGTATGGATAATAAGGTGGCCAGGTTAGATCTTCCTCCAAGAAAATGAACAATCAAAGCTTCCCTTCCAGAAAAATAAATCATCTTCTTGTCATACATAACCTGTAAATCCTGAGAAAACAAACAAAGCAACCTCGCATAAAATCGGCAGCAACCTACATAAGTTACTAAATCCTAGAAAACAAAATAAGATATAATGCTTGTGGAATGAAGTTTGCAGATTTCCTGGAGATTATAAAACTTAATAATTCAACAAAAACTTTAAGACTCTGTTAGAAAAACAAAACTGGTAAAATTTCCAGATTTTTATACGTGACGCCGTCAAGAGCAAGCTCATGACACCGTCAGAAGTGACCTGCAAAAATTCTTGTGTTAAGTTTCCGGAAAATTTCTGTAAAAACTTGGTCCTACTTCCTGGAAAATCCTGCAAAACTTCATTATGACTCAATACAAGCATTTGACTCTAACAAATACGAATATACATGTTCACTTAATATTGTGGAGAATCATGATCGGTTTGTTTCTTAAAAACATATTTGGGGTTTCCCCTTACACTTATCTTTTGCAAAAATACCTTTAGGTGGAGTTAAGACTAGGCCAAAACAACAAAGTAAAGTATTTCCACTTTTTAATTTAGAAACATGATCTACCAACAATAAAAATAAAGCATGCATACGGAAGCAAATAACACTCAAACAAAATAAAAATCACACAAAACATGGGTTGCCTCCCAAGAAGCGCTTTTCTTTATTTACGAGTCTTGTAGCTAGACTCAAGGTCATGGGTTACCGTGTATCGCTTATGCTCACATAACCAAGCGTGAGCCATCTAATGGTCGCCTCATCTTTCTTATAATCATCTCCTAACTCTAAACATCCGTGATAGTATCTTTTATTCTTTTCATGAGTATATTTAAGTCATTTTCTCTTATCGTTCTCACTTAGCATTTCTATGGGCGGATACCTACTACACTTTTCCATGGAAAAATCCTTGAACCTAGGGTGTGCACGGGGCATTTGGTAGACAAAATCTTCATCCCCATCCGAGAATGTAATTAACCCTTCTATAAGTTTTTCATCGAAGTTGGTCAACCGTTTGAAAGGTCTTCCAAACACAACTTGGGTCAACTTACTATCAACAAATTCTCTTAGATTCTCCATAACCATGAACTCAACAAGATAAACCAAGCTTCCTACAAACACATGCAATGGTATTTCCCTAGCAATAATATTTTCCCCTTTGAATTCTAATTCATCTACCATGATTTTATTATATTCATTACGTGAGATTATGTTCATTGGGAGAGATGAGTTAAGATAGGCGTTAAAGCTCCTAAATCCGATCTTACAAGGAAATTGCATGTTGAATGAACTATCACTCTCAATCCTTGTTCTAGGGTCGACATACCTAAGAGGGTTTATTTCCTCTTCCGTCCTATTCTCATTAATCACATCACCATCATCAAGATCCTCATCCGAGTCTGAATAGTAAAAAGGACTAGCCCTACGGTCATCATCATGATCAGACTCCTCTAACTCAGAATTATTGTCAAAGTGGTGGTTGGGTGAGAGGTTAGGTGGGTTCTCATTCTCCACTAAAGGGATTGGGGCGGGCATTTGGAAAATCCTACGACAAAAAACACGAAAAACAGGAATCAAACGATCAATGTTATTGTTATCCATCGAGATAATTTACGAACAAAGGAAACAAAGAAATAAGATAGACTAAAGAAAACCTAAAAAATAAAAATAAAATCTTACTAGAAAGGAATCTAGCAAGTAGACCTAATAAAAAGATATTCTAACCTAGATAATAACTATTCCCCGGCAGCGGCGCCAAAAACTTGATGCGTAGGGATTGCACCAGGCTTTACCTCTCGAGGGATCTCGAGAAGCTTACAACCCCCACCAGGCAGTGTACCTGATCGTTGTAGTATAGTATAATGACAAGTACCAGGGGATTGATCGTTCAGCTAGGAATAGTGTCGCTAGGATTAGAAAACCTAAATACTGGTTCTAGAGATGAGATATGATTCTTTTCGTATTTTTATATTTTTTAGAAAGCAAGTAAATATCTCGGGTTTGAAAGATTTGGGCGGAATTAGTTGCTAATCAACTAACCCAATACTAAAGATGCAATCAAAATAAAATACTAAAAATGAAAATAAAACTAAATTAAACTAAGGTTGTGAGCAATAAGTGGAGAAATGTGTTTACTTAGATTTCACTACTCCCTAGATATCTTTTACACGTTAATTACTTGTTATAGTTGCGTGGATGACGGATTGTATTCCTTAATACCATTCATGGGGTGGCGTACTTAACTCCCCAATCCTATGAGTGCCTACTTCACTCCTATGTCGAGCCGGCTAAGAAGCTCCTAACATGGGATCATTAGAATTTACTCATGCATTAAATACAACCAATAAAACCTAGTACACATCGGTTCATGTTTCCTAAGACGTTCAAGCATGTTACCAATTGGAGATCTGCCAGTTTTTTTAAGCCTAACATTGAAATCATTCATCCAATACAACCATAAACAAGTAATCAACATCTAGGTTTCATTAGATCTAAGCAAACACAAGATAAATCTAGCCTAGCATGGTGGAATCAAGACAAGCACAAGATATAGACAACCAACACATAGACATATTGATTGAATTAAAAGAATACTTATCTCAATAACACATGTAAGGGTTCAAGGGCTGAAAACCCTTGAAAAAGCTGTAAAATACGTATATGGTTCGGCCTTAGGGTTTCTCCAAACTTGTTCCTCTCTAATGAATGAAAATTATAAAACTATATATAGATATAAGAGGCTGACGGCGTCAAGAGCAAATGGGTGACGCCGTCATCTCGCCGCCAAAATAATTCTCGGACTGCCTTGATCTACATCTGACGTCGTCATGTTATCCACTTTTTCAGGCCGTCACACATTTAACTCTTGACGCTCTACTTTGTGACGCCTTCATTTCTGTACTGGGCCGTCATGATCTTTACTCTTGACGCCGTCAGGAAAGTACTCTTGACACCGTCACATACTGTTCCCAGCTTGGAAAATTAAGTCTTTGGCGTTTTCTACACTTTTATGCTCCAAAAACGTCCGAATTGCCTCCTTTTCCAGATTTCACTCCCAAAGTACCTAAAATCACAAAAGGAACGATTTAGGGCAATATTTTATCAAATAAATTCAATTCCGGGCTTAAATGACCCCCTAAAAGTGGTTCATTTTTTGCCTCATCAGGTGGTCTTTGCATAGATTGCCCTTCTAAATATTTTTCAGATTCCATAGATCGTTACAAGTTTTAAAATACAATATATTTTAAAGATCTTGCTAGACGTGGCTCCTGATACCAATTGTGGAAAACTAGAAGGGGGGGTTGAATAGTTTTACGTCCTTTTAAATTTATTACAATAATATTTTGTAGCTTATTGAAAACTTTCGATTCGATCTCAAGTGAATTCAAGTAACAACCAATATAACAATTCTAATCTAATAATGAAAGTATTGAAATGTAATGAAGAAAAGATAGAGTTAGAAAGATCAAACCACAACACGCGAATTTATAGTGGTTCGGCTACAAGGACACCTTCCTTGCCCTACTCCACTCCCTGAGTACCACACTCGAGAGTTTTCTTCACTATGTCAACAAACTCCTTATGGTGGAGAAACCTTACACACCTTGGCTTACACGAGTTAACGACACTAAGCTAAATGTCGAGTTCTAATCGTAGCTAGAACCAATCTCACAACTTCTTCAAGGCTTCACACCTTCTTCACACCTTCACAACTTCTTCAAGACTTCACACCTTCTTCACACCTTGTCAACTTCACACCTTCTTCTATGCACAACTAAGTCACAACTACTAAACTACTTTACAACACACCTAGTTTCTACAATCAACAAATTCACACAACACTTTTACAAATATCTAACACTACTACAATATGAAACTAGCTAATCACAACACTACTACAATTAGGTGGATGTAGAGGAGTGTTCTTCTTCTTGCACTTGAATGGATGAAGCTTTGGATCACTTGGAAACAAAGACTTATGAGTTATATGATCAAATTTTTGATATAGAAATGGAGGTTGGATCAGAAAGTTTTTAGTGTAAAAAGGTGAGAAAAATATGTGAAATGATCCAATATTTATAGGGCCAGAAAATGCTGTTCTGGAGCGTGCCGGTCCCCTTAATTAGGGGGCGGTCCCCTTAATGATTAAGGGGGCCGCCTGGTAAAATTAAGGGGGCCGCCCTCCTGAACGTTGGAAAAGTTTTTCTAGATAAAATTTGCCCTTTTTAGTTGGAAATTTGAAATCATATCTTTGTAGTTTAATATAACAATACCAAAAATGATTTACAAATATATATAAAATGTTAATATCATTTTATAAAAAGTTATGTCTTAAGACAAGGTTTCCTTTGATCATGTAATGCATAAGGTGCTTAGTTTATGCCTACCTTAAGTGATATTAGATGTAGAGGTAAATATTTGTTACCAAATACTTGTTTACGTCTTAATCTTAACTTAATTTGATTTGAGTTTTGTGATTATCAAAATATAGGTTTATTGAGAGATATTAATAACATTTTTAAACATTATTTATATCAACACTGCATCCAAGAAATTGACATCCTTCTGAGGTTGATTTCCTATCCAAGCTTGCACCAGCATAATCACTATCTGAATAAGTCAACAACTCCATAGGAAATTCTCTTGGATACCATAATCCCAAATTAGGATATGCTTTTAGATATCTGAAAATCTTCTTCACAGCATTCAAATGAGATGTCTTGGGAGTTACCTAAAACCTTGCACAAACACATACTGCAAACATGATGTCTAGTCTTGATGAAGTGAGATACATCAAAGAACCATTCATGGATCTATAAGTATGCACATCAACTGCTTCTCCACTACTATCTTTCAAAAGCAGATGAGTATCTTTTTCAGCAGGTGTGATTGAAGGCTTTGAATCAGTGAATTGAAACTTCCTTAGTATTTCAGTCACATATTTGTCGTGATTGATAAAAATATCATCCTGTCTTTGTTGCACTTGAAGTCCCAAAAAGAATGTGAGTTCACCCATAGAACTCATCTGAAACTCTTCTTTCATCAGCTTCTCAAATTCTTTGCACATCTCTTTCTTTGTGGAGCCAAAGATGATATCATCAACATAACCTTGAACCAATAAGATATCACCCTTGTCCTTCTTGATGAACAAAGTCTGATCAATCTTGCTTCTATGAAACCAATTATTCAAAAGATAAGTAGCTAGGGTTTCATACCACTTTCTTGGAGCCTGATGTAAACCATAAAGAACTTTTACCACTCTATAAACTTTGTCTGGATGTTCAGGGTCTTCAAAACTTGGAGGTTGTGAAACATATACCTCCTTATCAAATTTCCCATAAAGAAAAGCACTCTTTACATCCATTTGGTAAACAGTAAAGCCCATAAAAGATGCATAGGCCAGAAAAAGTCTTATAGCCTCAATTCTAGCTACTGGGGCAAAAACTTCTTCATAATCAATACCCTCCTCCTGAGTGTATCCTTGAGCCACAAGCCTAGCCTTGTTCCTGATGACAATTCCTCTTTCATATTTCTTGTTTCTAAACACCCACTTGGTACCAATAACCTTCATGCTACTAGGTAAATCACAAAGAACCCAAACTTTCTGAAATCTGAACTGAAGCAATTCCATTTGCATTGCTTCTACCCAGCTTGAGTCTTCCAATGCCTTAAACACATTCTTTGGTTCCATTTGTGACAGAAAGCATAAAAACATACATTCATTTTTGTCTTCATGGTCCTTGGATTCATACACTTCACTAATAAAACCATGATGATTGATACGTGGGAATCGCACCAGGCTTTACCTCTCGAGGGATCTCGAGAAGCTTACAACCCCCACCAGGCAGTGTACCTGATCGTTGTAGTATAGTATAGTGACAAGTACCGGGGGATTGATCGTTCAACTCAGGAATAGTGTCGCTAGGATTAGAAAGCCTAAAAACTAGGTCTAGAGGTGAGGGATAATTCTTTTTGTATTTTTTATATTTTATGAAAGCAATTAAAATCTCGGGTTTTTGGAAGAGTGGGCAGAATTAGTTGCTAATCAACTAACCCAATAACTAAGATGCAATCAAAATTAAATAACAGAAATGAAATTAAAAGTTAATTAAACTAGTGGTGTGAACAATAATGGGGAGAATTGTGTTTACTTCGGGTTCATTACTCCCTAGATATCTTTTACAGGTTGATAGTTTGTTACAATTGCATGGATGACGGGTTATATTCCTTAATACCATTCGTGGGGTGGCGTACGTACTTCCCCAACTCTATAAGCTCCTACTTCACTCCTATGTCGAGCCTGCAAGAAGCTCCTAACATGGGATCATTAGAATTCGCTCATGCATTAAATACAACCATAATAACCTAGTACGCATTGGTTCATGTTTCTTAAGATGTTCAAGCATGTTACCTATGGAAGTCTGCCAGTTTTCTTAAGCCTAACATCGAAATCATTCATCCGTAACAACTATAAACAAACAATCAACCCATAATCAACATCTAGGTTTCACTACATCTAAGCAAACACACAAGAGATCTAGCCTAGCATGTTAAATTCAAGACAAGCGTAAGATATATTCAAACAACACATAGACATATTGAATGAATTGAAAGGATACTTATCTCAATTGAACATGAAAGGTTTCAAAGGGTAAAAACCCTTGAAAGAACAGTAAAATTCGTGCTAGGATTTCTCCAAAGTTATCCCCTCTTAAGTTATATATTGAATGAAAATTGCAAAACTATATATAGATTTTACAAGGTGACGGCGTCAAGAAGGAATTTTTGACGCCGTCAACTCGCCGCCCATAATGAGATCGGATTGCCTAGATCCAGATTTGACGCCGTCATGTGTAATTTAGTTGTAGGCCGTCACCATATCATGAACCATGACGGCCAAGCTTGATGCCATCACGATTTCTCTGGATCGTCACCACTTCCACCTCTTGTTTACTCTTGACGCCGTCACATGAGGACTCCTAACGCCGTCAGGTACTCTTCCCAGCAAGGAAAATTAAGACTTTGCCATTTTCTTCACTTTTATGCTCCAAAAACATCCAAAATGCTTCCTTTTCCAGAATTCACTCCAAAAGTAACTAAAATGACAAAAGGAACGATTTAGGGCAATAATTGATCAAATAAATTCAAACCCGGGCTTAAATGACCCCCTAAAAATGGCTCATTTTTCGCCTCATCAAATACCCTTACACTTGAGATTTGCCTGTCCTCAAGCAAATGCGCTTTTATTCTAATCAAAATACAAGGTAGGGGTCATTTAACACTAATATAAAAGTAATTACAACAAATAATCGTTCCACTAAAGACCAAAGACAAGCACGGAGGTCATACACTAGCATCTCACAAATAGTGTTTAGATACTCACATCTCTCGGGTGTAATAAAGTATATATCACAATATGGAAATGGGAAAGGATCAAACCTCCACCACATGGCGTAAGCACCTAGGATAAACTATCAAAGAGATCTTTCAAAGGGTTATAACGTTAGGTGTAGGGATATGGAATACACGGTTTTGTTGGATATAGGCAATCTTTACTGGTGGCGAGTTAATCATCTTGGTTAATTACATGTACAATATGGCGTTGCTAAGCCAAGACTAGACTCGACTTAAGCTAATAAATCAAAAATAACAAAAACATAAAACAAACATAGAATGAAACGGGATGGTAGTCCGTATGTTTTTTTTTTTTTCCTCTTTTCTTTTTCTATTTTTTTTTTCTTTTTCTTAATTTTTTTTTTCATACACTCTGACCCTATCATCCAAAATAATACATCATAGGGAATGAACATTCCCCTTACACTTGAATTTTTACATACTTTACAATAAACTAATCTAATGACTCGAATCAAGATAATCAAAACACTTGGAGTACTTTTAAGATTAACGCACATATGGGGGTAATAAATGATGTTCTTCCCCATTACTCCATAACATAAGTACTTTACCCATGAGTCTCAATCGTCCCAAAACAATATGTACAAGGATATGACTCGACTTAGCAACCATGTAATCAATTAGATAATTAACTAAAGGTTTAAACATGTAACAATAATGCACTAAAGATGAGTGCATACAAGGAAGGCTAAGGCGATTTGGGTGTACATTTAAGTGGGTTGTAACAAATTCTCCCTTTAAGTAAGATGCTTAAAGTTAGAAACGAAAAGATAGGCTCGGAGGGGTGTACTAGGGGTTTCGTGTACTAAAAATGAGTACAACGCTGAGGGTGTGGGAAAAATTAGTTGACTTTACTAGCCAAGTAATATGACTTAAATGGTCAAGTAATTATGATACGGGTTTAAACACAAGGTTGATCCTAATGCCTCTTATCATGTAGTAAATCCTACTACACGAATGTAGTCTCACTAATGGTCTCGGGATACAACACTAACGCAAGTTCTAGAATATAAATGCTACGGGTACACTCATAAGCACTAATAATGAATGTTTTTCCTATCAAATCTAAAGGAGAACCTCACATATTTGGGTGGAAAATTTTTTTGAATGGTACGGTTTGTGCTAGTCATACGACTCCTATCCATGAGACGCTTGCTAAGGCTAAAGTTTCACTCCTAAATGTTGTAAAAAATTTTAAATTTGGCGCTAAAATTACACTAACAAGTATTTCTCATAGTTTTATTACACACCTACCATCAAACAAACAAACTCAAGTGAAAGTGTATCCTATAAGGTATCATCATTTACCCTCCCCTTACACTTAGGATGAACATTGTCCCCAATGTTCAATTAAAGAATGTAAAAGTAAAACAGGTAAAAGAATGAAAACAAATACTCCCCTGATTCGTTTGGTGTGGATAGTGCGGTAACAAAGTTAGATCTTCCTCCAAGAAAATGAACAATCAAAGCTTCCCTTCCAGAAATATAAATCATCTTCTTGTCATATATAACCTGTTAAACCTGAGAAAACAAACAAGGCAACCTCGCGTAAAATCGGCGGCAATCTATATATACTAACAAATCCTAGAAAACAAATTAAGATATAATGCTTGTGAAATGAATGTTTGCAGATTTCCTGGAGTTTATAAAACTAAAGAAGTAACAAAAACTTCAAGACTCCGTTAGAAAAACAAAACTAGCAAAATTTCTAGAATTTTACACATGACGCCGTCAGGAGTTAACTCATGACGCCGTCAGAAGTGATCTGCAGAAATCTTTACGTTAAGTTTCTAGAAAATTTCTGGAAGAACTTATGTCCTACTTCCTGGAAAATCCTGCAAAACATCATTATGACTCGATACAAGCATTTAACTCTAACAAATACTAATATACATGTCCATTTAATATTGTGGAGAATCATGATCAATTTCGTTGTTAAAAACAAATTTGGGGTTTCCCCTTACACTTATCTTTTGCGAAATACCTTTGTATGAAGTTAAGACGAAGTTAAACGACAAAATAAAGCATTTTCACAATTTTCTTTTGAAACATGATCTACCAACAATAAAAATAAAGCATGCATACAGAAGCAAATAACAATCAAACAAATAAAAATCACACAAAACATGGGTTGCCTCCCAAGAAGCGCTTTTCTTTACTTTACGAGTCTTGTAGCTAGACTCAAGGTCATGGGTAATTACGTTATATGGGTGAGTTTCTCATTGAGGACATATTTGGGATCAAACTTGGGTTTCAACTTCCTATCGGTTTTCTTACTACGGTATGACCTTTCAAATTTTTCTCCATCCGGATCATAATCATCTTCATATGCCATGATCCGTCACCTTCCTTAGGTGGCTTGTCCCACCTCCATTTACACTTATCCCCCTTTCTTTTCCACTTGTTCATCTCTATGTTAATAGGCATTACGCCTAAGAACTCAATCATTTTCCTAAAGACTAGGGGGTCCTCAAAAGGGTCTAGCTCCTCATCTCTAGCTATGAGTTGTTCCACCGAATGTGTTTTATCGATGAAATCTTTTTCTAGATAGAATGGGCGTTGAGGTCCTATAAAGTTTCTTTCTATCCAAGGTCCATATCTAGATGGTCTCCTATTCATCTCTACCCAATGTGGTGTCGGTTCATCCTCAAAATCGTAGCTATGCTTCTTAACATCATATACCGACTAAGTATCGCCCTCACCTACCGCTATCTTAGACTCCTTACAATCTATCATGGTGTTAGCGGTTGCTAAAAATCCTCTTCCTACTAACAATGGGCATGTAGTATCACTAACCGTATCTAGGACGTGAAAATCCGCTAAAATAGTTAACTTCCCTACGTGAACAACTACATCCCAACCGGGTGGGCAATACTCCCATCCGCT
Source organism: Artemisia argyi (assembly GCA_030686995.1). Classification (NCBI taxonomy): domain Eukaryota; kingdom Viridiplantae; phylum Streptophyta; class Magnoliopsida; order Asterales; family Asteraceae; genus Artemisia; species Artemisia argyi. The sequence goes on from CM060676.1 coordinate 80,395,618, forward strand.
AGACCAATTAGTACCTCCATCTCCTCTAACTTTCCTAGCTTAAGAGTGGTGAAAAGGGATAAGGGAATCAAGTTGAGGCTTGATCCCAAATCGGCTAGTGTGTCGAAAGCTTTGGATTTTCCTATCTTACAAGGCAAAACAAATATACCTGGATCATCAAGCTTCTTAGGCAACTTGTTTTGAACAAAGGCGGTCCCATTTTTACCCAATTTAAACTTCTCATATTTTTCTAGGAGGGCACTATAGTAGGGAGCACGGGCTAAGACATCAATGACGGGTCGTTCAAGGTGGAGTTCCTTAAATTCATCGTCAAGGTCTTGTGTAGGAGGTGTTCCAACTATGCTTTTGACCGGTTTGATATTGGGTGTTTCATTCGATTGGTCCATTTGAAGAATTTGGTTTTGCTTGAAACACGTGCTCATTGATTTAACCAAGTAATATTGCGGACAAGAAGTAGGTGACGAAACCGATGATATGGAATTAGCGCTTAGTTTCGGGTTCTTGACCGTGTCGCTTGGGAGTGCTCCCATTTCTCGGTCATTGAGAACTTTCAACAATGTGTCAATTTTGTTGGTCATCTCGCTTTGGTTTTGTTTGAAATCGGCTTCAAACTGAGATATGCGAGCTTCTTAAGATGCCATAAACTTGGACATCAACCCTTCAAGATTATTGGTACTACCATAGTTATTAGAAGGATTGTTGTTAAAAGTACGGTTGGAGGGTGGACCGTTTGGTTGGTAACGATTAGGCGGATTGAAAGAATTGTTTTGGTTTTGTTTCCACCTAAGGTTCGGGTAATTTTTCCAAGAAGGGTTGTAGGAATCACCGTAAGGGTTTGGCTCACGTTTGAAAGTGTACCACTTATCTCCCGCTTCGTCGGTACGCGAGGATGCGTAGTCCGCAAAAGCTGTTCCGGGGAGTTCCACGCAATCACGAGTGTCATGGGGACCACTACATAATTCGCATGAAGAAGTGATTTTGTTCACTTGGCTTGAAGGCTTAGGAGCTCCATAGGATTTCATGAGAAACTTGACTTGGTCCTCAAGTTCCATGATCCTACGTTCGGGAGTGCTAGAATTGTTCAAAGGCAAAGATATAGCCTTGACCGTTTTGTTCAAATCACGGGGATCATTCCAACTTTTGTTGTCATATAGAGCAAGATCTTCTATGAGTTCCCATGATTCTTCCGCACTTAGATCACGTAGCTTACCACCGGCCGATTGGTCAATGGTTCGCCTTGTGGAGAGATCGATATGGTCATAGAAGATTTGGACTTGGAGCCAAAGATCTATGCTATGATGAGGGACTTTTTGGAGTAAGTCCTTGAAACGAGTCCATGCTTCATATAGAGTTTCACCTTGACGTTGTTGGAACATCAAGATATCATTTCTAAGCTTGGTAGTTCTCCCCGGTGGAAAAAATTGAGCAAGGAAACGAGTGGTGAGATCATCCCATGAGGTGATGGATCCCGCGGGTATACGTTCAAGCCATTGACTAGCTTGATCACGTAGAGAGAATTGGAATAGGCGTAATCGGGTCGACTCTCTAGTTGTAACATCAAGGTCTATAGAACCTACGATTTTAAGGAAATCCTTGAGATATTGGTTAGGATCTTTGAAACGAATTCCATGGAATGCACATCCGCTTTGCACCAACCGGATGGTGTCGGATCGCAAGGGGGACACATTGGCTCCTTGAGTGAGCTCAATAGTGTTTCGATAGCCTTGGTGGCTAGCACGGGAATACTCTCCTAGGGTTCGGGGCCTAAGAGGTTGGTTTGCTAGTGGTGGGTTTTATGGGTGGTTTTGTTGTGGTGGGTTGATGGGTTCAAAGATGTTACCACCTTCCATGATGTCGAATGGTAAAGGTTACGAACAAAGACATGAAGAAATAAGATAGACTAAAGAAAACCTAAAAATAAAAATAAAATCTTACTAGAAAGAAATCTAGCAAGTAGACCTAATAAAAAGAAATCCTAACCAAGACAATAACTATTCCCCAGGCTGCGGCGCCAAAAACTGGATACGTGGGAATCGCACCAGGCTTTACCTCTCGAGGGATCTCGAGAAGCTTACAACCCCCACCAGGCAGTGTACCTGATCGTTGTAGTATAGTATAGTGACAAGTACCGGGGGATTGATCGTTCAACTCAGGAATAGTGTCGCTAGGATTAGAAAGCCTAAAAACTAGGTCTAGAGGTGAGGGATAATTCTTTTTGTATTTTTTATATTTTATGAAAGCAATTAAAATCTCGGGTTTTTGGAAGAGTGGGCGGAATTAGTTGCTAATCAACAAACCCAATAACTAAGATGCAATCAAAATAAAATAACAGAAATGAAAATAAAGCTAATTAAACTAGTGATGTGAACAATAATGGGGAGAATTGTGTTTACTTAGGTTTCATTACTCTCTAGATATCTTTTACAGGTTGATAGTTTGTTACAATTGCATGGATGACGGGTTATATTCCTTAATACCATTCGTGGGGTGGCGTACTTACTTCCCCAACTCTATAAGCTCCTACTTCACTCCTATGTCGAGCCTGCAAGAAGCTCCTAACATGGGATCATTAGAATTCGCTCATGCATTAAATACAACCATAATAACCTAGTACGCATTGGTTCATGTTTCTTAAGACGTTCAAGCATGTTACCTATGGAAGTCTGCCAGTTTTCTTAAGCCTAACATCAAAATCATTCATCTGTAACAACTATAAACAAACAATCAACCCATAAACAACATCTAGGTTTCACTACATCTAAGCAAACACACAAGAGATCTAGCCTAGCATGTTAAATTCAAGACAAGCGTAAGATATATTCAAACAACACATAGACATATTGAATGAATTGAAAGGATACTTATCTCAATTGAACATGAAAGGTTTCAAAGGGTAAAAACCCTTGAAAGAACAGTAAAATTCGTGCTAGGGTTTCTCCAAAGTTATCCCCTCTTAAGTTATATATTGAATGAAAATTGCAAAACTATATATAGATTTTACAAGGTGACGGCGTCAAGAAGGAATTTCTGACGCCGTCAACTCGCCGCCCATAATGAGATCGGATTGCCTAGATACAAATTTGACGCCATCATGTGTAATTTAGTTGTAGGCTGTCACCATATCATGAACCATGACGGCCAAGCTTGACGCCGTTACGATTTCTCTGGATCATCACCACTTCCACCTCTTGTTTACTCTTGACGCCGTCGCATGAGGACTCTTGACGCCGTCAGGTACTGTTCCCAGCAAGGAAAATTAAGACTTTGCCGTTTTCTTCACTTTTAAGCTCCAAAAACATCCAAAATGCTTCCTTTTCTAGAATTCACTCCAAAAGTACCTAAAATGACAAAAGGAATGATTTAGGGCAATAATTGATCAAATAAATTCAAATCCGGGCTTAAATGACCCCCTAAAAATGGCTCATTTTTCGCCTCATCAATGATCAGCCATTCTTGTCTGTTTTCTGGTCTTCACCCCTGATTGTATTCCAATTACATTATCAAGTGGATGTACTTTGTTAATTGTTTCTTGGGGATGATGAGGAACATCATATGCACTAGGCATATTAGAAATTTCTACATCATTTGCATATGCTTCCTGAGTAGCAGAAGTTATATTTGCCACCTTTGGTACAACTGTGGAAACTTCTGGCCTAGCAGTGCTAACTCCATTTGTATTGATTTAAGGAATATCTTTGTTCTGAGTATCCACATTCACTACTTTGGGCATATCTGCACCACCTTCTTTTCCAACATCCTTAGAAGGTTGTGGATCTCCATTCTTTGCAACAAAGCCATCACCTACAAAGTCCCAAATTGGCATAACTATGTGATCTTGATCATCCTCTGAATCCTTGCTTGGTTCATCATCATCAACAAACTCTTCTGAACCTGCAAAATTATTAGTATCTGTACCTGCAGCAATAGGTACATAATTCATAGTATGGGTTAGAGTCTCAAGATCAAACAACCACGTTGGACCTGTACCTTCAATATTTTGTTTATTCTCTAGAAACTCAACATGTAGATTTTCTTCTATCCTTTTGGTTTTCAAGTTGTATACCCTAAAGGCTTTACTAACCATTGAGTACCCAACAAAGTAACCCCATCTGATTTTCCATCAAATTTACCCAGATGATCTATGGTATTAAGAATAGTGACATGACATCCAAATGGTCTCATGAAGTCTAAGGCAGGTGATCTACCTCTAAATAACTCATAAGGTGTCTTATTCTTTGATTTCACCACTAAAACCCTATTTTGAACATAGCAAGCAGTGTTAACTGCTTCAGCCCAGAAAGTAATTGGCAACTTGGAATCAGCTAACATGGTTCTAGCAGCCTCTATTAGTGTCCTGTTTCTCCTTTCAGCAACACCATTCTGCTGAGGAGTTCTAGCTACACTAAATTCTCTTTTAATACCTTTTTCTCTGCAAAAATCATCCATAACTCTATTTTTGGACTATGTCCCATTGTCACACCTGATAATTTTGACTTTCTTATCAACTAGGTTTTCTAATTTTGTGATAAAGGTCTTAAGGATACCAGTTGTTTCATCCTTAGTTCTAAAAAAAACCCATGTAAACCTGCTAAAATCATCAGTCATAACAAGACAATACTTCTTAAAAGTTATGCTACTCACAGATGTAGGACCAAAAAAGTCCATATGCAACATATAAAGTGGGTGAGCAATATAGTTATAAGCCTTGGTCTTACAAGAAGCTCTGTGTTGCTTACCTTTGAGACGTGCAACACAGGTATGGTCATTTTCAAATCTTTTCTCAGGCAAACCTATTACTAAACCATCTTTCACAATTTTATTAATGGTTTTAAAGTTGATGTGACCAAGTCTTCTGTGCCATAACATAGACTCATCTAATGTGGCCTTTGCAATCAAGCAAGTAAGATCATCTTTAGCAATAATGTTCTTCATATCAATATTGTATAAGTTGCTTTTTCTAGGAATTTTAAGTAGAACCTCACTTTCATCAGGCAACTTATAATCCTTAGAAAGGACAAAGCATTCATTATCAGTAAAAAGGACTTTGTTATCTTGTCACACATCTGTGACACACTGAAGAGATTATACTTAAGCTCTTTCACATAGTATACATTTTCAAAGTCCAAGTTTCCAGTTTTAATAGTACCTTTACCAGAAACTTTACCACTAATTTCACCTCTAAAGCTAACAAATTGTCCATCAATAGGTATGAAATCTGAGAAATGGGACTTATTGCCAGTCATGTACCTTGAACATCCACTATCTGAATAACCTTGATCTTCTATTTTAGTCTTTAGATGTTCTTGCACATAAAATAAAGGAATTAGTTCCTTTTGGAGACCCAAGCCATTATTGACTTGGATCTGCCTCGTGTATCAATATAATTATGTCTATCAAAGGTCATTGATACACCATTGGGATTGTTTGAGGTGCTTATTCCTTTTGGTCTCCATTCCCAATGTACTGAGGTCTTCATAGCATTTCCCAAATTTACCATGTTCTTGTTTATCTGACCAGCAGTGGTAACTTTTGGCCTAGCAGTGGGAACTGTTGGCTCAAAAATTTTGGTTTTTGGTACCCACTTCTGATTGTAAACAACCTTTTTCTCATAAAAGGTCCTTTTACTTGTTTGTGCTGATTTAACAAAAGTTGTAATTGGCTTTGCACTTGAAACAAGTGGTTTTGGGTAAGCAGTCTTAACAATTCTAGCAGTTGCTAAAGGTTTAATGCCATATTTTAGTTGAACTGCTCTGGGAATCATGTTGCTATGAGTATTTGGGTGAGTATGATTTTGAAAAGTGTTTTCATTTACCCTTTTGTTCCCAAAAACTTCCTTTCTTCCTTTGTGGAAGTTACAATTAGCATGCAAGTGATCAAAACTTCCACAAATATGGCATGCTTTATTATTCATCAAAAAATCACTACCAAGTTGTTGAGACTTAAGGTTATTCCAGTTCCTCTGTTTACCTCTAAGAGTTGGTGACTTGTTCCTATACATCTCAGCATATGTTACAGTTGGCCTAGATTGATTAACATGTTTTCTAGGTGTCACTGTATCATCTTTAAATACTTAAGGAATAGTAGCTTCTACATTAACCTTAACACTCTCATCCACTAGAGATGAATCACTAGCACTCTCAAAGGCATCAGTCTCTACCTTAACCTGTTCTCATTAGCACTTTTCACAAATTTTGGGCCATAATCAAAAGTTGGTTCTTGAAACTCTTCTAACCCAGTATGTGTTAGATCTATACCTGGAGGTGATGGAACACCTCTTAGTGGTAGAGGAACTGACTTGTAACCTACACCTGACTTAGCCTTATTAACAACATGTGCTTGCCAAATTTTATCTATACCCTCAGACTGATAAGCTAGTGTATCACAAGTTATTTTAACATTTTCATTAAACTTCTTAAGTTTTTCTAGCTCTTCTCTAAGGGCCTCATTAACATCAATCTTATAGTCTAAATCCCTTTTTAACACAGTAATATCATCATTATATTTAGACTCATTTGCTCTAAAATGTTCTAACTGTGTTTCTAAGACAGACAAACCTCTTTTATAGTTAGACAAAGTATAGTTAAAATCCATTAACTCTGTTGTTTGTTTTTCTAAAAGTTCCCTAAGTCTTTTACATTCTTTTAAAGTTTTACAAGATTTAGAACAACTTTCAATTGAATGTACCTCAGAGTTAGAGAAAGCCATTAGAGCAATTGCAGTTGCTACCATTGCAGATTCTGAAGGTGCTTCTTCTTCATCAGCCATGTAACTCCAATCATAGCTAACACCATCAATAGCTAGCATGGCCATTAGTTCTTACACATTTGGCTCCTTCTTCTTTTCTTGCCTATACCAAGTAGATCTGTTATCTAGCTTCCTAGGTTTTCTGAACTCTCTAGCAAAGTGTCCCAACTTATGGCAGTTGAAACATTCCACCTTCTTCTTATCAAAACCTGCAGTTTCATTACCATTGATGGTAATTTGCCTTCCAGCTCTTTGCCAGAACTTCTTAGCTTTCAAGCTTAAAAGTGCAACCTGCTACTTAATATCCATCTCTTCCAAATCATCATCGTCCACTTGCTCCAGATCTTCATGAGTTACAAGTGAACCACTAACTTGACTTGAGAGGAGAGCATTGAAAGTAGGGTCTCCAAGTCCAGCAATCTTCTTTTTAGAGCTAGCAGTGGTAACACTTGCACTAACAGTGGAAACAGCAACATCAGCAGTAGCATTATCATCACTATCATCATCATAACAGTCATCAACAGAAGATGATAGAAGTGCCAAGTTCCCAGAACTTGTACTTAACTTTCCAGCCTTTTTCAATCTTTGTTCAATAATTTTACAATTATTATAAAGATCATTGAGTTTCATTGCTTCAATTTCTGGTTTTTTTCCCCAGACAATCGCATTAGTTTGAAACTCATAAGGTAAACTTCTTTAAACTTCAGATTGAGGTCTTCCTTGTCTACCTCAATGCCAAATACAATCAATTGAGTAACAATCTTCTGAAGTCTTGTAAAGATTCTATCAATAGACTCATTGTTGGTTAAAGGGAAGTTTTCATAACTTTGCTTCAACAGTGCTTTCTGAGTCTTTTTAGTAGATCATTGCCACCAAACACCGAGTAGATTTCTTCAAACAGGGTTTTGCAGTTGTGTACTTGCTGAATGCAACTATTTGATCCTTCGGAAGAGTCAAGAGTAGCAAGCTTCTTGCCTTTAAATCATTCTTCTTCTGAAGCCTTTCTTCATTGGTTACTGGACCAGAATTCTGCTTTAACACCACTTTGCCATCAGTTGTTTCAGAAAAAGTACCAGGCTTGAATGAATCGCCAAACATGATGATCTCCCACAGAGCATAGTCTTGTACAAGAAAGTACGGCTCTATCATGATTCTCCACATCTCATACTCATTGAGTTTGAGCTTTGGAAGCCTTGCTGCAAGATTTGACTGGTTGTTTTCCATCTCCATTGGATTTGCTGTAGTGAGAAGTTACTTTGGATCTTCTAATTCAAAGTATCAGAACCTGTCTCTGATACCACTTGATGAGGATCTAAACACACGCCTTGTGTTAGATAGATACTTTGAGTATATACTTTGTAGTACGCGGAATTTACCACAAAGTACTTAGAAGATGTATTAGAGTGATATATATGGTTGTATGTGAAACTGTAAAGTATGAACACAGGAATTATATCAAACTTGTAGCTTCAATATTATTGATAATAATACGAGTGATCTTAGTTATCACTAGGGTTACACCTTGAAGCTTTTGCAATTGAATTGTATGTAAAACCTAAACCTAGAACCTCCTTTTATAGGACAAGGAGTCCTTTACAAGATAAGTATAAATGTAACACCCCCAAAATTTGATTAAACAGCGAAAGACTAATTTGGGTGTTACGTGGAGGATCACAGCCATAATCATAGAAAACGAATCAAAAGACATTTAGAGTGTTACTTTATTGAATTCAAATAGGAGGGAATTCCAATTGTTTTAATATATCACAACAATATTATTATTTGAAAATTACTGTTTAAACGTTACACCACTGACACATAAGTCAACTGCCCAGTCCATGCCTCCAATAACGTGCTTCAATTACCTGAGATAAACATGCTAAAAAGTCAAAAAATTGTTGAGTGGATCCATAACGTTTGTGTGTTAAAATATCAGTTGAACACAATTATAGTATTTCAGTCATAAATCAAGTGTGTGTGTTGTATGCATATTTCCATAAGTCTCATGAACGCAACCGTAACATATATCAAATTAGGATTCTCAAATAATGTGCAGTGGCTATCCATCCGACTAACACAAAGGAAATCTCTCGGACTAGCACAAATGGGTGGTCAAACCTAATAGATCTATTCACCGTATTCGCGCTCACTCACACATAGCAAGTGAATAAGGTTCATAATGTAAGGGACTTTCAAGTAAGGGTGCAATTGTGTCTTATGCAATAGTCATTCAAGCATACGTAATAAAATACTTGTGTTCTGTTTGTAGCATCTATCTCCCCACGAGTTTGGAAAACATATAAAAAGTTGGACTAAGGACTCACCTTAGCTGAGTGTGTGTAGATAGGCAAATAAGTAATATCAAAGGCAACTGGTGAACGGCTCCAACACGCAACCTAGATAATATGAGAAACCTTAGTTTCTTGTGGTGTGGGTGATGTGACATGTTTGAAATGTCTAAAGTTCAAAGATTCTCTTGCTTTTATGTGTTCATTTTCTTAAGTTTTGTTCTTCCGAACGCATTTGGGAGTGGAGTTATGCTTCTCATAACTGTGTGGTTATTCTTGGTGATTTGACATACAAATCTTGGTGGGTGTAAACTCATGATCTTACTGATCAAATCTTGTGGTTGGGTGAGATTTACATTTCAAGCCTTGAATAGAGGAATTTACACTTTTAGCCCTTATAGTTTGAAAAGTTTATACTTTTGGCTCATAAGTTACAAAAATGACATTTTAGCACCTTGGGTTTGTAATTATTCCATTTCTAACTTCATTTTATCAAAATGACAGTTTTGGTACTTTTCCTCCAATATTTATACATTTAGCCATTGTACTTTCAAAGTTGACACTTTTAGTCCTTGTAAAATGTACACTTACATTTTTAGTATCCTTATTATCAAAAGAGGTGTGCTACACCCACCTACACTTTACAAAATTTTTCCCACACGCTGACATGGCGGAGTGTTGATTGGTTGGTTTTCTGTGGCCCACAGAAAACCAACCAATCAACACTCCGCCACGTCAGCGTGTGGGAAAATTTTTGTAAAGTGTAGGTGGATCTAGTATTTTCCTTATCAAAATAGCCAATAAATGACAAAATCCTCTCAAGTATATTGTTTTAAAACCAGGTTTGTAGATTTTACAGTTTTGGTCCTTGTAACTTACATATTTTGCAAAAGTAGTCTTTTATGTATAAAATGTTCATTTTAAGTCCTGCGACTATCAAATTTACACAAATGGCTCAAAATAGTTTATATAAACTATTTCCACCCTTTATTTTTCAAAGTATTAGTTTAGACCCGTAGTTTACAGAATTGGCAGAAACAGTCCTTTTAGTTTATAAAAGTTGCATTTTTTATCCAAAACATAATCTTAGCTTATGAACTCTTCTCTTTTAGCTTTTTATGTTCTTAGAAGCTCACAGGAGCTGTCATGAGCTTATTTGGTGGCTTATTCAAGCTTAAAGCTTATTTGTATGTTAAATGTGCTTAGTTGGCCTGTTAAGGCCCATTGGGTGTTATGTGGGTCCACTGGGCTCCCAGCTTCTTGGACACATTATTGGGCTTTTATTGGACCATGCCAAAGAGTGTAGGTGGGTTGGTGGGCTCTGGAATGGGATGTGCT